>JAHLJT010002406.1:96861467-97382468 GCA_031308135.1 Acheta domesticus | reverse complement strand
TCTTTTCCCCACTGGATTTTTGTTTTCGAGAAACTTTACTTTACCTTATTTAAAGCACTTAACTTGTAAATATAATGATATAAACAAACTCGTGCCACTAATGTAATAATTAACGACGTGAGAGACAGTCAAAATACATTTTTGCAATTTTCAAAAACATAAAATAAAGCGATATGAGTTTATGTCATCTTTAGGTACATTCAGCCTATCCCTACCAAAAGTTAAAGAAAAAATTTTGAGCCGTTTTTTGAGAAAATCATGTTTTTTTTATTTTTTTTAAATGCACATATTGCACGCAATATTACGCGAAAACTATTAAATTTTTTCAAAAAATGTAACATGGACCTTAAGAAAAGAACTCGCTAATGAGAAAAATTTTATTTGAATGAAAAAATGTCTATCTTAATTTTGTATTTGGAGGAGAGGCCGAATACAATTCAAACTTGTGCAATATTCGAAAATTCAGAGTTATCCGTGAAATGGGACCTATGCCACCTTAATAAGTGGTACTTTACTCTATTCTTATAAGAAATTTTAAAGAAAAAATTTGGAGCCGTTTTGATACAGTTTTGTAAATGTCCGGTGGCTTCCTGTAATGTACCCCCAAATTTACAGAATCTTTTTCAAAATCTCAAAGCTTCGACTAGAATCACATTGAGCAGAAAATCCATTTTTGAAGAAATCGTATGTATGGTTTAGGCGCTAGCAGTGTTCACAGACGGACAGAACGGACGGACGGACGACGGACAGACGGACGATTAATTAGCAACTGGTTTTATCCACTTTTTCGTTATCACGGCCGGGAATGAATTTTTTTCTGCCAAAAACTCGCCATTTTTTCGAGCAGCATTACATATTTTCGCCTATACTACGTATATCACTCCGTGTGTACGTACGTATAAGGGAAAGTACAAATCATTAATAACAAAGGAAGTAATATTAGGTTCGGAAAGTAAACGATCGTAGTGGTATAATCCCCAAAAAAGGCCTATGAAAGTGAAAATAAGGGAAGTGAATGATCTTGTGAACGAGTAGTTGATTAACGTTCATACAAAAACTTTCCAAGTTTTTGTGTTGCAAGTATTATAAAATGGTTTCTTCTCGCAAAAGAAGGAATGTTTAGAAGATTATCGACGTTGTTATTTGGAATTGTTTTTGATTTCTCAGCAACCAAAAAAAATGGCGGGGTTGTGCCAGATTCGATCGCGCGTTCCTCCGTTCACAAGCCTCTCGTCTAAGCCGTTAGCCTAAGACGAATTCTTTTATTAACGGGTTTATTTATAGTACGAATTGTATCTGAAAATTTATTGAACTTTTGCATTTGTGCAATTTAAAATATTAAATAAATTACTCCTATGTGACAATAAGAATGCAGTTCAATTTACGTGACTCTACAGAATAATACAGTCTACTTATAAATATTTCAGTTCAGCGTTATATTTTATTCTCGCTGGCAGTCGCTTGGCTCTCAGACTTGCTGAGCTGAGGCGTTATCTTTACCTGCCCTGCGGGCAGGTGAGATGAGGAGAGGTGATAAGAACTAAAACTCCCTGACGAGTTTCGACACTCAAAACTTCAGAATTCTCTTGCAGCAAGAAATAACTAGAAATCTATGTAATATGTATCGACTTCAAGAAAAAAACACCTACAGTCACTCAATTTATTCTCCAACTGTTTACCCCTTATAATCTAATAAAAAATATCTCTTATTTTATCGTATTATTGGTAATGGACAAGTAATACATTACATTTTCCCCCTAATAGCACTTCATCCTCCTCTTAAAACTCTTAACGAGACGACGAACGGGAGACTGTAGAAAATTATACCCTAAATTATTCAAAATCGAAAGTTTTCATAAAAATCTCGCTTCTACAGCTAGTTTGCATTTTTTGTGCTCCATGCGTACAAACATTTTCAGGGAATGAAAAAAAACGTACCGCAGTCAGAACTTGAACTGGATCCCTCTGGCTCTACCACAAGCAAACGCTCTAACCACTTCGGCTAGGAGGACGGCTCTTCAAGATTTCACTAATGCAGTATTTTGCATATTAGGATGTCGTTGACAATAGAAAATTGTCTTGAAAAAATTCAGAAACTACTCGAAATTTAAACTTAATTGTGAATTAAATTTATTTTAAAATCTAATATTGTAGAAAGGAGTGGATTAGATATAATCTCAAGCTTCAGTATTGAAGACATTTTGTGGTATTTTATATGAAGCTCATTATACATTTTTTAAATTCAAAAATGGCACGAAATTTTGTATTAAGTTTTGACTTTGGCTAGAGTAAAGTCGTTGAAGAAAATGATGCATGTCGAATTTTCGTTGAAATGCCTGATATTTAAAAATTGAAGAAATTCAATTTTTTTCGTCTCTATGCCACTGCAATTATAAAGATTTTTTTAAATGAAATCTGTTCATCATAATGATTTCATAATTCTCGTAAATCATCTCATTGTTGTCGGCCGTGGTTATTGTATGATGTAAATAATATCCTTATAAAAAGAAATAATATATTGAAGGAAGGTAATAAATTTAACTTAGAACTAACAAACACACTTCTTTACTTTAAGAAGTTTTTATCACTTATGGTTTTCATTTCTTTCGTACATAAAAACAAGAATAAAAAAACGTTTCGCGCAATTTCTGAGGAAAGCAATATTTAAAATTTATATTGCCCGTTAAAATGCAAAATTACTCAAAAATATTAATATTTTCAAAAAACTAAACATGACTTTCTTTTAAGGATCTGTTTAAACAGATTTCACTAAGAAAATCACTTATGTTCCTAATTATACTTGTAGCAAGACAATGAAAAAATTGATTTTCTCCAATTTTTGAAAAATCAAGAATTTTATCGAAAATGTGATCTGCATCATTCTCTTAAGCGATCTTTACGCTACCCGAAGTCAAAATTTAATCAACAATTTGTTTCCATTTTTGAAAACTTTTAAATGTTCCAGATGTTAGGCTGCAGATTCCATATACAGTACATACCAAAATTGAAATATTGGTTACAAATTCAAGGGACCGCCAGAACATCCCAGCTAGAATGGGAAATTTCAATTTTGGAGAAAGTCAGCTGATCAGTTTAGGTACAAGCGTTGTGTACAGACGGGCAGACAGGCGTTTTGACGTCAATCAATATTTGGGTATCAAGTATTCACAAAACATGGATTCTGGCAACATGTGTTAGATAATTTTTTTCTAGATTTAGCAACGCTCTGGATTTATCTTCTTCTTCATTACCAGGGTACGGCAATTAAAAGTTTTTCTGTCAACAAGTCCATTTTCCCCCGCCGGATTATGATACTTCCTCCACACTGCGTTAGCAGTAGCGACAAATTAAGAGAAATGACAATTTTTCAATTCTGTGAACGAATACAGCAAATTGCAATAATTGAATGATTGATTAATGTTTTAAGGAGCGTTAACTAAAATATTAATTAGTGCCATAAGTGAGGTCCATGATATATCCACGAGAGGTGGCGGTGTTCTGCCTCTTGCGCAGCCGAAGATCCAACGCCTACCTACACTTCGACATGCAGAGATTCCGTATACACGTATCTCCCCTACCATAGCAACACCCCCAGTCGTGACAAGATCTAAGCCTCCGACTGGTCTTTCGTCATGTGTGGTACAGTTGTGCATGTAAGTTCGTGTGTGTGTGTGTGTGTGTGTGTGTGGCAAGAAAGAAAAAGGAAAGATCACATACGGTTCATGGTCCTTTTGTTAAGGTAATGCTCATTTATCGAATACTTCCGATTAAGAAATATTGTTGGCACACCCACGTATTCCATAAACTTGTTTTCTCAAATAGGAATTGCAATAGGAGGAGAAACGTTTTCCATAATAAACAGTAAAATAAATGTGTAGTACCTTCCTGTCATTTGGACACATTGCCCAGTCATTATTATCTTGACTGGTTGGTGTTTTTGGCCGAGTTAGTCTTCTTCAAAATGCTAATTTGTAGAAGCACGTTGGTAGACGAACCACTGACGTCGTATCCCGTAAGAGCGAGTTGTAAATAAGTGAGTTCCAAGCATATCGTTGGAAAATATTTTGTTTTTATTTTTCTTTATATAGTATTATTAATACAAAAATTTAAGATTCAAGGAAAGATGATATTTCATCCAAGAACTTGACAAAATTCTTAGACGCAGAGAGTCACAAAGAAATAACAAAGTAATATGTGTTCGGAAAGAAAACGAACGTAATGGTATAAAACCAAAAGAGGCCTATGAAAAAAATGTGGGTAAGTGATTAATCTTGTGAACGAACAGTTAACGAACTTCCGTAAAAAATACGTAGTGATGTGATAAAACTGTTTCTTCTCGCAAAAGAAGAGAATGTTTACAATATTCTCGACATGGTTATTTGGAATTTATTTTCATTTTTCGTCACGTAAAAAAACTGCTAGGGTTTTGCCGGATTTGAACACGCAATCCCCCATTCTCCAAGCTCGAGCCTAAGCTATTGCGCTACTAACACAGATCTACGCGTTTCCGCGAACTAATGCAATTAAGAATCATACAAATATGTGTCTTCATATTCATTGCTTTTCCCTATTTCTGTATCTAAAAATATTTAATAAACTACCTCTGGGAAACAATAAGAATGCAGAGCAATCAACGCAATCCTATGAAATAGGTAATTCTAGTTATACGTGTTTCGGTTCAGCGTAATGGTAATTGCCAGCAGTGCTTCATTCCTACAGTTGCACTCAGGCCTTATCGCCTTTCGCCTCTGTCCAAGGTGAGATTGGCAGGCGTGATAAGGTTGAAGAAATGTAGCAGACGAGTTTCGACTGTATCCGATATTCAGGAAAGAATTGAGAAATGAATTCATTTGCAACAAGTTCGACTTGAAGAAAAACACCTATCATCACGCAGTTAATAAACCTGCACACATTCAAATAAAAAAGCTCTTAGTTTTCGTTTTATTGGTGATGGTTACATAATATATTACAAATTTTACACTATTAATACTTCATCGTTGTCTTAAAACTCTTAATCAAACAACGACCGAGAGATTCGAAAAAAAAATATATAACTTAAAATTTTGAAATCGAAAAAATTTTAATAAGAATCTCACGTTAATAATTAATTTTGAAGTATTGTGCTCCACACGTGGAAACGTTTCATAAAAAAAAGGCTATTACTTGGCCAAGACTTGAACTCGAGCCCTCTGGCTCTCGGAGGCAAACACCGTACTAACTGGGCTACAAGACTCTTCCTGAAGACACTACACTATTTTGCACATTAGGATGTTGGCGACACCAGAATATTCTCTCGATAAATTGCAAACGCTATTCGTGTTTTTAAAATAAACTTGTAAATTAAATTTATTTCAAAATTCAATTTTGAAGAACAGATTGCATTAAGAAATAAATCTCTAACTTGTGAATTGAAGAGATTCGGGTTCGAAGAATATTTATGGGAAAACTACTAACGTTTGAAGAAACTAATATAAAAGACCCAGGGCCGTCTTTGGGTTTGAAAGTACCCGAGGCACTCAGAGATTTCGGGGCCCCTAATCCTTAGTTCAACAAATTACGTTCTGGCGATCATAAGTTATTAAAAATTGAATATTACACAGTTAATAAGCAAAAAACAAGGAGGTGCGAAATAGGGATCTCAAAATTTCCGGGGTGAACTTTACATTTTGAACTAATGATAAAATTTTAAAATAAGATAACAATGAGTTTGAAAAATAATGATAATATCATGTATTGTTCAAATATCACATGTCGTAATATTGTATTTTCCAGAACTTGAACTGCTTGAGAACGAATATGTTCAGAGAATATGGTTTCGATTACGTCTTAAACGTTACTCTCATAGAAAATGGAGAATTTTCAGAAAAAAGTTATTTCGGATAATAGAACTTTTCGATACATTAAGAGCAGCAGATTAGGGAGCGGCCAGTAGGTATCTTAGGAGCTGAGATCGTTTAACGACGATGTATAGTTCGAAAGTATGGAGGTTCGAGTTGTGCCCGCAAATTTTTTTACTTTCCCGTATACTATACGTACGTTTAGTTTGTCTTTCTGTCTGTCCGTCGTCTGTCTGCTTGTGAACAACGCTAGCGACTAAACCGTTCAGCCGATTTTCTCCAAAACAGATACTCCCAGATTGATCTTAATGATCTCGCGGCCCCTTGAATTTGATACCGATATTTCAATTTTGGAGCATAGTTTCCTTGAAGCCATTGCGATTTTTTCAAAATTTGCAAAAAATTGCGCCAACAATTTTGCCTAAATTTTGTTGTTTAATAGTCTGAAGGTCATTTAAGGGAATGGTCTCATGTTGGTTAAAAACTCTGCTTTTTCGAAGATTGAAAAAATTCAAAGTTTTTTCGGCATCTTCCTACAACTATAATTATGAAGGTACACTTTTTTGTTAATGAAATGTGTTAATAAAAACTGGTCTTTCAGTAAGGTTATGCTCAATTTTTCGAAAACATAATTATTTTTTCGGAAAATTATGTCAAACAAACATTTTTTCGGTGATTCATTGATATAAATTGATTAATTAGTGCTTACGAGCACGTTAAAGGCTTAAGCAATTAGTCCTGTAAGTGTAGGGCGTTTTTTCATGGGAGGTTCATCTTTCGCCGCTGGATGGTGAGACCCGGAACCGAACTACCTGTCGGCTAGCGGTGTTTTCCTCAACCAGATATTTCCCAGCAACAGCGCGGCGTCGCAATCGGCTAGCCTATGACATGTGGTGAGACCCAGGATGCCGCGAGAGTTGCTCGCTATTTGCTGTTATTCTCTGGAATGTGTCACGTGACTTTGGCATCACACTTGAGGTGCCCGTGATGGCTGCATCTCATTAGCAATGTTTAAGTATGTTTCCCATGGAAACAGCGGTTTTTTCTGAATATTTCTCCATTTTCTATGAGAGTAACGTTTAAGACATAACATCGAAACCATATTCTCTGAACATATTCGTTCTCAAGCAGTTCAAGTTCTGGAAAATACAATATTACGACATGTGATATTTGAACAATACATGATATTATCATTATTTTTCAAACTCATTGTTATCTTATTTTAAAATTTTATCATTAGTTCAAAATGTAAAGTTCACCCCGGAAATTTTGAGATCCCTATTTCGCACCTCCTTGTTTTTTCCTATATTGCGACTAAAGGACAGGTGATTTGTGCATTGGATCACCTCCTGAAAGACGTCAATTAATCATTGGATATAACGTACTTAATTAAAATTCCTGATTTCCTTCGTGAAAATTGGGCTTGGCCATTTAGTTTCCGGCCATTTAGTCTCCGTCTACCCCACAGCAAAGATACGTTGTATCAAAAAATTTTAAGTTTATTTAAAAATGGAAAATTAATTTAAAAATAATTAAAAGTGATGATTCTTTTCACATAACCTCTTCAAATTCTACTTTATTATATCTTGGATTACATGGAATACATCGATTACTTGGATTACACGGAATACATTATGATATGTCGCACCGAAGACTTACGTTAAATATTTTAAGAATAGCATAAAAGAAATTGAATTATCAATTGTAATAAACAAGAAGGGAATGCATTCTGTTAGCATTTATCACAAAGGCACAAACACAAAATGGTATTTTTAACGAGTTCGTAATAGCTACTAGGGAACTTTGTTAAACATGTAAAAATGAGATATTCCTTTCTCAATTATCATAATTATATTGCAATTGATACACTATTAATATTTTAGCTAACGTATCGCTTGCAAAACTCATTTCGTCACATTGCTTGAAACACAAGATACCAGCATAAAACTAAATATCTTCATATAAACATTTACAAAAACCAATTTTATTCCTCCTCGCAAGAGGAGGGAATTTTGGAAAAGCTCGCGTGATGACAGCGATTAATATGTACTGAGCATCAGGTAAAAAAAAACAACAACTATTTGGCAGGATTTGAACTCACGTCCATTCCTCCATCTATTATGCCATTAAACCTCGCCGCTACCACACAGACCCCTTTCTTCGCAGATCTGGGACATTAATGAACCATTTTTTCTTGAAATTTATTGTTCTTATTACATACTACATTTTCTGCAGGTGACACCAAACTCACATTCTCGATTTACAAAGCAGAGTCATCAACCGCGCTATACTATTCAATAGTTAATTATAGTAACAAATATTTCGATTCGTGTGCCAGTTTGTCAGTGCTTGCGGAGTTGCTTCTATTCTGCCAAGCGCTTATCTTGCCCCCCATATCTTCAAGGTGATCTCCGCATTATGCGAAAAGACTGAACTTGCTACCGGCGGCATAATACTAGTCTGAAATCGAGAAACGCGTGGTATTAAGCAAGTAATGACATGTTTTTTAAAATTAGTTATTACAATTAAGGGAATTGCCGGTCAAATTTGCACTCGTTATTCTTGAAAACTTGCAATCTTTCTGTTGAGTGATATAATA
This sequence comes from Acheta domesticus, assembly GCA_031308135.1. Lineage (NCBI taxonomy): Eukaryota > Metazoa > Arthropoda > Insecta > Orthoptera > Gryllidae > Acheta > Acheta domesticus. The sequence continues at coordinate 97,374,032 of JAHLJT010002406.1, read as the reverse complement.
CTAACAATAATTTTCTGCAAATAGTAGATTGATTGCTTCCCAAAAATCTTATCATGCTTATAAGGCAAAAGCAAAGAACTAGTATTTACAACAAACAACGAACTACAACGGCATATACTTTCTGCCCTGATATGTCATTGCCCCACAATATTGCTACATGAACTACAATACACTACAAGAACCTGGAAAAGTTTTCAACCAGTAAAATACTTCTATTGCACCGAGAATCGAACTCAGGATCTCTGAGTTACTAACTTATCGTGCATCTTACCTCTACGCAATTGATCATGAATTCTGTTCCACCGAGTGCCGATGCGTCTTATGTCGAAATATCTTAACCCATTATTTCCAACACGTAGCAGAATAGAACTTGTGATGCTACAACAACACATATTTTGGGCATTATTTCAAACTTTTCTAATTTTCAAAAATTCAGAGAGATTAACGAAAATGAGACCTACATTATCCTTTTAAGGGTCACTTGTTTTATCCGTGGGAAAAAAATTAAAGAAGAAAATTGGAGCGATTTTTCAGAAAACATTCTTCTAAAAATGGAACTAATTTCAACCAGAAATTACATGAAAATTACTCGTTTTAAAAAAAAATGTTCATGGCCTTTTTTAAAAGCTGACTTTTTAGAACATATTTTGTTCAAGGAAAAAATCTCTATTTTCAATTTTGTACTTTTGAAAAGTTTACTTTTTGCAATTTGCGAAAATATGTAGAGGTCGCCTAAAATAAGACCAGAACCGTTTTTTACCGTCCTTTGATACGTAGAAGGAGAAAACCTAATAAAAAAGTAGTCGTTTATTAGAAAAAAAATTGTTGAAAAAGTTGAAAATTGCCTATATATCACGCAAAATTACGCGAAAACTACTCATGTTTTCGAATACTTATACGTGCCTGTATTCCAAGATCTTTCATTAACAGATTTCATTAAGGAAGCGATCTCTATCTTCAATATTGCAATTGCAGGAAGACGACGAAAAAAATTGCTGTGAACTCAAAATGTAGCTACCAAATGCAAGCTGACTTGTTTTAATTTTTCAAAAAAATGGCCCTATAGATTCGAACGATTCTGTAGATTCGAACCATAGATAGTCAGCACAGAACGCCGGCCTGCTAGCCATTACACCCTATAAACCCTTCGCGGGGCCCACTTGAGCAAACATTTCATACAGGTACTTTTATAAGAGAATTACACTTTTATGTGTACTTTGGAAGAAATACGCGGAAAAAGGTACAACCAATCACGGTGCGTGACGTGTCACTAGTTGACGTCATAGAGCCTGTGCTGTTCGACAGTACAACTATTCATTCTAGAGCCATGCCTCATCATGGACGGTCAGTTCGGGAGCGAGTTGTCGCTCTTGTTGAAGCTGGCAATTATAGTGCTGCAGGAGCAGGCCGAGAATACGGTGTTTCCCCTAGTACCGCATCGCGTTGGATTAGACAGTGGAGGGAGTCAGGAGAGGTCACACGTCGCCCTGGAACGGGTTCGTGGTGGGTTTCGACCGAGGCTGAAGATGACCGTTTGGTTGCTGAAGCGCGAGCGAGGCCATTCATGAACTCCGTCCAGTTGAGGCGGAGTGTTAATTTTCCTGGCAGTACTCACACTGTTTTAAGGCGCCTGAGAGATGCAGGCTTAAGATCCCGTCGTGCTGCTCAGAAACAGAAGCTCACAGATGAGCAAATGGTGTATCGACTAGCTTTTGCTGAAGAAAATATACATCGCGATTGGGGAGATGTTATTTTCTCTAACGAATGTATATTTTCATCAGCAAATGATGGTCCGATACGCGTCTTTCGGCCACCCGGCACCCGACACAATGCGGAATATGTGGCCGAGGCTTGGCGTTCTGGTCGCGTATCCGTTGCGTGTTGGGGTTGGATGAGCGCACGCGGGATAGGGATGCTGCACAGAATCGACCAAGGTCCAAATGGACGGGGTCTGACCGGTGGGCAGTATGTGCAGATTTTGGAGAATATCATGGTCCCTTCCGTGCGGGTGCTTTATCCCGACGGAATCATTCATTTCCAGCAGGACCAGTCTCCTGTGCACAAGTCCCAATCGGTTCAAGAATGGTTCGCGAGACAGGACCAAGTCGAGCTTCTCGATTGGCCTCCTTGCGGTGCCGACTTGAACCCGATTGAGAACGTGTGGGCGGAGACGAAGAGGACTATGTCCGATAATTGGCCCAGCTCACAGCCAACTAATTCTGACCAGCTATGGGAACTCGTTTCCGACGCCTGGGACGAGGTAGCGAGTAGTGAAGGGTACGCTGCTCGTCTCATCCGCTCTCTACCCCGGCGCCTCAGTCGGGTAGTAGAGAACGGAGGCTTCTGGTCGTCGTATTGATGGACGACAAACCCGGCCCTTTTTAGGGCCCCTAAGACACTTCAAAAATTATTATTAATTACAAAATATCGGACCAATTGCTACTGGAATCACATCATAACGAAAGAAAAAAAAATCACCCCCTGTATTCGAACTCACATCACCAAACCAAGAGAGTTCCCATGACGTTAACCATTCGGCTATTGCGGTGCCTGTTTTATCCACCTCTTAGCCAAGTAGTTAAATACAATCGTCTCGATATATTTTCTTCGTTTCCAGAGGTCGATCCTTTTACAATGAATTATGTTTTAATACAACGCGAACGTTTCTCTATAGAATGAAAGTAGTACACGATTTTTACTTTCTCATATGCGCACTTCAGAACCACATTGTTATAATAAAACTGGAAATGGACTTACAAATATTCTAGAAGAGCTTAATGTCTAGAAGTAAAGCAGTTTAAAATAAACTTAATGGCACTAAAACAGCATGTACTTTCTCCCCTTTATTTTCATGCAAAATTACGCGGAAAATACTCATATTTCCGAAAAATTGCACATGACTTTTTTTCAAAATCTGTTTTTAAAGAACAGGTTTTATTCAGGAAAAAACCTCTACCTTCAATATTTTAATTGTACGAAGACTACGGAAACATTTTTGAACATTCGCAATTTTCGAAAAATCAGAGTAATCAACGAACATGAGACTTGCACCATTTTCGTAAGCGATTTCACACTATCCAACTGCAAACTTTAATAAAAAATGATGGAGCCATTTTTTTAAATTTCGAAAATGTCCAAGAGTTTTCATGTAAAGTAACCCCCAAAAATTGAAATTTCGGTTTAAAATTCAATATGCTGCGACATAAGCCGTTATTCGAATTTTCGCTAACAAGGTCCCATAAAACATGTATTCTGACTACACTACGAATTAGAGGATTTGTTTCTGAACTTAGCAACTGGATTTATCCACTTTTTCGTTACCAGGACCCTGTAATACGAGCTTTCTTGCCGAAAAATCGCTTTTTTTCACGCAGCATTATATAACTTTCTCTCTACTCCGTAGAGGGAAAGTAAAATTGATCAGTTTTTGAGAAAAGTTCGTTAATGCGTTCACGGAAAATTGTTATACTTTTCCTACAAGAAACTCCATTCGAAATTTGGAAAACATTTACTCATTTTTTATCACTTCATTTGTCGAATTAGTTATACCAAGAAGAGTCAAGAGCGCATGAGAAATCTGAAACAATTTAATATTTGTCATGTTGAAAAATGCCAGATATATTAATAAAATTGAGAAATTTACTACAGTGTTTGTAATAACGGTTTAGTGTATCAGAATAAAATTTGTAATTTAAAAAATAATTCGTTTTAAGAAAGCTTATGCCGTGTGAGCATAATAAAACATACCCCCAGAAGTACTGGTTTCACATGCTTCGACCAACTTGCTAGTTCAACAACAATTTTTTTTAAACGTCATCGGTTTAGAAGTCAGCAATGCTTTAATTTTATTTTTTATGTGGTACCATGTGTACAAAGGTCATTGTCCTAGTCTGAGAGGAGAGGATGATTATAACATGCCTTTTATACATTGGTTTTCTATTGTTCGAGTACCACGGTCTTTCTCAGTTTTTTCATTTTACAATTCGTCAGACTTTACTACGTTTTTCGTCTTTTAATTAATAAAAATTGTATTAACTGAGCACTGTCTTAGTGGATCTACTGTATGTTCTAAATACAAATTGACACTGACTCCAATGACCTTCGATGTTGAAGTGCCTTTAAACCCTAATAATAAACACCATATGATATAAAATCAATTTATTCATTCATCACATCTTTTCAATTTTGGAATAATATTGCACTACGTAATGGTCAAGATTCTTTAGAACAATGCACATTTCTTTTAGATAATTGAAGAACATATAAAGTTGCATTTCGTAATAAAGAAAATAGTTCAATTTTTACTTTCCCGTATACTATACGAACGTACTATAGGGAGAGTTATGTAATGCTGAGCGCAAAACTGCGGATTTTCGACAGCAAAACTCTTATTACAGGGCCCTAATAACAAAACAATGGATAAATCCAATTGCTAAATTACGAAAAAAAATTTCCTAACACGTGGTGCTGCCAGAATCCCTATTTTGTGGGTGCTTGATACCGAAAAAACCAATTTATTATTCTTTTTTCCTGTCAACTCATGCTATGAGAGGGAGCACCCCAAAAAACTAAAGATGCAAAATTGTAAAAAAGAATTATCATAAAAGTCGTATTTTGTAGAATACTGCTTAGGAACATAAAACGGTCCGATCTGTCTTCCTTCATTTCCATATGTTCTTCATCTATCATTTATCTTCACCCAAACTGTCCTTCATCATTTCCCCTTTTGTCATCTACCCGTCCCCGAAAACATGTCATCTGTAAGAATTTACTTGTCCTCAAAAAAAGCCGTGTCCTCGTAAGACACGCAAATCTGGTTTAAAAGGCGTAAGAAACATCGCTTTCAAGATATTCCCGAATACAATGCGTGTTGCAATAATCTTTGTTTTGTACGTCATAAACTGCAAACTTAAAAAATCTGTTCGTTGTAGGATGAGGTGTAATTCTCTATCCACCAGCATCACACTTAAAGGGTTCTGTGTCGATGGTTTCTTTCAAACTGCCAAAACCTTTTTCTTTCCTTAGCTTGTGACATACTTATGCATAGAACTAGCTAGCTTTAAAAAAATGATAATTTGTATTTACATTCAAGGTCAGAATATTACTGGGTGCTACCACAATGTATACAAATCTATAATAAACACTAAAATAAATGCACAGATCTGTTTCAGTCATTTTCAAAGTATATTTATAGTGAAGGTGATTTGATGGGGGGGAAGGTTTTTATTATTTTGAATTGCAGCCCAGCAGTTGGAAAAATCTGAAAAAAATCACAACAATTTGCTTTTTAAGAGGAACTTTTGAGATTTTCTGGAGCCTGTTCCAGGGTTCTAAGACACAATAAAAATTATTTTTTCCTTTTAAGAAAATATTTTTTGTATTTGAATTGGGCCTTAGAAAATATCGAAAAATATTTTACTAATTGACGAAAAAATTAAAATTCAAAAACACGATTTTGGCTGTAGAGGGGTGTGGGTGGTGGGACGGGGACTAAGAAACCTTTCAAAAAAATTTTTTATGTTAGAATTATAGTGTAAGTACTCCTATGTCATTTAGATTAGGGAAAAGTTTTACCATTATTACCGGGGGTACCTTTTACAAAGGTTGTAATGTTTGTAAGTTGCGCCAATGGATAGTTGTCAGTTGCGCCTTTAAAACATATTTTCGACCTACAAATAACATTTGTAAATAATCTATCTTTCGCATTAGCCGGGATCACATAATTCTCTAGGAGGCATTTTATCGACGAATGACGGAAAATCTTATTACAATTGTCAGTGGGACTATTGATGCAGTATTCAAAAGACAGTGAAAACTCCAGTCAATTCATTATTTCTATCTCTTGATACGCAAAATGTATTCTCAAGTTAATGTTGAAATAATTAGTATCATTTCGGGAACCCGCAGTCTTAAGAGAAACGCAATGGTAACCCTGAAGATTTGGTCGCAAAGCCAACAGCGATAACACACATTTTTCCTTCTTCCAGGCCTTCAACGTCTACTTGGTATTAAATGTCACCGAAGAGTGCGACCAAACATAAATGAATAATGAATTTGAGGCCATTGTGTTGTTTAGACTTTCTTTGCAAAATTGTCTCTGCGTGAAATACACTACATACGAACATAAGCTATCAATCAATAGGGAGTTCACTTTAACGCGTTGCATTGTATATAGTAGCATCCCGTTTCAACAATAAGACATTTTTTCATTATAATTTAAAGAATCAACTTTAATTCATTTTAGAGTACTTTACTTAAATTACTTTATAAATAAATTAAACTTGATTAAAATTTTCCCCAACTCAAAATAGTTTAAAAATGCAATTGTTTATATTGTTTACAACATTTATTAAAAATTCGAAAATAAAAAATTATCAATATGCAATGCAATATCACTGAAAATGCGTTAGTGGACAACATACAAAAATGCCAATTCCGTTATTGGATATAATGTAACAAATGTAAAAATGTATAAAAAAGAGCAAAATACAATTTTGCAACGATATTTTACAGGAGAGGATCCCTAATTGTTTTCCATAGATTATAGTGATATAAATTTCCAAAGTTTTACAAAATTTAGAAACAATACTGACAATTACAATTTTGAAATGTTTTATTTCCTACGTGGTTATTTAGTGATCCTAATGGATAAGGGAAAACAGTGTTTGCGTAGGTTTGCTCATCTAGAAGAAGTGGGTGTAACACGATTTCATTCCAATGTCATGTAAAAAACATTGTGTGCATTGCTCGTCTTCCGAAAATAAAAATATCATAATGTGAAAATACAAATTGTTTTACTTTAATTCCATTGCTTTGGATTGGAAATAAATCATAAATTACGTGTAAATTACACTTTATATTGATGTGTGTATACCCCAAGTGATTACGCAATAGACTAAAGTTGGAGTTTCTTGCTTTGCAAACATTCAGAGTTAAAAATATTTTATAAGAATCATGTATTTATCTCGTTCCTTATCCTCACGTAAAATTACTCAAAGATGAGGTATCACATATATTATGTAATGTTCTCGCTAAAGAACACCATGTAAAATGCAATCACTCTTACGTTATTTGACGTGAAATAATTCTGATCCCCAAAATAAAAGATCAGACCTCATTCGTTTGCTTAGAACTGCACTTCCTAATAATGTCTGCAGTTAAAAACTTACATTGTGACTAAATGAACTTTAAATACTCTTATTTTGTTTATTATTTTACATATCAAATTATTTTTCATAAAAATAGTCATGTTCGGCAACAACACAAAATTTTTGCATTTGGTCTTCTGAAAAACGAACGAAGAAGTAATTCACAACTGACAGCTGCTATCTCGGAGACGTGTTTTGCAACTGACTCTAAAACGTATTTTTTAAAGTTATTTATGTTTTCTTATAAAATAACTAGATTAGGCAGGTTACTGTGACAAATTATTTACATTGTATATTAAATATTACTATAATAAACGATGAAATGTAGATATGGAACCTACTACTCATTGTCGAGTGTTATTTTTTGCGAAAAAAGCGTATTAAAATTGGTTTTGAAATGTGTGTTTACTAGGAAATTGCATACCTTTATTTATGTAATTAAATGTATATACTATAACTTATGTAAAACTGTTTGTTGCTTTAATATTTACTTTCAAATATTTACCATAATATAACTCGCTATTGCCGCCATTTTGTAATGTTCACGATGAATAGTCCCGCCCCTCTGAAATAAAGCTAAAGCGGATTGGTCAGCTCCATCCCGTAGGGCGGGGCAGGGGTATGCAAACGGAGGTAAAGTTCGGCTCAGGACATCGCCCATATTTTGTGCAACCGAGGGTACATTGGTGTATACCAGCGTAGTTAAATTTCCGAAATAAAATACTTGTATTTGCGTAAAGCGTGTCCAAACAGTAGTGCTTTATGCAAAGTGCTGGAGTTGTATCACCGTATTTTCGAAACCAAGTTATTTTTTTTGTTTTTGTTTTGAACGAATTCTTTTACCGTTAATTACCTCAATGCAAAACTGAAACAAAAAGTGTCCAATGGAAATCAATGCCGGGTAGCCTAGATAATACAAAGCTAGATTCACGTGCGCGGGTGGTGTCTGACACGGACACCATACATGTAAGTGATGTATCAACATAGAATTTTATTAAAGTTAGTTTTATTAATTTACATGAATTACCTACATTTCATTATACATTAGTGTTCTGAATTACCTACATTTCCGCCATTCGATGGAGTTGCATCCTCCAGTTTGTTGGTGTACCAGCCGTCATTGGTTATTGGTCACACAAGATGTCTCAAAAAATATTAAATAATAAATGACCATGAGTGAACATACAATGCCATTGCTCTAAGTCGTCGATGTAGAATTGCACATGACAAACCCTCGAATACGAAATAATATGCAGGGGGTTACGGGTCAGGTTCGAAATGTGATTAATGGTAGGAGTGCCCTCTTAACTCACCCTTTAGCCAGACGATGTGAATAAGGTCACGGTGTAAGATATTTCTTACACCGTGATAAGGCTGTTTGAATTTCGATGAACGAATCATTTTGGACTTCATCCTATTTATGTTGGCAGAAGCCACAGAGCGCTGAGTACAGAAAGGTCCGAGTTTGAGTTATCAATTTTATGGATAGAGTAACGTATTAGCAAGTGAACTCGTGGTAGCTTTTTGGGAACGGGCCGGGTGAGGGGGGTGAGCAACAGGAAAACGCCTCGCCACAGGAGGGAGAGAATGACTTCCCATAGAGCAAGCACGTGGCAAAGGCTGAAAAAAGACAGCGGGCCGTGTGCAGAGGCAGAAGCAAGCGGGGGAGGCGGAGTGACGTAGAAAGTCACGTGAGCGACAGGTATATAAGGGAGTATACAAAGCCAGTGGGCGGGTTCTGGAGAAAGAGTGAGAACCTCGTACTGATGCACAAATTCGCGCAAGGGCGGCGCAGCGGCGAGCAGGCCTCGCGAGGCAAGTCACTTGTTGACGCCCCTTTGGGGACTTTGTGTCCCAGGTGTGACTGCGGTCATGTGGGAGTGATGCTGTGTGCGAACTCCGAGTGAGGTGTGGTTGAGATTCACGACTCACACCGACCATCAATCGGTTAAGATCGCTCCTGCGATCAAGGCACATCATTAGTTGATGCGCCTGTAAGTTCTTTGTGTCTGATTATGATATCCGGTCACGGAAGCTTGGCTTTGTGTGCGCTTCGAATTTAGGAATGGGGAGTGCCACTAATTAAACCAATTCTCAGTCGGATTGGGATCGCTCCCACGATCAGGGGATAGTAGGTCTATCAGAGCTATTGTATAAAGTGTAACTATTTAAATGTACATATTTGTTTTATAAATATAACTGTAGGTATGAAAGGTCTTGTCTGTCTTCGCTGTGAGTACCCATGACGTCGCAATAATATATTATTGAATATTCGGATATAGGTGTGCTGGTGGTTTGGCGCAGGCCGGCCGAAATGGTCACAAATGTACGAATTACATAAGGTTATAATGACTACAACTTAAGAATTTTCGGTTACATTTGCATCATTTTAGCATACTATTTGTCAAATTTAAATCGAATTAAATATAAAGTAGATAGCTTAGCCTAACCAGAAACACATCTTAGAAAATTACCCTTTTCAGCGTGCTTACTTCGAACTCCATGTGCGGCGAGTGGAACTGTAGTCCACTGACAACACAGCGCGACATGTGTTCCCAGGAGGCGTCGACGTGGGCCATGGCGGGCAACGCGAAGCCGTCCACGACCGTCTTGCAACGCCTGCGCACGGCGTCCAGCCCGCCGGCGCAGAAGTTGAAGCGGTCCTCCACGCCCAGCAGGTAGCCTATGGCCTCCCACAGGTGCACGAAGGCGTCCAGCTCCTTTTCGGAGGCGGCGCTCGTGCCGAACAGGTCGGGGTACGTCACCGCCAGCCCCACGAAGCCGAACTGCGTGAACGACATCTCCATCTGGTTCATCCACTCGTTGCGCGTCGTAGCTAGTCTGTATGACAATCCCATTGAAATTACAAATTTAATTCGACGTAACAATATCTACTTCTGGGAAATTGGCGTTCATATAGTTTAAATACATGCAATGCCATAAAACGCACTCGTAAATTTGTTCATAAGATGTGATTGATTTCAACGTGGCTCTTAACGATATTATCAGAGGATGGTGTAGGCTATATAACGATTACAATACCTGATTGTTTACTCTGCGTGTAGTACATTACTCTAACACATTGTTTTGTCAGAATCGATGTTTTATGGGTCTTTGGTACACAAAAATTGGCAGCACAGTCTGTCTGTCAACCCGTCTGTGGTCAATGGTAGCGTCTAAAAAGCGTTCAGACGATTTTCTCTAAAATTGATATTTCCCTATCGATATGAACGAATTTGATTTTCGAGGGTACTTTCGTGTTATTATACCGGCATTCTACTTCGTAATATTGATATTGCCAATTCAAGGGCTGTCCGACCGTTCTTTCTATAGCAAGCATGCATGGATTTCTTAATATTTGTACATTTTTACCTATTTCATTTACACATGCTAGGTGTTATTCGATTGGATTTAAATGTGATAACTAAAAAAGGTGATTTAGACTGGTAAAAATGTCGTAGATACACAATTTGGTTGAAAGCCACAATGCGCATTATTTATAAGAAACCACCATGATATACAGTAAACTACACAATTTCTACTCTTCTTTTCTTGAATCTTGTCAATAGAGTTAACAAAATGTCTTTGAAAGCACATACCATAAAGTCCTGCTTCCTTCGATGATGATGGGTCAAGTGTCTGGGAGCGTGTCTCATCTCCGTCAGCACAGAGGGTGGATGGAGAGGGAGAGAGAGAGAGACGGGAGAGGGAGAGAGAGAGAGAGAGAAAAGACCTTGTTGCTCTCTCAGTCGGCTCTCGCCGCTAACTGCTTCAATGGCTGGCCCGCACAAACAAGGTCACCGCCCTCTGGTTAGGAAAGGTCTCCAGACATTTACTCGCATAGTAATTACTGACGCAGTAATCTTTGAAACTCAATTGCACCTTCATCAGTAAACATTGCTCTCGCCCTGATACTTTCTCGATCTCAACGTGATCGTAGCGAGAAACTTTGCAAAGTTAATTGCACATTCGCCTACATCAGTGGGCACTGTACTCGCCCTGATACTATCTCGATTAGTTCGCGGCGTTATCAATTGTGCCCGATTTTAACTCGATGGCGATGTTTCTCTCTCGATCTCAACTTTATCGCGGTGCGTTCTGTTCTGTATCTCTGCCAACAGTCCCAACACCGCCAAGCCGTCTCTTCCCCTCCCATTTTGCCCGGCGAAACTCCCTCATTCTCATCTATCCAATAATCATCCAGTGTTATTTTAACACTTGCCTCGAGTTTCCCAATTGGATCGTAGGATTTAAGTCAACAGGCTACGCCGTGCCCTGCTCCAGGGGCTCGAACGCGAACACGTGCAACTGTTAAATTCCCCAGCAGGCCAATCGCATTTCGGAGTCGCTGTTGTTCCTCCTAGATTGATCGGTTTATTGGTACCCCGCTGGTCCGCGCGCTGGCCTCGTTACGCCTATCTGTCCGATTAGTGAATTCGAAGATGAGCATGATGGCTCTCTGCAACGTGCCGCTCGTTCCAGTCCTCAGTGCATTACCCAGTTGCCGTCTCACGAGGCTACTTTTGTCTCGGGCGGCCCCCCTCGCCTTCTTTGTACCCCGCTCCGCGTGAGCTGTAAATCTGCCGAAGCAGTAGCGCCGGTCGCTCAGGCCGTGCAGTTGCTACGCACCCGATTTGTCGTGGATCCGAACAAAAATCTTTGTTGTTCGCGCGTTCTTTTCTATCGCCCGCGCTTCCTAGAATCTCTTTTTCTTATGGATTTCTTTATATTATCATATTCAAATGTGTGAACCATCGTGTCTAGTGGTCAGTTCACAGAACAATTGTCAATAGTTTTTTCTAGGGGACTGGTGTTCTTTCTCGTGAATGGGTTCAAGCTGGTATCAAAGGTATTGATAGTCATGCGTTGTATCATCAAAAGAAATTTTTACAAAATGGAAGACATGTATTACAAACAAGTTAAATATGAAATAGACTTACTGGTTATTCAAAGTTTGTCTAGTCATAATTCAAATACATCGAAAGACGCATCAATCTCTTACACAAATTCTGTTTTGTTTATTTATTTGACAATCATTTTTACTTGTAAGTAAAATGTGAGCCCCCTGTCTTTCACCAATCCAAAATGCACTATACATGAGTTAATACAAAAATTTCGAAACTTATTTTAATAAAATACAAGTGATAAGTGTTCGGAAATTTGGCACATCACCATCCTCACTATTAGCACTCACTACTTACAATCCTGTATCGATTGTACTCTATCTAATACGACTGCTCCACCTATACATCATTTAAATTCCCCAAATGCTACTGTCTACCTACTAAATTCAATTTATAAAAATACAGTTTCTCAAAGACCGCTTCAATTTTTTTCTTTAATTTTTTCAATGGATAGAGGAAGACACCATTAAAAGAATATTAATTATTATCGTTGAAGTTACTGAATTTCCGAAAAATTTCAAAAGTAAAAACATGCGAGAAGGCATGTGCTGTTATAGCACCACTAATTTAGTTATTTGGGATATCTGAGTACAAAGTTTACAAAATTAGAGATATTTTTGAGAACAGTTTAAAAACATAATTGAGGCTTCATGTAAATAAACTCCAAATTCAAAATATTCGTTTCAAACTCGCAGAGCCTTTGCTATCAATTAATTTTTGGGTATCAAGGACCCAAAAACGGATTCTGACAGCACATGATAGAGGAATTAATTTACTACAAATAGAAAAGAGATTTTTGTTCTTTTTTTTTTACCAGTGCCAGGCAATAAGAGTCTTTTGTCGAAAACCCGCTCTTTTCCGGCGCACGATTACATAACTTTCTCTTCTTACGAAGTATTTGTAAAGCGAGAAAGTAAAAATGCATTTAGGCGCCAATAGTTGGGGACTGGGAAGAAGGTTGGGCGAACCCGAAAAGCTAGCCCGATCGCACGGTCAAACCAGTACGAAAAAGTCAGTGTACCATTGCGATGCCATTGTGTAGCTGTCCTTGTGCACTTACCTGAAGAAGGGGCAAATGGCTTCCCCCACAGCGGCCCCATGCGCCGCGAAGTCCTGGCGCACGGCGGCGGCGGTGCCTTCCGTCCACGGCGCCACCTGCAGCGCCGTGCGCCGCTCCAGCTCCTCGGGCGGCACGCCCTTCAGGGCGTTGAGGCGGCGACGGTAACTGTCAGGCACGCACTACACTTCAGATCATTCTTAACAATAGCTCCATTCTGAGTTACATAGCTATTTTGGTTTTCTTATACATATCCTCATTTTGCATCTACTAATGAAAAATGAAGTATTTTCTCCAGTGGCGTAGCCTGAGTTTTGGCTTAGGGTATGTAACTCGAGAAATGAGAAAATAATTTAAACTCCTAACTATTCCTCATTCACAAATATCATTTATGTCACATTGGTCAATTTAACGGCACACAAATAATTGGTATTTTTAAAATAAAAACTGATTCAATAAAAGTAATAATGGCTCACATACTTCGTGTGGTTTACCTGTTAAAAGTTAGAAAAAGTTGACTTAAGTTCACGACCTAGCAAAATATAAATGTGTGTTCTCATACTTTAATAACAAGAGCACTACAAAACCCAATGTTTTTCAAAATTGTCCACGTCCAATTCATATCATTTCGAACCCATTAGAATTGGCATAATTTATAAAATGGAAAGCAATGATCTCTAATAACAATATAATAGGAAAGAGTAAATAAATCAATGTACAGGCACGTAATGAAAAACCGTTGTCAGTTGTTCTTTGCTGCTTACATCAAGGGTTTCATCCAGTATCGAGGAGACAATAGAGGTTTTAGAAATTTCATTTTTAATTTCATGGGACATTACCATGCTCACACTTGAAATGCAATCAATCTGAATTTCTGGCGAGATTGCAAGAAACACTGGAATTTTCCATATCATCCTTGTCAGTTTTGTCATATTTCATTATTACTCATATATTCTTATTTATTCCTTGATGAGAATGAGGAAATATTTTTGTGTGAAAACGTGCGGAGCATTTAGCATCAGACAAGGAGTAACGTGTAATTCGTGTAAAAAGAAGCAGATTTGGAGAATATTACAATATTTTAGTATATTTAATAATTAATATTATATATGTTTCAAACTATTTGCATTTGCTCGCAAACGCTATCAGCGTTACTGCATTTTGAAAAGTATATCTAAAATAAACTGGCAACAACGTAGCGAAAGTACCCGACACCGTCGCCACCGCTGCCTCCACCGCCAGTAAAAATTGATTAATTTTTCATTATTTTACATTCGCACATAGTGATTTCGCAGCATATTTAAAAGCTAAAATACCTATATATATGTTCTAAATACACTGAATACCTTATAAACTGAATTCAATTTCCAGAAATATATTTTCATTTACATTTTGAATAAAAAATATATTTTTCTCACTTCCTTCATTTAGGGGTAAAGTGATTTTTGAAGAATAAGAAAGGCAGAAATTAAAACATAACTTTACATAACTATAACATAATATTGAGAGAAAGTGTGTGCTCTTGAAGCATCTCTAGTTCACCTACCAGTCGTGCATTCTACGCACGCGCTGCAGGTGTTGTCTGGGCTTGCCGCCCGCCGCCCACAGGTCGCCGCTGAACCAGGAACGCACGCTGGCCACGGTGGAGAGGTAGCGCCGGAATGCTTTGAGGGACGTGTCCGAGTTGCCGGTGAAGAGGAGCGGCCTCAGGGTGCTAGGCACCGCGAACAGCAAGAAGAGGGACGCCATTTCCGCTGCCATCACGCCGAAGAGGAAATTCTCCGCGAACTGCTGGCCCAGTCGGATTTTCTCGTCATCCACCCACGAAGGCCTGCGGAGGAAACAGGGCGGTGAAGCTTTGTTATCGTGATGGCAACATCGCTCACATACGCAAAAGCACTTAGGAAGAGGCGCATTCAGGGCTTTTTCTCGGGAGAGGGACTACAGTTATAGTGTCCAATCAACTTAATGTGTTTTCTTATAAATCTTTTTTCAACGTGGATATTTTTTATTTTCTCGTATACGTACGTGTATACGCAGTAATATACGTAATACAGAGAAAGTTAACGCTGTAGAAAAACGGGGATTGTGCGTGTGTGTGTGTGTGTGTGTGTGCGAGTGCGCGTGCGGATCCATCACTCGCGTTTAGACCATTTCTCGTCCATCAATCGAGACAATGTGTCTGTCATTCGAAGCGTCTTGATCTCCTGTTGGGGAACTTTTAATGTGTTTTCGGATCTGGTCAGAAGATTCAAAGACATTTTTAAAAATACATGTTTCGCGTGTTTTGTCGCTGCGATATTAGTATGCCGAGAATTATACCAACGCCACCTAAATAGATCGTTGTATCTGTCGTTGATTAAACCCCAGAACCCAGAGGCACAATCGCTCTAGACGCCATAATTTTCTTTCAGGAGCATGGAAATACTGATTATTGACATCTTTAACCCTAGAATACTAACCATGAGTAAATTTTACTCACACCGTTACGTTTTTGTTTCATACTCCCGAGGTCCTGTACTTCGTGAACCCAGAGGCTAGCAGTGTAATCTTGAGTCAGTTTGCAATACCTCACTTCGAGGGAAACTTGCCCGAGTCCCATTTGTTCCATTTCTGGAGTGATTTTCCATGTGTCGGTGAGTAAATTTTACTCATCGTTAGTATTGCGGGGTGTTGGACGTGAGTAAGAATTACTCTTCGTTTGGGTTAGAAGCTGTTTGGCGTGTGTAAGAATTACATGTAAGTCAATAATAACTTGAATTAGAATCGTCAGTTTTTAAGTAATATCCGTCTTAAAATAATTTATAATATTTATTATTGTAGTGTAAATAATATGTCCGATGAAAAATGTATTGAACGATGGATTCTTGAAATAGATGAAGTGGACGGTAATGAAGAAAAGGGCATTATTGATAGATTGAGTGACAGTGATTCCAATCCAAATTATTGTCCTAGCGACGATGAACATGCAGAGAGATCAACAAATTGAAGGGATTCAACGAGTTGAAAGAGAGACACCCTGAATTTTCAGAATAAGAAAAAATGTGGGGATTTTTAAGAGGCCTGTTTTTGGTGAACATGAAAAAAATATGCCCTATTTGTTCTTAAGAGGCATTCTCTAACTTTGATTTATTTTGTTTATTTCAAGTTTCTTAATTTTCAATTTTATTACAAGAAGTACAAAATTACGTGTTGTCGGAAAAATAAATACCGCATAAAGTGATCTTTGAATTTTAATTATCATCATATATTATGATATAATCCCTTCCAAATAAACAGAGAAGCTTATAATCTAAAAGGGTAATCATAAACATTTTTCATTAAATTTTAAACATGTTATTAATAAGTGTGAGTAAATTTTACTCATGGTTAGTATGCACGGATGTAGAATATGGTTAGTATTCTAGGGTTAAGTGAACAAATGAATTACCAAGCGAATCACGCGGCAGATTTCATTTTCATCCGTATTAATCGTATATTTTACATATATTTTGCAAAAACCTACGAATAGAATGTAAGAATTAAGTAAAGCCTTGGCACTGGTTTGTGATATTGATTTGATTCTAATAATATTGATGAAACAGATATGAGGTGTATGTTACTTTATTTTGTTGTAGGCTGAATTATTTGTGAGATTCATGTTCTGTGAGTTGCTAGCTGGTAATACTTAAAATGGTAAGTAATACCAGTGCTTGATTTATAGAATTTTCGGTGTCGGAACGCTCCCCAAAAATAATTATTAATTTTATAGAACTAGTTACTTATGTTGGCAAATGCGCAGCCAAAATTGATTCAAATTTGGCGCCATTTGGGTAATTCAGTTATTTATAACAATCTTTGACGCTAATTTCCAGTGCAGAACATACATTTCAAACCTGGCGCCTTTGAGATCCCCAAAATCCACGCCATAATTTCCAACAAAATAGCAGTCACTTCTTTCAATGATATGCTTTGGGAGACGAGTACTTTGGCACTAGCTTCCAACTGTCAAATACTTTCAAACACGACCGCAAGACTGCAGCACTTACAGATCACCTGACAAGCCGAGACGTCGCATTATGGGGCAGACAAGCAACGCCCGAAGTGACATCTGGTGACGAAAGTTGTAAGTTGTCCGGTGACCGCAGTTGTATTCCACCGTAAGTTGTATATGTTGAAGTGCAAGTATTCGAGTAAATTGATGCATAGAAAAAAAAAGTAGAATGAGTATATCCGCGAATAAAAAGAAGAGGAATGGCGGAAGAAATTGTTGTGTTCCTCACTGAGCAAAATTAAAAAACCTTAATTTGGAATTTTATTGTTTCCCAAATCGCGAGTGGGAAAGAAAGCATTAATGACACATGTGAACAAAATAATGTACATGGCCTGTGTTCTAGCAAATAACAAAGAACCGCTTCTGCGTCATTAATAATTTAATTAAATTTTATTAGGTTTAGGTGATAACATTGTAAAGAAATGTGTAATCTAAATAAAACACACTTATATTTATTATCATGTAAACTTCGTTCAAACAAAATGGTCCTTAAATTAGGCAGGTACAAAGAGTTTTGAGATTCATAATTTAGCTTCAAGAGCTGGTATAAAATAAGTAAAATAGAAATTTTCAATTTTGGGAATAAGAGATGTTAAAAATTCTTCATCCCGATGAACAAGAATATGAACATGATCGACTGATGAATAGACAAAAAAAATTACAAATGTATATTGCAAGTATTTATTTAAATACGTAAAGCTGAGTATAATTATCATGAGAATCTTTTATCTTTAAAGCACCGTTTTCAGTAAATTCCAAATATGTAACAGATACAATTTTTTTCTTCCGTGTCCATTACTGCACCATGTTTACATGAGTAAGGGCCAGCGGCGCAGCTTCAGCTGGTGTCACCTGGGGCAAAACTAATGGTGTCACCCCCCCATAACTTAAGTATAAAAGTATCTATTGCTGCATAGATTGTACATTATTTTATTAAAAATACAAACATATTTGCACATAATTGTTATTTATAGTATAATAAAAATTCTATGTAATTAAGAATAGTTGCAATATAATTTTTAAATATATAGTTTAAAATTAAACATAACTTATCAACAAATGTAAGTTACTTATAAAACATCTTTACGAGATTTAAGCGCAGCAAATATATTTATAATTTCATTAAAATCTATCTTTATTGCAATGTCATTTTCTATTGACAATAGAGCCAAATCACATAGTTTTGATTAATATATAAAATTTTTAAGTAAATGATTTAAATTGTATAATTCCAACTATAAAATATTTTAATTGGTGTCACCCCTAGAATGGTGTCACCCGGGGCGCGCCGTCCCCCCTACTCCCCGCTAGCTACGCCACTAGTAAGGGCACTTGATTTCCAACAATTCAAATCCTTGCCCATTCTTAATTATTCCATCAGGACTGCAGGCTAACTATGGCTGCTTAAAAGAAATTGAGACCCGTCTTATTCCCGCATAGACTTCCTTTACACTATTTACATGAAAACTTTCTTCCCTTTATTTAAACTTTTTTGTTGGAATATTCCGACATCAACAGGTTGAAAACTCCAAGTAATAGTTATTAGCATTATGTCTAATATAATATATATTAGTACTAAGTATAATTCGAGAATTCTGTGCGATATACCTATTTTCACTGTACACGCGGCAATACTCACTTCTACTTCGATCACCGGATTATTGCGGATTACTGCCGCTAGAGCGCAGTGTCGTCGGAAAAAATTCAACTTGCCTGCCCCATTAGGATGTCTAGAAACTGCTAGAATTCGTTGAAGATGCGGATAAATCATTATTTAAAAATTCATAACTACAATGGAAATTCCCAGCCGTCGTCCGATTGGACTAGAAGAAAGAAAAAGCGTGTGTATTAGCGTGCTGTGGAGATAGGATTAAAACTCGGAGGTTGGCAATGAGCAATAATTTCTAAGAAGTTAAAGCTGCTTTCCGCTAAAATATTGCGTTGTCCGGTGCCCCAGTGTCTATGTCAGCAAATGAGTGCAAACAAACTGCTTTCCCCCGCTCTCAGAACAGGTAAAACTTGACAATCTATTCAATAATCACTGATTTTTAGTATAAATATTCGAAGAGTCGGAATTTTTCCCGTTTTTCAGAACTTCTGCGAAAGAATTTAAAACACAATTGTTGTATCTCCATCCAGCTTCAGCAGCTCTCCCAGTCAATCACTTGAAGCTTTGTTAGCTGACTCTACAACTTATATCTTAATTTAATAATCATCATAATCATCATCAGTAATAGTAGTAGCACTGGCTTTATGTAAATGAAATGATTATAAAAGGAAATAAAAATAGGTTTATAATGATATTTTATAGTTTTTAATGAAAATTTTATTACATTCGTAAAATGATAGTTACTCGTAAGTGGATTTTTTTTTTAAATTTTGAGTGTACGAAATTTGTTCGAACTAAAAATCGATGTTGCCAAGTGTTTGGCCTTCGGGATTTTTGGTTTTCTGTTTCCGAGGTACCGGAACAGTGTTACCAGAGGTACCGCATTTTCAACACAGGGTTGTCAGGTTGGGCGGAATACAGTTTTTTGGGGCTGGAAAACCGCTCTCTTTCTCGCGAGACAAAAATTGACTTCGAGGAATTATATCGCCTAATTGGCGGAAATGCATCAAAACATGTGCGGTTTTCGGCTGGTTTTCAGATTTTAACAAAAGTTTCTAAAACAACCACGACGTCGACAGTGAGTTAATTTTTTTCTCTATACACGATATTTTATTTATCATTTGTTAATTCGTTCAAATTTACTTTGATAAATGAGTAATATTTAGACCTCTAATATAGGATATTGTAACCGATAATGCCACCTTGCCCATCGTTATGGTCGCAACTGCCACCGCTATGATGCCACGCCCCAATTTATGGGCGCCACTGCAACCGTTTTACTAATAATATTTATCTAATTCATATCATCATCTGTCTGCACGTTGTGGTGCCAATGTAACCGGTTCTTCTAAATTTACTTTAAACCTTTCCTTACCCTCTCGCCAAAATCACTACGATTTATTTATCACGTGGTTACAGAAAATTTTTGTTGGTCGTAGGTCATGGCTGGCCCCTACGGGAATTACCTGTAAACTACGTGTAATATTACAGCATACCCAGGCTTCTATTAATTAAAATAATAACACATCTTTTTGTAAGAAAAGGGAGAACTTTCGAAAGTCCGTTCTCCTTTAATTTATTTCTTTTCAAAACATGGAATTCTCTCGCTTTCGTAAAGCCCTTACCCGATCACTATACAACATGTAAATACAATGCAAAATTTCATACATACACATACGCTTGGCAACGTCAACAATACATATGCTACAATAACACTTCAAATCCAAATAACAAAACCAACTGACTTCTATTTAACTTATGCAGGAATTCCTTTCTTTTGCAAAATATTTATCTAAATTTTCTTTTCGTACGCACGTTGACCAATTTTAATAATAATAAAAAACATTAATTTTTTTATATCACTTTGCTCAGCAACAACTCGCATGCATTATGCCTTAAAAATACTTCTCAGCATCTCTCTCAATTGATTTGCAAAAGTTTACATTAATTCGCCTAAACATTCTTGATCTTGTACAGAATTTTTTAAACTTGGAATACTACGCAAAACAAAACTGCGGGCACTTCCCTTTGTCGACTGCAGCCGGCACGGCGTCGTTGCCCATACACGGTCACCAGTTTGCGTGCCCAATTGCACGCGCCGACATATCAGCTCACACCAGTTCTGCGTCCGCCAACTTCCACCAGAAAACCATAGCCTCCACAAAATTTCTAATTACTCGCGACTGCGATTGTTTGAAGCACAAGCAAAAATAAACTTCTTTTTTAAGTATTCGCCACGTCAGTATCTATTCTTATGATAAAATCCAATGTCCATTAGCACTGCACTGCTCGATAAAAAATTCTAAGTTCGATTTGCATAAAATCTCAAAACCGCCTGACATGAATTCGATGTTGCCATCACAAGCTCTGACTCAAAAGTGACATGAAATCAGAGGCGATTCACCATGTAACTTCGTGCTATTACATGTCGGCGAATTCCATTCTTGCATCTCCATTGTTACTTCATGGAATTTTTCTGAAATTCAAAATATTAGTTATTTTAACATGACTCTACGTTTCTTTATTAATGCTCATGCTCAATATCAGAGTTTTATTGCCAAAACATACTTTTCTAACGCTTAACATGCCGAAAATAATGAATTTCTACGTCGAAATTATGCACTGCTTCGTCAATTGTTTTTGACATTATTAACATACAATATTTCTTCAGAATAAATAATTCCGCGTTCTATAAGTCTTTTAGGTCTTCCATAATTTTGTTAATTTTAAATTATGATGATTTGCAATGCCTTTCGTCGCCCACATCAAGGTTTCTTCATAAAATCTTGCCATTTATGTTATTGTATTTTGACATGTCACGTGAACCTTTCTCCATATCTACTGTGATAAAATAATGAATGGTTTATTTTATCTAGTTTAATTTACTAGCTCAGTTCTTTGGTTCTCATGCTCTCTATACAGAGAAGCCTGGAAGTCTGAAATTATTTATATTCCGAAGGAATTACATACAACGTGGCACAACAATAATTTTGTTTATTAAGAATGGAATTTGAGATTAACAATATAAAAATTCTCTTGCTTGATTTCATGCATTAGGTTCACGGTACCGAATTGTCTGGCGTTGTGAAACGATGGCCCCGCAGTTCGTAGCCCCTTTACTTCCGCGCCGAAAATCCGTCTTCGCGCCGGTCGTCGCCGAAGTCGTCTGCTTCTTTCTTGCTGCTCACTTCTTGCACTATTGTTCTACATTTGTCCTCCCTATTCGCGTCGATGTCCAACTTAAATAATTCAGCTTACATACGCGCTGCTACCACCAGGATGCCAGTCAACCACCAACTCTCTCTCGTCCAGAGCCCCCTTCTCCCGTCAACAACCTTCGTTACCTAGTAACCGCGACCGTCCAGATTAAGCGCGGCGTTTGTTTTATAATATTTTGTCTATTACAGCTCCGTCCGTCCAAATCAAGGCGCGGCGTTTGTTCTGTAATATTTTGTATATTACAGCTCCCCACTTCCAGAGCGTTATTTATCTAATTACCTATTAATAAATAACAAGACTACTCCCACAACAACAAAATACTTTTCACTCTTCTTACCCTCTTGCACTGGTACACACACGACACAATTTCACAACACTAGGACTTGTATCTTCAGGCCTTCAGCTAATTACAATCTTGGTTATAAAAACTCTTTCCCAACATAAGCCCATTTCAAATGATCATTTGGTATTCGCATAATGAAATCAGTGGTTCCATTCGACCACGTATCTAGATGACATAGAACTATTAAATACTCTCAGCAATACAATAAAACATTACTATTGACAACTATTTACAAGATTTACACGCTCAATCATGAGTATCATGCCGTAAATACGGCTTTATGTTGCGAAAATGATATGTTCCTACATGCTCCCCTTCTTCATTATGCAAAACAACTGCATTTTTGTCTAACACTTTCCTGATTCTGTATGGTCCTTTATATAGAGGAAACAATTTATGAAATAATTTCTTGTCCACCGATGACGTTTGTGGCATTCTCACTAGGACTTCGTCCCCAGTATGGTACTTTTCCTCGAAATGTCCCTTTTGAGCCTTGCCTCTTTTCACAGCAGCTCTCTGTAAATTATCAAACACAATCTGCGTTTCGCTCCTATTTTCTACCCTGCCACTAACTTCTGATGGTATTTTGATACCCCCGAATGGATGTTTCCCATCAAATGAATTCAAATGCACCTCCGCTGGTGTCCTGCGCGTGCTGTCATGTGGCACATTATTTAATACGTAATTCAGAATCGGTACCGCCTCCATCCATCTGTTATGGAGTTCCGATACATACACCCTAAACAATCTAGAGATCTCTTTCATCACCAGTTCACATGGATTCGCCTGCGGGTTGCGAACCGTCGTAAAACCAATTTGTACTCCCATTTCGTCCATTTCCTTCTTCCAAGCTTCGCTAGAAAATTGTGTCCCCAAATCGCTGAGTGTTTTTCTCGGTCTGCTCGCCTTTTCGAAAAACTTGCGACACTGTACGAGGCAGCTGCGGGTGTTGGCTTTTCGTATTGGATACATTTGTACCAGCTTAGAGAACACGTCGACAATCACAAATAAATATTTGTTACCGAACGTTGATGTCGGCATGGGCCCGTATAAGTCAACGGCATACACTTCCCTAGGCGCCGTTGGTGTTATCGGCTCTAGCTGTCCTTCGTACTTTCTGTTAGGGTGCTTCGTCCTCTGACAGACATCACATCCACTAATTTGTTTGCGGATCTGTTTACCCATGCCTCTCCAATAACATTTTGATTTTAACATATTTTCAATTTTATTACATCCAAAGTGTCCGAAATGCTCATGCGTAGTTCGTATTAGTTCTCGTCTGCACACTTCTGGCATCCACAGTTGAAAATACGATCCTTTCCTATCAGTACAATACAATAACATCCCTTCATATAACTTCCATCGAGCCTGTTTCCCGTCACTAGATGCCTCATTCCCTTCCTCCGTAAGCGTCGGTGTTTCGAGCTGTTCAAAGATCAATTTTCCCACAGGATCCTCCCGTTGCAATTTAATAATCTCCTCCTTGTTCCATCGAGGGCATATCTTGACCATTTCCATGATATTCATCTGCGTTTCTACCGGTGATCCATCGTCGTACAATCTAATTCTCGATAATAAGTCCGGTAAAACATTGTCGCGCCCCTAGCAGTATTGTATGTCAAAATCGAACTGCTGTAGCCATAAAGACCACCGCAACAACCTGTCGTTGTTCAAGTGGCTCCTCACGAGGAAAATCAACGCTTTATGATCCGTTAACACTGTGAACGGCCGTCCAATTAACAAAGATCTCAGCTTTTGTGTTGCCCACACGATTACTAATGCTTCCCGTTCACTCGTAGACCAATGCCGCTCACTGGCAGAAAGTATTCGGCTCTCTAATGCCACTATTTGTTGTTCGTTTTTGTTGTTCAACTGGAAAAGCTCGGCACCCATGGCAAACCCACTGCTGTCAACTTGTAGATACATTCTCCTCCCAAAATCTGGGTAGCTAACCACAAATGTTTTCTCAAAAATATTCTTTAGTTTGACAAAAGCCGCCTGGCTTTCTTCGTTCCACTCCCACCTTTTGCCCTTTTTCAACAACTCAACTATAGGGTGTATAACGTGTGAATATCCCTTGCAAAATCTCGAGTAATAATTACACACCCCAATAAGCCGTCGGACTTCCCTCACGTTCCTGGGTCGGGGAAAATTCTATATTAACTCACGTTTGCGATTCTGCATAGCCATCCCATTTTCCGACAATACATGCCCCATGAATTCAATCTCTCTTCGGGCGAATTGGCATTTTCCGATATTTAACTTCAAATTATATCGTCTGAATACTTCTAACAGCTGTTTGAGGTCGTTAATATGTGCAGCCATATTGTTCGAAAACAAAACTATATCATCCACGTACATTACAATCGTTTTCTTTAACTTTTCAGGAATAACATCGTCAAGATAACTAATTAATGCCGCACCACTATTCTTTAAGCCGAAGGCCATCCATTCTTTGAAAACTGTAAGTGTTTCCTTCAAAGGCAAAAGTTATAAATTTTTGGGACTCCGGGTGCACCCCAATCTGCCAATATGACGCAGTAAAATCTAACCCGGTAAAGATCTTGGCTTCTTTTATTTTATAAAGCATTTCATCGATTTTCGGCGGTTTTTCACGGCGAGCGACAGTCTTACTATTCAATTTACGGGCATCTAGGCAGAATCTTATGTTATTATTCTTTTTGAGGACTATAACAATGGGACTGGCGTAGGGCGTCATTGACTTCTTAATGATCCCATCCTCGATCATCGTATTGATCTGCTTTCTAACTTCATTTCGGTAGATTTGGGGAATTGGATATTGTCTGCAATTGAAGGGCTCATCATCAGTGAGTTCTAATTGAAATTTGTATCCTAACACAGGAGTTTTAGATTTTTCAAACACGTCTTGATATTCTTTCACTATTTCCTCCATTTCTCGGCTCTTATTGATCCCACACTCGTCGACCGCATTCTTCACTGCAGCACTGACTAAATCAGGGTTCTCCTCGATCGTTCCCGCCATGTCGCAAATACTCAGAGCTTCGTCCCTTGGGCCCTTGACCCCTAAACAATGTTTTTGCCCCATGTCCCTTTGTAGCTTAACCTGCCTGTTACCCACGTCAACGGTGGCGTTATACATTTTTAGGCTATCCATTCCCAAAATTACTGGACGAATTAACCCCTTTATTATTACAGCCGGGAACTCTATCATCTTTCCTTGCACCTGCACTTCTGCCCAAATTTGTCGACTCTGGGTCTCGATCCGTTTACCATTTGCTCCACGAATATCCAACTTCTTGGTAGGTAATTCTTCTATTCCGCCGCCCTTCTTCTTAAGTTTGTCATATAATTCCTGCGACACTGCGCTGACATTTGCTCCCGTGTCAATTAAGATGTCTACCGTTCTATTTTTTAACGTCCCCTGCAGAATTAAACACTTACTCGACGTTACACGATGATCAGGTTCTTCTCTTAATAAATCGTCCGCTGACACATAAATAGATTCAATTGCCGTAATGTGCACTGTCCTGCCCGTTTCTGCGTCCGGTATATCCCGCCCATCTATCCCGGACGTTATTAGTTTTCCTGCTCAATGGCATTTACTTCCGCATAATCGCATTTTCTGTCATTTTTACCCTTCCAAGATGTGTTCTCGCCTCTGTGTTTACGTTCCGTTTTTAGATTCTTCCCCTCCGGCGAATAAAATTTCTGGTTCCCACCATTTTGCTTCACCATCCCTTCATTAACACTATTTCGATTATTGTTATTTGCCCTTCCATCCGCCATGGCATGATCTACATTTAATGTCTGATCGAAACGATCTAATCTCTCTATCAAGTCCTCTGTGTTTGTTGGCATTAAATTCCATAACAAATTCTGAATATTATTTGGTAATTGCCTAACTATAATGCGTATGATCTCTCCCATGTCAGCATTTTCATCACACACCATAAAGGCAGCAATTTTCCTTGTAGCAAAATCGCACATGGTTTCATTCCCGCCCTTATGATATTTCTCACCCATCAGCTTGTACTTGAGCTCAAATTTGTGACTCTCGTTCCAATATCTCCGCAAGAATTTGACCTTCCATTCCACATAATTCAGCGGTTCCGGGACTAAAGATTTTAACCAATTTTGGGCCTTGGATGACATCGCCTGTTCGACCAAGTTCAATTTTAAACGTTCCGGCACGTTATTCATCCTAAAATAACTTTCTAACTTGTCAATAAATGACCATGGCTGCTCCCGAGTATCCCCATGAAGTTTGTTATGACTTGGCAATACTAATGCCATAGCCGACGCAATGACGCTTCCGCTAAAACTAGTTGCGGCAATTTCTTTTTCTAACTCTTCGATCTTTCGTCTTAAATCAGCCGTTTCCGTTCCAATTCTGCTTTCTTCCGCCTCCGTCACGGATTTCACCTCCTGACGTATTCTATCCTGTATTATAGCATGCGTTTGTTCTATCCTGGCCTCGACCTTCCCAACACGAACATTTTGTTGCTGAGATAACTCAAATACTTCCTCAACACGTGCTTCTACAACCGCCATTTTCCCGTGCTGTTGCATCACAACTTGATCTAAATTTTCAACATGTTCTTTCAAATGATTCACTTCTAATTTTACATTTTCTATCACTTCCTGCTGTTCCCGCTGACCACGTTGTATCTTAGCATCAAGATGTTCTAATAGACGATTCCAATTACTAAATTCTAAGGCAGTGTCTGCTCTAAGCTGAGCCATTTCGTCCCTCAGTTGCTCCCTGGTGTTACGCAATTCCCGCGTTAAATTTTCATAATTCGCGTCTTGACTGTCAAATCTGGAATTCATATCTGTCTTCATTTGGGCGAGCATCTGAAGTACAAGGCTATTAGTATCCACATTTTCTACTGGTAGGTTCGGGACAACATCCTTCTGCACTAATTGTACTTCTTCCTCTAAATTTCGTTCGACTTCAACTTCCGATACAATATTTATATTTGCAGCCACCCCGTCCTGCCCTTCGCCGCCATTTTCCCCTTCCGCGACTCGAGCCCTTCTCCCACGAGTTTCCATACTGACACAATGTATTTACAATATCTTAATTAAACACCAATTACACTCACTAAATAATAATATGATATTTGAAATGGTTGGCATTTACTATTTTCTACTTTCAAATTGTTGTTGTGCACATATTTCAGACTTCCTAATGTTTAATAAAATTTCGTGTTTTAATCGTCTCACACGATTTTATACAAAGCTTTATTACCTTCAGCCCCACGGTGGGAACGCCACTGTGATATGATAATGAATGACTTATTTTATCTAGTTTAATTTACTAGCTCAGTTCTTTGGTTCTCATGCTCTCTATACAGAGAAGCCTGGAAGTCTGAAATTATTTATATTCCGAAGGAATTACATACAACGTGGCACAACAATAATTTTGTTTATTAAGAGTGGAATTTGAGATTAACAATATAAAAATTCTCTTGCTTGATTTCATGCATTAGGTTCACGGTACCGAATTGTCTGGCGTTGTGAAACGATGGCCCCGCAGTTCGTAGCCCCTTTACTTCCGCGCCGAAAATCCGTCTTCGCGCCGGTCGTCGCCGAAGTCGTCTGCTTCTTTCTTGCTGCTCACTTCTTGCACTATTGTTCTACAATTTGTCCTCCCTATTCGCGTCGATGTCCAACTTAAATAATTCAGCTTACATACGCGCCGCTACCACCAGGATGCCAGTCAACCACCAACTCTCTCTCGTCCAGAGCCCCCTTCTCCCGTCAACAACCTTCGTTACCTAGTAACCGCGACCGTCCAGATTAAGCGCGGCGTTTGTTTTATAATATTTTGTCTATTACAGCTCCGTCCGTCCAGATCAAGGCGCGGCGTTTGTTCTGTAATATTTTGTATATTACACTACACATTCAAAATTTAAGTGAACCCGTCGTTCGATCGCGTCCAAACAAAGACCAAAATGTTTATTTATTTCATCTCTAATTTGATTTTTTCGTCAGACTTTATTTCTGTACGCGTTTTCAAAATTATCAAATATGACTTTCCGCGGCGCGTCATTCTTTTGTTTTGCCACTATCGATTCACGTACAGGCTGGCCGCTTAACTATAGTCTAATAAATGTTCACATTTACTTCAAAACTGTTTATGGGGAATTTCGAGGTTTCTATGCCATAGATGAAATCATTACAATATGTTCTAAAAGTAATAGCATCTTTGTCTTGCACAACATGAGTATACGTCACATTGGCAGTATTTACAGTTAATTTTAGAAAATGCTGCGCCAGTTAAAATCAGTCATCTTTTGGAAGTACGGTGTCACTGCCAACATTTTCTATTGAAAACATTAGAAATAAGCATGCACATGTAAGCATTTCTGTGGTAATCGTTTTAAGTACGGATATTTAAGAGGAGCCAAGAGAGTGAAAACTAGATAAATTATGTATTAAAACATTACAATAAAAAATAGGGGAAAACGTGGATTTTAATAGTAAGGAGGTAGACCCTATCAAAGCATCTTGCGTTCACGTTTAACTATATCTAAAAAACATTTCAATGTGATAAACAAAAGATCTCATTTGAAAATAATTATTTTATCCCTCAATATATTCTCCCATGTGCTGTAGTTATAAGAATAGTTATAATTTATTTTTAAATATTAAGATATAACTTATATTATAATAAAATAAATATATAACAAAAAGTATACGTTTTCACATAAATTATTAATTGTAACTTGCTGAACCCGTGCGTTTACATCTTCCAGAAGATCTGTTGAAACGTTATCACAGAAAAAATTGCATTTCCATGAATGTGCACATGTTTTATATCATCAGTGTGAATGATTCTCGATGCTTTGCTGCGTCTGGGATCACATCACATTGTCAAGATTCGTTTTCTCGGCATTTGATATATACCAAAAGTTTAAAGAAACAATTTGGAGCCGTTTTTGAGAAAATCTTGTTTTTGTAATTTTTTAAAATTGCACATATTGCACGAAAACTACTAAAGTTTTGAAAAACATTTATATGACCTTTATGAAACAACTCAATATGCAGAACAAGTTTTATTTGAAGAAAAAATCTCTGTCTTCAATTTTGTAGTTAGAGAAAGACGCCGAAAAAATTCTTTCACAATTTTCGAAAATTCAGTTATCCGTGAAAATCGGACCTATGCCATGTTAATAAGTGTATTTTACTCTATTCATAAAAGAAAGTTTAAGAAAAAAATTGGAGCCGGTTTTGAGAAATTTTTGAAAATGTCCGGGGGGCTTCATGCAAAGTACCCTCAAATTTTAAAGAATCTTTTTCAAAATCTCAAAGCTTTGACTAGAACCAGATCGACTGAGGAATATGCATTTTGGAAGAAATCGTACGTATGGTTTAGGCGCTAGCAGTGTTCACAGACGGACAGACAGACAGACAGACAGACAGACAGACATTTTCCTTTCAATTTTCGATATCAAGGACCCACAAAATAGGGTTTCTGGCTACACCACATGTTAGGGGATTTTTTTTCTTAATTTAGCAATTGGTTTTCACAGCACTTTTTCGTTTTCACAGCCCGGCAATGATTTTTTTTTTCGCCGAAAATTCGCAATTTTTTCGCGCAGCATTACATAACTTTCCCTATACTACGTATATCACTCCGTGTATACGTACGTTTACGGGAAAGTAAAAAGTGTTTTCTTCTTTCTATATTTAGTCTCGAAAGCTCAGCAACAAATACCGCATATTGGTGTAACACTTTCATCCTCGTCATTTAAAGTGGACTTGCTAATTCCATATAGTTCAGTAACTTTTTCCATCTTAATTTTCCACTATTTACTTTTTCATTGCTTAGTACATTCATAGGTTTGTAAACCTTAGATACTTGTTTTTTTATTTGTCTACGGGGCATTCTCTCGAGAAACAAGACAAAGTAAATAATGATGTGCTTCTCTAAGTTACAGTGCAAGTATGGCGAACAAAAAAGTAATTTTGTATCAAATGTAATTAATCAATGTTTACAATTTATAAGTCATATGCTTTAGAAATAATATATAAACTCACAAATGTCAGTTGTTTCAATGTGAGAATTTCTTCTCAAAGGATATAAATGTAGGGGCAAGTATGGCAAAGTTACCCTGAAAGTAGTATATGCTATTAATACATTTGTCTTGTTTATAATGAATAATTATTAAATCACGACATAGCATGCCTAGGACATGGGACACATTTACTTACCTATGTTGTTTATTTCAACTCAATGAATCCCAAATTAACGAAGTTTCGATTACGAGATTTGGCTGTATCACAATACACCATACATATTTACGGACATTTTAGGCTACAACTGCAACCCAGTGCAACAAACGATTGTATATAATATTTCTAAGATGGAGTTAACTGGTCAGCAAATGAATTTACGATACAAACTGTGCTACTTAAATTTTTCGAAGTTGTGGCGATGGCAAGTTGGGAGGCGAAAAATGTTGAGGCAGGGGCGAAGTTTTATCCCCTTGAAAACCTTGATTTACGTATACACATGGCCTGATCATTGATAGAGTTGCTTTAAAACTCACCTCAGTATTTTTCTCGGAAATACCATTTTCTAGAATTCTTGCAGAATTTTGAAGAAGGATCCGGCAAAAATTGTAAATTCTCCACTTCTCCGAAATATCTACACGCTTTGAATGACATCTCACTTGCACGGAATTGTAGAAGGAAACAGGTTCAGAGACCATGATTAAAGGACAAACACACGCACATGGCACATGCACATACGCAGGTTCGAGGTTTGCAGATTCGCATCTACTTCACATTACTTTGAGTCCAAGGAGACACCAGAATCTCCAGGTTGGTTCCGCCCTTCTTTTAGTAGCAGGCGGTAGAAGGCCGCAACATCAGGTTCCATTTTGTCGCGCACGAAATCAAGCACGCTGTCGTCGAAGTCCGCGTCGCCACCCTCTGCAGATGCGCTGCGACCGCCCCCAACTGGTAGTTGCGCCGTTTCAGTCACGGCAGTAGTTCTCTCTTTCCCGGGCGGCATACTGACTTCCTGAAATATTGTAACAAATTTTGTCCGCTTACATTAATTTAGCTTATATTAAATTACTTGACAAATTCATTTATTTGACTTGCTTTAAGAGATTCATTTATTTGACTTTCTACTTATATTAACTACATAATTATTTCTATCGTTGCCCTGCTATGCTCATTGATTCTCTCGATGTTGTCGTATTATTATACTGTTAATTTTACATTAAAATTCAATCATGGGGTTCGAAATACAACATTACTCGTCTTACCTGTTGCATGTAGACGTGTACCTCTATACAGAATCACGATAACTGGAATAACTGTTGATGGCAACTACAATAAATTATGTCTTTTCACTTCAAAAAATCAAACTTACCATTTACTAGTAAAATACCCGGCGTTGCCAGGGCTTTCTTCATATCAAAACCTTTGAAAGAAAAAAAGATCAGTTTTATATAAACCACGAGGTTTAAAATTAGTTTTAATGTAATTGGTTCAAATTTTAATAAAGTACTACAATTTTCTTTCTATTAGAATTTGATCTGCTGTGCTTTCCGCAGGGTCTTGAAGTATTTCATTAAGCCTACGTTTCCTGAGTGGATACAATATGTAATCACACTATACATTTTTACTTTCCCGTATACGTACGTATATACGGATTAATATACGTTGTGTAGGGAAAGTTATGTAATGCTGCGTAAAAAAATGGCGAATTTTCGTCACAGAAAAAATTCATTGCCGGGCCCCGATAACGAAAAAGTGGATAAATCCAGTGGCTAAATTAAGAAAAAAATACCCTAACACGTGGTGCAGCTCGAATCCCTGTTTTGTAAGTCCTTGATACCAAAAAACCCATTGAAAGCAAAACGTCCGTCTGTCCGTCCGTCCGTCCGTCTCTCCGTCCGTCTCTCCGTCCGTCTCTCCGTCCGTCTGTGAATAATACTAGCGCCGAAACCATACGTAGGATTTTTTTCAATTTGAAGAAACTCTTGTCGATCTGGATCGAGTCGAAGTTTTGAGATTTTGAAAAAGATTCTGTAAAATTTTGAGGTACTTTACATGAAGCCCCCCGACATTTTCAAAATTTTCTCAAAAACGGCTCCAAATTTTTTCTTAAATTTCTTGAAACAATAGGGTAAAATACACTTATTATGGATGCATAAGTCCGAATTTCGCGGCTAACTATGGATTTTCAAAAATTTATTTCGGCTTCTTCCGACAACTACAAAATTAAAGATAAAGATTTTTTCTTCAAATAAAATTTGTTCTCCATAGTGAGTTCTTTCTTTAAGTTCCTGTACATTTTTTGAAAATTTTAGTAGTTTGCGCGCAACATTGCGTAAAATATGTGCAATTTAAAAGAATTACAAAAACAAGATTTTGTCAAAAACGGCTCCAAATTCTTTCTTTAAACTTTTGGTAAGGATAGTGCCTAATATACTCTATGAGATGGTATAAACGACATATTGTTCTATTCTTTTGTTTTTTCAAAAATTGCAAAAATTAAATTTTATTGTCTTGTCTCTCACGTCGTTAATATTTACGTTAGTGGCGATTTGTTGACATTATTATATTAATGAATACGTGTGCTTTAAATAATGTCAAGGAAAGTTTCTCGAAAACTCAACCGTTTTCTGTGAAAAGTTGCTCAAAATTCCGCATTTTCAGAAACGCTCAAACGCCATTTTCTCATAACTGGCTCCAAATTTTTTCTTCAAACTTTTGGAACGGACAGTGCTAATTGCACTCTCTATTATGACGTTAAGTTTATTTTAAGGTATTTTTCTGTCTTTTCAAAAATTTCACAAATGTAATTTTTTTTAAGATCTCGCACATCTTTAATATGCATATTACCAGCTATTTGTAAACATTATTATATTTGAGAATCTAGGCGCATCAAACGACTTCAAAAGAAGGTTTTTGTAAACTCAAACATTTTCTGTGAAATTGAGCTTCAAATTTCGCATTTTCAATGGCACTTAAACGCCATTTTCTTAAAAACAGCTATACATTTTTCAAAGGAAATTGTCATTTAGGACGAGGTTTTACTGTTCTTTAATATTCTAAAATTATTCTTTGCGTTCTACCATTAGGAAACCGAAAAATTAAGAAAATGTAAAAAAATGTACTTTGGGCGGCGATAGATGGCAGCTGACGCGAGTATGTGGCAATTCCGAAAAACTAGCCAAGACCAAAGGAAAGAGAAAACTAATACGGGAAAGTCTGTGCCATTCTGTAGCACCACTAGTTGAAATATTTGTTTTAAATAATTCTTACAGTTCATATATTTGTTCGTTGACCTATTATTACTAACGAAAGCAAAGCAGATTATGTTCTAATAGCAATATACTGTAAAATAAAATAGAAAATCATAGTATTTTATTAAAATTTGAACCCATTACATTAAAACTAATTTTAAACCTCGTGGTTTGATCTTTCCTTCTTTCAAAGGATTTGATGTGGAGAAAGCCCCTGGCAGTGTCGGGTATTTCGTTGATATTGTATAAACAGAGTTAAAGATTATTCTTTTGAATGTAAATTGTACAAGTTTTAATAAATTATTATAATTGTCTGGCGAAATTTAGTAGGAACCGTGTATTAGGTATCAGTTTTGCCACCTTACACGTATCGTACAATAAAGGAGCTCAGCTCGTTTTTGTTTTTTTTTGTGGCTAGTTAGAGATGTACGCGCAAACAGCGTTTGTGACGTACTGAAGTAAATAACACAGACAACTGCGTCGAAGATAAAAACATTTACATTTATTTACAAAATAACATAGTAAAGAAATATACAAATACTGATTTAACCCCGGCAACCTTTTTCTTCCCCATAGCCGCGAAAATCCCGCGACCGTCCCTAGCCTACAGTCCAGTGCCACTGCCCTATGTTGCGATTTTCGTAACTTTGTCCCTGACAGTAATCAGCTGTTTCGCTGCCATCCAATCAGGAGCTTATATTTCGCGACAGTGACGTCACTATGGTGACGTTTAAGCTCACGATTGGATGAAACTATGAACAGCTGATATCTGTGAGGGACAAAGTTACGAAAATCGCAGTATAAAGCAGGTAACAACGCCAAGTCCCTGGTAACAAATGTATCTACATGGCCTGGCACCAAACCGGTCACCTCTCCGGAAACCACGTGCTTGAGTGCACTGGAGATCCCGCTCAGCCTTTTGGATAACAACGAAGCTCTACGAAACTCCGCGAGCGCAGACGGCGCCGCACGCCACCCGGCGCGATGCTGCCGGCGCCCCCAGGCTCCATGGCTAGTCAGTTCCAGGGGTCTTGCACAATCGTCACAGACTCGCCACTAACCTTCCTAAACAGTTATGTTTGCGTGGGTTTTTTCCTGGTGAAGCCACCTTCTGGCGTCCCTTTATTTTTAGCTCAGGTGCGCCCTTCCACCACAGCTTCCGGCTTAGGCATACCGCCCGTACAGTATAACCAGTAGTGATGTTATCCGGAGGTTCCCCAACTGTTGATTGAATCGGTAGTCCAATTACTTTTCCTAACGAATCGTTGAAATCGTACACCTACTGTCGCTGAATCTGCGCAGTGATTGGTGGATCGGAGCTCTCGAGGCGGCTCTTTCAAAATCTCCAAAAACCGAATATTCATCAATATTGTAATTGATGTTATAAAAAGATCATATACTTATCTTTTATATTGATGTGTTGATCTCCCGTCAATATTAGTTCTCTATCATCAAATAATTATCCTTTATTCCCATTAAAAGAACATATTTATTCGTAATCAATCGGAGTACATTTCTCTCATCGCATTCCCTTTGTCTCCATACATCAACAATTCTATGGTTACCCATTTTACACGATACTATGGCATGGCTACATGGTACAACAAATTCCCCCTTTCGTGTAAAATGTGCGATTTTTTCTTTTAATCTTCTCCATTTCTTTTTCTTGAAGTCTTGTATTTCAGATTACAGTCCTATTAACATTTTAAATAACAATATATATTAAAAAACAACAATAATAAAAACAGAATTACAGTTAAATACATTAACATTTAAGAAATTAACACATTCATGTTCTTTAAGTGTTTTATCATGACAAAGATATTTATATCTTTTGTCAAGATATCTGCTTGCATATCTTCTGATTTTTCATATTGTAGAATAATATTGCCATTATCTTTTTCTTCTTTAACATAATAAAACTTGCGTTTTATATGCTTGTTTCTAGCATTTACTTTGCTATTGTCACACCAATCTAGTACTGCTTTACTGTCTATTTTAATTATTACTGGTTTCGTAAGAAATTGTTCTTGTTCCAGCTCTTCCAATAATTGTATAAACCAATTACATTCGCATGTTGAGTTGCATAATTGAACTAATTACGATTCCATAGTAGACAGTGTAACTAGTTTTTGTTTGTTACTTCTCCACGACACTAAATTATTCCCAATTTTAATAATATGTCCGCCAAAACATTTGCAATCTGTAGTAGTGCACCAACTTGCATCCGAGCTTATATTAAGTTTTCCCATTTTATTTTCTATATGTAATTTATATTTTTTAGTTCCTTTAATATATCTTAATACTCGTTTTAAAGCACTCATGTGAATTTCTCTTGGATCTTTGGCATATTGGGATAATTTACTTATGGTAAATGCTAAATCAGGTCTTGTTCCTGTTACTAAATAACCTATACATCCTAGCATTTCCATGTATTTTAATTTGTGAACTCTTTGTGAGTCGTCATACTGATCTAGTGATAAGCCAATTACTCCTGGAGTTTTAACTGGATTACATTCTGACATATTGAATCTTTTCAATATATCGTCAATATAATCTTCTTGAGATAAATAAAAACCATTTATATCTCGTTTAATTGCAATACCTAAGTATTTTATGTTTTCCTTGATTTCTTTAATGGTTTATTCATTTTTTAATGCATTCATCAGTTTATTTGTCTCATCGTCAGTTTCTCCAATAATGACGCAATCATCAACATAAATTCCTATAGCAATGAATTTATTATGATATTTTCCCTTAAATACGCAAGGATCCATTTTAGTTCTCTCCAAACCTATTTTATTTAGTATATTTAAAAATTTGTTATACCAACATTTTCCCGCTTCAGGAAGACCATACAAACTTTTACATATTTTAAGTACTTTCCCATCTTCTATATTTAATCCCTCAGGTACTTTCATGTAAATCTTCCTATCTAAATTTCCATTCAAATAGGCTGTCTCTACGTCCACAAATTTTACACTGTAGTTTTTAATACTAGCTATTGACAGTAGCAATCTAAATGATTCTGGCTTCATTACTGGACTAAAAAAATCTTCATAATTATTTTCCATTTTCAATTTTGATCCGTCTGCCACTAGCCTTGCTTTAAAACTTTTTTCTGCCTTCAATTTCCTTTAAACTGAATATCCATTTTCCTTTAATAATACCTTTACCGTCTGGTTTAGCTACTATTTCCCATACATTATAATTCTTTGAAGACAGTAGTGCTTTGTTAATTGCTTCTATCCGTTCTTCTTTATTTTTAGATATATAAACTTCTTTAAAATTTCTTGGGATGATTTCATTTGTAGCACACGCCTGGTATCTTTCAGGTTGTTTTCTTTCCCTCGACGATCTTCTTAAGTTGCTAGTATTATATTCATGTCGATTTAACTGAATGTCTTGTTCTTTAATCGGTATATTATCAACAGTTTCACAATCTTGATGATTTAGTTGAATTCTTCTGAATTTTCAGTATTTGTATCTTTATTAAGTAAATCAGTTGTTGGTTGATCATTATTTTCAAATTGAGATGTGATTGTGTCATTGTTATTTCTCGCTGATAAATTGTGAATAAACATGTAATCTAGTGAATTGATTTCTTGAGATTTATCGTATAAATCATTACAGTATCCATTTTCTGTTTCAAAGAACACTACATTCCTGCTTTCAATAATCTTGTTTTCTTCAATATCATAAATTCTGTATGCTTTTCTTGTTCTTGAGTAACCAACAAAAATTCCTTGTTTACCTCGTTTATCAAATTTAAGTTTTTGAATGTCTTCATTTCTAAAGAATACTTTACATCTAAATATTCTTAAATGCTTTACAGAAGGTTTTTTACCTCTCCATATTTCCATCGGAGTTTTATTCTTTGCTTTATTGTCTGACAGATTATGTAAATACGTTGCTGTTGATACAGCTTCTGCCCAAAACTTTATAGGAAGGTTGGAAGCTAAAAGGATAACACGTGCTGTGGTTATTAGTGTTCTATTAGCCCGTTCTGCAATTCCATTACTCTGCGGAGAGTGAATAGTTGTAAATTCATGTGTAAGAGATATAGGTGGGTTCACTTCCGGTCTAAAACTGAAGGTAATGTGAGGCTAGTTCTCACAGTTCTCGCCATGTAAGTGCTGCGAACGACTTGGGCATTTTTGGGACCAGATGGTGATCCATTTAATAGCTTTGTAACCTCTGGTGGAAGCCACTAAATCGCGAGACGCCATCATGAATGCCCAACTCGATCGTACGGATAAGCGAGGAACTAGCCTCAAACTGGCTTAAAAAATTTTGTCCAAAAGGCGGCTAGTTGACACATCTATATATCTTACACCGTGGAATCATCGATTGAAAACGCGGGAAAATGCCGTGGCAATTTGGGCGGAAGCCCAATGAGGGTCCTTTGGGAACATGGCGCCAGTTTCAAAATTTGTCATATGTGTATTGTTATGACAACACGTACTTATAATATGTAAGGTTAATGACAATTGAAATTATTAAGTTATTAAGTTTATTGATAATTTAATCTGAAATAGCTATAAGTAAATAACTAGTGGACTTTCTTGTATAATGGTTATGTAAATATGTAATGAATTTATACGTAGCTAATAATGTAAGGCCTACCTTTAATATTTCAGATATAAGTAGAACATTTCTCTTTACTAAAATGCTTGAAACAAAGATGCCTTATCTTCTTAAACCCACTTTTATCAGAAAAATGTATTTTTTTAAGCATACATCACCAATAATGTGCTACCAAAGTTGAATTTATTTGTCTCAATGACATTCATTGTATAAACAATATTCAGAAGTTTCTTCAAAATTCAAATAATTGTTCTTCACCCTCATGGATGAAACATTTACTCGAAAATAACTAGATTATTAGATTTATTGGTGAAGTAAATTATTTCTAATACGTAAAAAATTCCAGTCTATTTTTAAAATAACTTTGTAACTTGTATCACACAGGACGAATTTGAGGGTAGAAGATGAGCACTGATGGGATGAAGATGAAAGGGAGAGGTGGATATCCCACTTGTGCATCACTGAGAATGCCAGCCTGCCTTTAGAATTTTCTTAATGTAAGTTATTTCTTTTTAAATGCATTTATTTATTTTTTTGCATTTTTATTTTCTTTATTTTCCAAATTTATTTTTATGAAATAATGTTATCTCTATGTTCTTATTATTAGGTCCTGATTAACCTGAAGAGGTCTTAAGCTTGAGCAATCTACAGTGCCTCATAATAAAATTTATATGCTATCATAATAAATATTGTAATAAAGCATAACCTTTGCAATGTAGAAAAAAATTAATATTAAAACACTTACATTAATATGGAAACATAATGTTTACTTTATGGAGTGCACATTGACATTTACAAGCTTTAGCCATTTTTTTCATTTATCCACTTTTGCCTAGCACATAAGATTTTTTTGTGTCACGTCTTCTGTACAGAAAAGACACTAGTTCTTCAGGTCCCATTGAATGTTAAAAAATCTTGCAAAAAAAGAATACTTTTGTCATCATTCGTTATTTTGAGGAGATGATATTCTTTACTAATTTACTTTCTAACAATAGAATTTTCTAAAAACAAAAAACATTGGTGACTGCATAAGATCCTAGAGAGTGTTTCAGTAATTGGAAAGTTGTCATTGCCAAAAGTTCTGGGATTTTGGTATTTCATTAGGAAATTATGTTGTGTGAATATCTAACAGCAATAAAGTTTACATATAATTTCTGAGAATATATTATTGTTAATCTTCCTGCAATAAAAATTATAAGGATGTAACACTATGCAAATTATTCGAGTTTGTTTGATTTTAATAAAATCCTAAAGAATTTGATGTTAATTTTTTTCATTTCCTTTTACAACTTGTAAAAGTATTACAATTCTTGTCTTCAACAGCAATATGTACTATTATTCTGAAAGTAGTAAATTCTTCCTTAATGTGCAACATTTCTTTTAGCATTTCCAATTTGTACCACTTCCCCCTTCATTCATTAAAACCGATATCCCATCTAATTGTTAATTTTTCTAAAGAAAGGTTTTTAAATGCTGTTCACGTATTACAATAGCACTTTTATTTATTTATTTGAGAAACACTATTTAACTATTTACTCTTGTAATGAAAAAAAATCTTAATTCACAAAAATACAAAGGTTTGAAAAGTTTTCATAGCGAAAAGTAACTACAAACGAAATATTTTACCATCATCACAACAACATATAAGTTGTAAAATATAGGCAGACACCTTCCTATTGAACGCAGTTATTTCGTAGCTAATTTAACTTCGCTGTCAAGTGTAACTCAACATACCGCCAAAATGAACGAAAACAAATGAATGACAAGCAAATGAACACCGAAAAAGAACGACTATCTTGCTATCTAAACACATACAAAAACATTGACACATTAGCGCTGTAGAGTCGTGTACGGGAGGAGAGCGAACTACCAAAGTAATGGTTGGTAAACCGATTGCAACCGATTCCAACGGTTGAAAAGGCGGGAAACAATCGTTAATTCATCCAATCACTCATTACCATCACTAATAACCAGTATGTTCACTCGCGGCTAATACCACTGAAAGTTTTTTCGATCATGTGACGTCCGCCATGTTCATGGTATAACACCCAGTGCGCGAAATACATAATTACTACATTTAAAATGATTTTCTTACATTTATTTTATTCACTAGTTCAATTAATTTTATTATTCTATCCATTTTATTCAAATTCCACGTTCTCTGAAACAAATTAAACATATACACTCAGTTCTCATATCACATGGTGTATGATATCCGAATGTATCAGCTGAAATTCTGTTGGCTGACAACCAAGAACGTGGCCGAGGGTCTACCCAGCGCAAAACTAGGTTTTGGAGCAAGTGAACATACTGGTTGTACTGTGCGGCCCGTTTGAAAGCGTTACCACGAAGCCGCACGTTCCTTGTAGAGAAAAGTTAACTGTCAGCTGGTGACGCGCCTTCGAACTTCTGTTACCGGTGATGTGCGGTCACTGTGGCCGGGAAAGTTTTAGATTGATTATATTCGTTATTTCATTTCTCGTCGATTTAATTTTCTTTTTGCATTAACAGAGGCATAGTAAAGAGAAAAATCGAAGAGTTTGTAGTTTATAAAATAAACAGAAAATAATATAATTTTTAATTACGGAGAGAATTTCAGGTCATATATTGCTCCATATTTTCTCTTCGCAGTTTATGTACTGGAGTACGCATAGAAGAGTTCTTAAACGATATTGACTACATAAAAAAACTTTATTTTAATAAGAAATTACACTGTTAAATGAAAATTATTTACTAAGTATAAACTTCTACAACTGGTGAGGTTCGGTCATCGAGACCTATCCGTAGCTTCAACTGATTCTCAGAAGCGATCGGCTGCAAATAGGTTAGATAGCCCACGTTCGAATATTGTCTAGAAAGAGATAAGAAGGTACTGTAAACCAAAACTTCCTGCGTTGCACTGGTCGAGAGGGCAGTGAGATTATTTTTCCTCGCCGGTCACAGAGACCGCACGTCACCAGTTAACGGTTAACCCTTGTGTCTATGGTAAAAGAAATATCCTTTAGTCTACACTTGGGTTACCCGGGTAACCCGTGTATTTTTGGCTCTTAATGTATGCTATTTTGCTTTGAGTGTCTATGTGTTTTTTTGTCATTATTAGAAATCAATTGTATTTCATTGTATTATGTTGGGGTGAGTGTCTTGCATTGTTGGCAGCCTTTAAAACAATTGAAAAAACAGTTAGTGACGAGATATTTTCGTACTATGTTCTGTTGTGAATCGGACGTTTTCTGTGCGTCTTTGTTTCCCCTTTTTCACATCATTATATTTTAACATCTGTGCGTCTTTGTTTATTCATCCATTGTTGAAGTATGAAAGAATTTCAGGAACTTACGGATGAGGAATACAGCACGCTGTCTTCTAAAGATAAACAGATTTGCATATGTCAGTTATTTGACCATAATACCAAAGAAGAAAAAAGCTGTTATATTTTTATCCACAATACACTGTGATGATTCTACATACGCACCACTTTCAAAACCACAAATAATTTTATACAATAACAAAGATAAAGGAGGAATAGACAATATGGACAAAATGTGTTCCCACAAAAGTGTGAAAAGACGTACACAGAGATGGCCGGTGGCATGTTATTATAATATAGTAGATGTCACATGTTTATCAACATACGTCATATACAGTGAAAATAACACACAATAGAAGATTGTTACACATAAAAGGAGGATTTTTCTTCAAGAATTAGGAAAGCAATTAGCAATGCCAGCTGTAGTGTGCCGCTCTGAACATCCCGCATGCCTGAGATCTTTTTCCGTAAAATCTGGAATACAGTTCATGCTAGGAAAGACAGTGGCTATTATTACAACAACAACAACTCAGCCTCGGCGGGATTCCAGTGGAAGGCTTCCTATTGTTGGAAACAGCTTTATTTGTAAAAATCAGCTACCAAAAAAAAGGAAAACAAGGAAACAATGTGTACCTTGCAGCAAACCAATTGGTGATGAACATTCTTTAACAACTATAACATGTTGCCGTTGTAAATAAAAGGATTTGATACTGTTTTCATAAAATGAAAAAGGATGAAACATTTCTTCATCATACAAAAAATACAATATTTATTTATACTGTGAGACTCCACTATATGATACAAAATGTAAACCTTATGTTGAATTTAGTTTGTCGGTAATATTGTTTATGTTAATTATTGTAGTAGTAATTGTTCATAAACGTGATACATTTCTACTTTAGTGTGTAAGTTACATAATTAATTGGCCTTCCAGTTACCAAATGTCAAGAAAAAAGCCTTATTTACATTTCTTTTGAGTGCCGGGTGTAGGGTTACCCGGGTAACCCACTGGAGACTTAATGGTGCTTTATAATTAAATCAATATAACTTTCTGAGGAAAAGCCCTCCGAGAACAAAACTACATCATAATGTTTATTTGAAGCTAATTAACGAATAACTGGACGCTCAGAAAAAAAATCAATCCCAGAAGTCCAAAATCGATATTTTAAGTTGTAGAGGTTACCCGGGTAACCCACTGTAGACACAAGGGAAACAACTGAAAATAACTGAAGTCAACACCATGTTGAATTCACGCCCACACCCGTGAAGTCAAAGTCGTTTTGTTTTACAGAGGGCGTTGCTGAAGTACACTGATTTTTGTGGTATTTTTAAGAACTGGTTAATCAAGTAAAAATAATTCTGTTTCGAGATATTTTCCTCATCTGAAGTCCAGAACTCCTCAAAATGAAATTTCTATCTCACAATTAGTGAAAACAATTGCTTCACCTCTAGCAGATTCTCTCTTCTATGTGTAGGGGAATTAAATATGGATTTAACAGAAATGAATGCCAAGCAGTATGTTTTGGGTTTTGTATTGAAGTTATGGAGTTGCATTTTTCACAAGGAAAAATATAAAAACGTGTTGAGTGGTAACCTAGATGAAGACGTGGTAAAAAAGTTTATTGCTTTGAAAATTTTCAAAATAAGTTCAAACGGGTTGATCCGTAGTTTAGGGTGGCACGGTTCCTTTCGTTCCTTTTGTGATTCATTTACTCTCGTGAATCATCCGCCACGAGCTGGCGAAAAATTATGTTGGCATTGACTAGCTTTGACGGGTCAAAGCATTATCATCATCATCATCTT
This sequence comes from Acheta domesticus, assembly GCA_031308135.1. Lineage (NCBI taxonomy): Eukaryota > Metazoa > Arthropoda > Insecta > Orthoptera > Gryllidae > Acheta > Acheta domesticus. Next base: position 97,330,770 of record JAHLJT010002406.1, on the reverse strand, counting down.
CCTTTACGGATTAGGCATATTGCCTGTTCCAGCCTCTTTCCATCTCATTCTTGGCCTTCCAATGTTTCTTTTTCCTTGCATCTTATGATTTAGAGCTTGCACTGGGAGTCTGTCTTGCGGCATATTTTCAATATGTGTCACCCATTGCTGTCTGTACTTCTTAATTTTTTCATGTATTGTTTCTTTCCGCCCTAGTTCCTCTCTTATTTTTTCACTTTTTATTTGGTCTCTTAATGTACAGCCCTTTACTCCTCTCAGAAATCTCATTTCTGCTGATTCAAGCCTCCTACAATCTTCTTGTTTTTGAACCCAAGTTTCACATCCATACAGTAAAACTGGGAGGGCCATTATATCATAAAATTTTAACAGGGTTTCTTTTCGTGCTTTCTTTTTAAATGTTCTATTTATGGTTCCACATATTGCTTGAACCTTATGGATCTTGCTGGTGATATCCCTATCTCTTCCATATGTAATTTCGCACCCTAGGTAGTTAAAACGTGTCACTTGTTCTAAAACCATATTTTGAAGCACAATCTTTGTCCTTATCGATTCTTTTCCTTTAAAAGCCATTACTTTGGTTTTATTAACTGATACTATCAGATTGTACTCCTTTAAAATTTGCTCCAGTTGGTAAATAGAAATTTGCAAATTATCTTCGTTTTCCTGCAGGATTACCTGGTCGTCAGCATATAAAAGAGTATTTAAAAATGTATTTTTGCCCAGGTGGATTCCTGAGGGCACCATGTTCTTCCACCTTTTAATTATATATCCCAGATATATGTTAAAGAGTGTTGGCGAAAGACTGTCTCCCTGCCTTACTCCTTTATTTATAATTCTCTTTCCGGAAACATACCCATTGTATTTTACTGCGATATTAGTATTGTCATACATACTTTTTACCACTTGTACAAGATGACTTGGATACCCTTCTTCTTTCATTATGCTCCATAATTTACATCTGTTGACATTATCAAAAGCCTTTTCAATATCCACGAAGGCTAAATGTGTCTCTCTATTAAACTCGACTCGTTTCTCAATTATTTGTTTTAATGTAAATATGTCATCTATTGTTGAACGACCTTTTCTAAACCCCTGTTGTTCCTGGGGGAGAGTGCAGTCTGCAATTGGAGCTATTCTGTTATTCACAATTTTTGCATATAATTTGTAGCAGGAGTTAAGTAGGCAAATACCCCTATAGTTGTGACATTTACTCCGATCTCCTTTTTTAAAACATGGAATAATTAACGAATCTAACCATTCATCTGGTATTGTACATCTTTGCCAGCATTCATTCATTAGATGGAGCAGTCGAAATTTTAGTAACATACCTCCATATTTCATTAATTCTATGTTAACCCCATCAGGACCACAGGATTTCCTATTTTTTGGGACTTCAACGCATTATCAAGCTCTTTCATATCTAACATATCTACATTTCTTTTTGTTCCTTTTTCTTCTACCGGTGAGTGCATTTCTTCAACCCCACTCCATAATTTTACAAAGTATTCCAACCATTCTTTCCCGGAAATAATATTTAATCTTGCCGTATCAGATTCTTCTAAATTCATTGTTTTTAATACTTTATAGGCTATACTTTGTCTTCCGAATACATCATGTTCTAACATATTCACGTATCTATCCCAAGATTCTTGATGGGCTTGTCTCACTAATGATTTAGCTTTATTTCGTTTTTGGTTGTAGATCTGTTTAGTCTGCTCATTTCTGCTTTGTAGATAGTTTAGATATGCTACCTTCTTTTCTTGCACCGCCTCTGCAATTGTATCATTCCAAATTTTCAAAGTTTTCCTTTTTCGTCTAATTTTTCGAGTGCCTAATGCTTCATATGCTGCTCTTCTTATTGATTCTTTAATGTTTCTCCATTCTTCATTTAGATTTTCTGATGTGTCGATGTTGCTCAAGAACTGATTCAACCGCCTCTGATATAACTGCCTTATACTATGGTCTTCTAGTAGATACACTTTGTACCCTACATCTTCTTGTTTATTTTTTGAAGCAGTTTGTTTCTTCCATCTCGCTCTTATATTTATTTTTGTCTCCACTAGATAATGATCTGAGTAAATGTCATATCCTCTTAGAACACGGGTATCCTTCACGTTAGAACTTAACTTTTTATTAACTATTACATAGTCTATCACTGAGTATTGTCCCCGGGCACTCCAAGTATATTTATGAATATTCTTTTTTCTAAAGAATGTATTGGTGATTCTTAGTTCATTGTATGTTACAAATTCTCTGAGTTCTTTTCCATTTTCATTCATTACTTGTTCTCCATAGAGTCCTATAACATTGGGAATGGGCATGTTTCCCACTCTTGCGTTTATATCTCCAGCTATGATTAGCGAGTTATTTGGGTTGCATTTTTTTATCTCTGTCTGTAATTTGTCATAAAATTTTACAGTTTCTTCTTTCCTACCTTCCTCAGGGGCATAAACTCCTATAACTGTAAGGTTACCTCTATTCATTTTAAAATCTACTCTTAGCATTCTTTCATTGATGTATGTGTAACTCGTAATACACTTCTTCCATTTCTTATCCACATACATTGCTACACCAGCTTTTGCTCTTTCTCGTTGTTCCACTCCACTATAAATATTCACCCAGTCATCGATCTCTCTTGTTCCCTTAGTTTAGTCAAAGCATTAATATACACGAAATGACCATGCGTTAAAGTCATATGAAGCGCACATTTCAAATTTACGAACAATTTCTTCATCGCGACACATTGAAAATATCACTTCACAAACTCTTTTTAAAAAATAAAACTTGTTTCTATGCACTTTGCTTCCTGCTTGAACTCAAATATTAATATAGAAATGGTTTTAGATTTTAAAAAGCCTTCTCGTAATATCACATTTAGTTGTTGCTATAACAAACTAGTGGTGCTACAGAATGGCACAGACTTTCCCGTATTAGTTTTCTATTTTCTTGGGTCTTCGCTAGCTATTCGGAATTGCCACAAACTCTTTCTTGCCAGCTACCATCTATCATCTCCAAAAGTACATTTTTTTGTCATTTTCTTAATTTTTCGGTGTCCTATTGGTAGAACAGAAACATTAATTTTAGAATATTAAAGAACACAAAAACCTAGTAAAAAATTGCAATTTTCTTTCAAAAATTATATGCCATTTAAGAGAAAATGGCGTTTTAGCAGTACTAAAAATGCGAAATTTGAAGCTCATTTTCACAGAAAATTTTTGAGTTTTCAAAATACTTTATTTGAAGTTATTTGAAGCACTTACACTCACAAATATAATCATCTTTACAAATTGCGGATAATGTGCATATTAAAGATGTGAGAGATCTTTCAAAAAATTTACATTTATATAATTTTTGAAAAAAACAAAAAAAAACTCAAAATAAACTTCACGCTATACTAATGAGTGTAATTAGCACTATCCGTTACAAAAGTTTCAAGAAAAAAATTGCAGCCATATACGAGCAAATAACGTTTGAGCATTTCTGAAAATGCTGAAATTTGAGCTACTTTTCACAGAAAACGGTAGTGTTTTCGAGAAACTTTACTTGACATTATTTAAAGCATATATACTCGTAAATATAATAATGTAAAAAAATCGCCGATAATGTAACTATTAACGACGTGAGAGACAAGTAAAGAAATTTACATTTTTGTAATTTTTTAAAAAACCAACCGATAGACCAAAATGGCTTTTATGTCATTGATAGAGTACATTTACCACTATTCCTACCAAAAGTTTAAAGAAAAAATTTGGAGCCGTTTTTGAGAAAATTTTGTTTTTGTAATTTTTTAAAATTGCACATATTGCACGCAATATTGCACGAAAACTACCAAAATTGTGAAAAACATTTACATGACCTTTATTAAAGAACTCAATATGCAGAACAAATTTTATTTGAAGAAAAAATCTCTATCTTCAATTTTGTAGTTGGAGAAAGACGGCGAATAAAATTCAAACTTTCACAATTCTCGAAAATTCAGAGCTGTACGTGAAAATCGGACCTATGCCATGTTAAAAAGTGTATTTTCCTCTATTCATACAAGAAATTTAAAGAAAAAATTTGGAGCCGTTTTTGGGAAAATGTTGAAAATCCCCGGGGGGCTTCACATAAAGTACCCCCAAATTTTAAAAAATCTTTTTCAAAATCACAAAGCTTCGACTAGAATCAGATCGACTGGGGAATATCAATTTTGAAGAAAATCGACCGAACGGTTTAGGCGCTAGCGGTGACCACAGACGGACAGACGGACAGACGGACGGAATGCCGTCAATCGATTTTTAAGTATAAAGAAGCAACAAATCATAGATTTTCACCACACCACGAGATAGAGGATTTTTTTTTCTTAATTTAGCAACTGGTTTTATCCACTTATTCGTTTTCACGGCCCGGCAATTAATTTTTTTCCGCCGAAAATTGGCCATTTTTTCGCGCAGCATTACATAACTTTCCCTATACTACGTATATCACTCCGTGTATACGTACGTATACGGGAAAGTAAAAAGTAACCGCGAGTATATATTTTGTTAATATTTGAAATAAAATTTACAATAATTGGAATGATAGTTTATTCCAACACCGGCAGCAATGAACAGATAGAAAAAGGACCATACTTATTAAATTTGCGCAACTTGAATAATATTTCTCTCTTTTCATTATCAAATAAATTTAATGGAATACGTGAAATGCACCGTACGCAGAATTAACAGCACATAAATATTCTGGGTGAAACACATTCGAGAAGAAATTAAAGAATAAATATGTGCTTTTTGGCTATATTTAGCCGAACGAAGCTGTTAGTATCGAATGTAATGGGAGTAGTGTTCCTTTGCCACCGCAAAACGCTATATAGTTGCTGATCAGCAGGTCATAATAGGTCATTTAACACGGAAAATTGCTACATCATGATCCGTACACAGTAGACAGATGACCTGCTGATCATTGCCAAAAGATACGCTCAATAGATTCAGGTCCTTCACCACATTCACAAATTTCACTACTGACAATTTGATGCCTATGTAAATTGCAGTTAAGATACGTATGGTTGCTTCCAATGCGATTTGATTTATTTGGTCAAAAAACAGTGAAAACTGTTTTTATTTATTTATTTCGTCAAAAACAGTAAAAACTGTATATGACGCGAGGGGAAAGAGATTATCTGCGCACATTTTCTTGAGGCCCAGAATTAAAAAAAGCAACATTTAAAAAACTGGAAACAAGAATTTAGAAAATAATTATTATTTTAGAAAAATAGAGTTATAGAAAATCAATTTCAACGGTAAATGAATTGCTGATTTGATTTTTCTGCATTACTAACAAAATAGTAATGAACATCAGTTTTACTCCTACCGCAACAAGCAAAAGGAGTGCTCAACACAACGTGCGCACAGTGAAGCTACATTTACGTCTAGAAGCAAAACCAGGGGCCATCATTCATTTTTTCAATGAATCAGGGAAACTGGACAAAAACCTGATCGAGATGAGAGTCATTGATCCGGAACCTGTAGTACATTATTTGTTACAGACGTATTAATTTTTTTAAATGTATACAATACATACGTAAACTAATTCATTATATATCATTGGTTGGTTACAATGAGCATTACTTTTCTTTTTGACGATAAGTATAGTCTCTAATTGTATAGAAACAGTTTTGCAGCAGAAAAGATTTTTCTTTTAACTTAAATTTGTGTACCGACTTTAATTGTTTAATGCCATCTGGCAATGCGTTGTAAAGTAACGTGCATGCATTGTATGTTGATTTCTTGTACTGAGCTGTTGATACTGACACTTGATGCACGTGATTTCTACGGCGTGTGTTGTAATTATAAATATCAATATTGCATGAAAATATGTTCCCTCCGTTAAGTAGGTCATTTTTGACAAATATTACAAATTCGTAAATAAATAGACAAGGCAATGGTAAGATTCCAAGCTCAATGAACAGAGGCGTGCAGGGATCACGTGGAAGGCATTTTTTCATTATTCGAATAATTTTCTTAATGAACTTCATTTAGTGTTTAATTCTGTTATATGTACATTCCATTTGAGGTTTGATTGAATTGAGAGAACATCAGATAATTGCATATTGTTCATTTTCAATGGAACATGCGATTGCCGATTTGAAACGCAAAAATGCATTGAAACAGTTTTTCTTTCGTTAACAATTAATTTGTTATTATTAAACCAATTTGCAACTTCTGAAATCGTACTATTTAATGCTTCTTATTTGCAAAGAACATTCGTGTCATCGGCAAACAGAACCGTTCTTCCATTTTTAACAGACGAGGGCATATCGTTTACATATAGCAGAAAGAGGACAGGACCTAAGATCGAACCTTGCGGGACCCCATGCTCAATTGGCATTTTTTACCTTCAAAACGTAAGTATGTCCTTTCGTGCCAGTATGGTATTTCTACTCTTTGAGTTCGATGTTTAAGGTACGGAGTTATCCAATCTAGGGCTATACCTGGAATTCCATACGAAGGTAATTTTGAGAGCAAGATGTTATGGTCAATAACGTCAAAAGCTTTCGAAAAATCTAAGAATATTCCAATGGGTACTTCATTTTAGGTAGATAGATTTATTTAAACTGCAATTGGGCTTAACCCGGTGGCAGCTATAACAAAAAACATAAATATATACAGTCTCTCAGTAACATAGAACTAATACCAATAATAATAATAATAAAAATAATAATAATAACAACAACAACAATAAGAATAAGGTAATATAACTAGCAAATGGTATACTAATTGTAGTAATAATAATAATGGTAAAATAATACAAGTAATGTTAAAATAATGATAATAATATAAAAACTGACTTCATAAAACATTAAATTACATTAGAGAGAAAACACACACACACTACACTAGTATCACACTGCACTTCACTTCACTAAGACCTGAAAACATTTCCTTCTTTATTTCTCTGCTATACACTGCGCTACACCTCACTTCACAATAGAACACTTATGCATCGCTATATAACCCACTATTCTCCCTCATTTACTTAATAATACCCTAAATTAATTTCCTAAACTGTTGAACACTTTGAGGAAAGGTTTCAAAGGTTTTTGCAGGCAATCTATTCCATTCCGTAATCGTTCGATTTGTAAAAGAAAATTTCCCGACATCCGTTCTCTGCTGTCTTAAATTTATTTTGTGCCTGTGATCCACTCTACTGATGTATGTAGGAATACATAGCCGCCGATTAATTTCTTTCCAAGCTGGATGACCACTATAAGCTTTATACAAGGCGCAGAGTCTTGCTACTGATCGCCTGTTTTTGAGTGAATCCCACCCTGCCGTTTTCTTGTCCCTGAAAGTAAATTTAGCTGCTCTATGCTGAATCCTTTCCAAGTGTTTACACTGCATAATCTTGTGCGGATCCCAACAAATTGTTCCATATTCCATAATTGGACGAACAAGAGATAAATAAGCAATTTCCCTCGCGTTTGCCGTACTCTTTTTTAGGATGCGCATTACAAAGTGAAGAGATCTCCAGGCTTTCCCTACAACAAAATCTACGTGTTTTTTCCAACTTAATTTACTATCGAAATGAATTCCTAGGTACTTGCAAGAGGAAACTCTCGGAATAATGTCATTATTTAAACGGTAATGTATTTCACTGTAATTATGACCCCTGCCAAAAGTGATGGATTTACTTTTAGAGCTATTTATGGACATTCCGTTATTTTCCGCCCAGTAATATAACGCATCAAGATCCCGTTGCAGTATTTCTTCATCTCTTTTCGAATTAATACTACGATATATTATGCAATCGTCTACAAATAGCCGAACATTTGAGGTTAATTGCGCCGGCAGATCATTGACAAAAACTAGAAATAGAAGGGGTCCAATGACACTCCCCTGCGGTATTCCTGACGTAACGCTTGCCCCGGAAGATAACTCTTGCCCAATTCGGACTTTCTGTTTTCTATCTCGCAGAAACTCGCTAATACACGCCACCACCCTGGGATCTATGCCTGAATTCATTAATTTCTGTACAAGCCGATCGTGAGGAACGACATCAAATGCTTTCGCAAAATCTATAACTACTGCGTCTACTCTCCCGCCCGCGTCAATTTCATCTGCTAAATCCTGAAATAGCGTGACTACCTGACTTTCGCATGAATAACCACTCCTGAACCCGTGTTGCCCATCGTAGAGCCATTTTTTAATTTCCCATTCTTTCTTAATGTAACTCCCAACTAGATGCTCCATAAGCTTGCAGACCACTGACGTAAGACTTACCGGCCTATAATTGCATAATTTAGTTTTGTCACCACTTTTAAAAATTGGTACGACAAAGGTTAATTTCCAATCTTCAGGTACTTTTGAATTATTCAAAGACACGTGAAAAATTCTAATCAGGTACGGTAATATTGCCTTTCCTGCTAGTTTAATTAAATCCGTAGAAATGTCGTCTGGACCCCTTGACTTACCATTTTTCATAGACTTTACTTTATTCCATAGAACGTTTACTTCAATATTAAACTGATTCGCACCCGAAGGTCCTTGAATAAATGGATAGTCCGCACTATTTTTGAAAACCGAACTAAAATACTTATTAAATGCATCCGCTTTTGCCCGATTGTCAGTAATTAGCGTGTTTCCGTTTTCGCGAATAACTGGGATATCCTCTTTATTTCCTTTCCTTCTACGAACATATTTATAAAAACCTGTCCAGTTATTTCCCTTCCCATCAAGAATATTCTTTAAATATGCATCCTGAGCAATTTTCTTTTCGCGCTCCAATTCTTTTGAATGATTTTGAAAAATATTCATACACTCGCTACTGCGCTTTCTGTTCTTAAATGCCTTTCTCGTTATCCTCTTCATTCTCCTAATTTTTGCAGTGTAGTATTCTGGATCCGGATTATTTTTTAGAATTTTGCACGGAACAAACTTTTGCAAAGCTTCGTATATAATATCTTTGAAAACGCCCCATATTTCTTCCATACCGCCCTCTGTTCTTAGAAAGCGGTCATATTGTTCCCTAAAGAAACCTTGAATCCCGCTTACATTTGCTTTCTTGTATTGCCTTACTTTCGTTCCTATTGTAATGCCTTTCCTTGAAATATTTCCGTCTAAGTCAAGAAGAACCGCTTTGTGGTCACTAATGACGTCAACAACTTCACAAGATATGAAAAGTTCTTTCGGCCAAATTAGGTAGACATCCAAAATCGCATCCTGTGGCGTCCCGGTCCGAACTACCTGGGTAAAACCCCGGTCCCATACCATACCGTTAACCAGCGTCTGGACTTTCCCTTCGCTCACGGCTCCCTCCCAGTTTGCGCTCGGAAAATTTAAGTCGCCTCCAATAACAATAGGATGGCCATTTTCGTTTCCCGTTCTCTGAATGATGTCGTCTAAAATGTCATATCCATCGCTCGGAGGCCTATAGCATGCAATAATTTCTAAAACAGTTCCTGACGTAATAATTTCTATTCCCATCATTTCAAACTCTCTACTTACCCACTCTAATCTAATATTTATGTCCTCTTTGACGCAAATAAAGACTCCGCCCCCTCTACTATTTCTATCCCTCCTAAGGATCTTGTAATGGGAATGAAAAATTTCAGAGGACCCGATTTCCTCAGTTAGCCACGACTCAGTCCCTATCACTATGTCGGGATCGCAGGCATCAACTAGATTCCAAAACTCTATTTCTTTATTGATTGTACTACGACAGTTCACCTGCAACAACCTAAGGAACCCTCTCCTCACCTGAAAGTGTTCTCGAATTTTGCTCTACTGATGAAGCAACATCTTTGAGAAAAGAAAAAATGGCAATTTCCGTAGATTTTTGATTTTCTAAAACCGTGTTGTGAGTCTAAAAACGCTTTGTTTTTCCTGAGAAAAGTTTCCATTCGTGAGTAGAAAAGCCTATCTAATATTTTTGAGAAAACTGACGAAAGAGAAATTGGCCGGTAATTTTGAATATCATTTTTGTTCCTTTTTTTAAAAAGTGGCTTAATTTTTGCTGTCTTGGAAGTATCTGGAAATATTCCTTTTCATAAAGAAGCATTGAAAATGTGAGTCATATACAGTTTTTACTGTTTTTTGAGAAATAAATAAATAAATAAAACAGATGTATAAAGGCAGGTGCACATGTTTTTAATAAACAATCCGGAAATTCATCTAAACCAGATGAATATTTATTTTTTAGTTTACTGAGGATTTCGTTGGGAGAAGTTTCGGAAATAAACATCATATCGGAATTTTGGGGGGGAAGCGTAAGATGTTGAATTTTGTGGTTTTAGTTCCTTCGTGAGATCAGACGCAATTATAGAAAAGTGTTTGTTGAAGAGATAGGCAACTTTTTTCGGATTTATCGTTTCTCTTTCATTATCCTTTAAAATATCATTCTCTACAAGGTATCGAGATGATGTGGTTGTATTTTTTACGATATCCCACATTGCTTTAGTTTGTTTTTTTAACATTTGTTGCGTCTTTGCGCAACGCGTCTCGAAAGCCCTTGGTTGGGCGTTGAGCGCGGAGTAATCCACCATTAATTTATCAGCGCTCTCTTTTACTCCACATGGCGCTACATTAAATTGTCGTGTCTCGTCATTGTCAAGAGGATCGCTAGGTAGCATCTTCGCGCACCTTACACCGCGCGCCCCTGCGTCACTACCCAGCGGCCAGAATTGGGAAGGAATGGGGTAACGTTTAGGACACTTCACAAAGGTTGGACTAGCCCTTGTGAAGCAGCCGAACTCGTTTTGTCGAAACAAATTTCACATGAGAATCGACGGGAATAGAACCCGGACCTCATTGGTGAAAGGCGAGCGACATTGCTCTGAGCCACGAGACAGCAGCTGTTAGCTGTTAGCTTGTTACTAGCGCTCAAAATGTCCTGACTATGTTTCATTATTTTTGCCTGAACTATAACTTTTCTTAAAATTCTTTTGTATTCTCGGAAGTATACATGGAAACCGGGTGTACGTTATGATGTTTAGAAAGCGTACGTTTGTTTTTACTTGATGTTCTAATTCCTTGTGTGATCCAAGTATTACTTTTGCTTGAAATGTTTAATTTTCTCTTTTTAAGAGGAAAGCGTTTAAAATGAATAGAAAGCTTGGGAAAAAATTAATTATATTTTTCATTTGTGCATCGTGGTCACTATAACCTAGATTATTCGTTATTATTTCATATGTAGTTGTGGTTTTGTTAATTGTACTGTGATCTAATGCTTTTTGTGATTTAAATGTATTCCGTGTAGGTACATTCACTGTAATATCTATATTAAAAGACTGAAGTAAATTGAAAAACTGCTCTTTTTCGTGGGATTCGCTCAGAAAATCAATATTGAAATCTCCACATACAACAATGGATTTAAAAGAGTTTACTAATTTTGTTCAGAATTATCTTTAGATTTTCTGAAGCTCGCTTTGTTAGAGGTCTGTAGATGCAAAGTAAGATAATTTTGAGCGTAGTAAGTTGCACTACTGTTGTTTCAAAAACTTTTTCAACTTCATATAAATTGAATTTTGACAAGAAGGTAGAATCAATATAATTTCTTACGTCAATACACGAACCCTCGTAAGCAGGGCCCTTATTTGATTCCCTCGCTCTACAATACGATCCTGCAAGGTAAAAGCTAGGAATTTGGTATGTGTTTATATCATTATGAGGCAACCAATGTTCTGTAAAGCAACAAACATCTATTTTTCTTAGATCACATTGTAATGCTGCCTCGATAAATTTAATTTTACTAGCGTACCCGTGCGAGAACTCTCGCATGTAAAATCCCTATCCATTTGTCTATCCGTTCCAAAAAGGAGAAGAAATACTAATGTACTTACAGAATATCAAACAAAATAACAATGCAATTGATGTTTGAAACAAATTTTCAATTAAAGTTTATTCAAAATTATTGAGAGATGTTCTTGGAACAATTCATACTTCTTTAAAAACAACATTTGAAGAAATTTTTCAATCTTCCTTGAGAGTTAGCTTTTCGCTTTCCTTGATACTCAAATAATAGAAAAGGTTTTTACTCTTGAGAAAGCCAAGTAAAGTAGTGCGAAAATACCGGATCGGGCAAGAACAGACCTACTCATTGCAATATTATTTAACTTTCCTTGATTTCTTATGAAGAACCGAGTGGATTTTGGAGAGTCAAGGTGCCAGCTTGCTGGGGTGAGAAACTTGAAAAATTATTTGTTTACTAAAAAGTATTGAATTATTTTCTGCGTCCTTACAAGAAAAACAATTCCGAGCCAAAAAATAATCAAACTAATGTTTTCACCTTTGAGTATTAAATACCATTTGCTAGCATTAGAAACAATTTAGTAGGCATTAGTAAACCCACTTCGGTACATGGGAATGTTGCTCAAACTATGTTTTCATTTTTAATATCTTAACGAACCGACACCTTGAGTTTAATATCAAACGGTGTTTTATTTACAATATGAGTTTGCAGTTGAGCGTTCGTGTACATACTTCCAGATACCGCCAACATTTAAATCGTGCGTTTGGACTGCGATCGTTGGCAGTTGTCGGGTGACTTGCACTATTCTTTCTATAATTTTAAATTTTGTTGTTTTTTAATTGATTCACGTAGTATTGTAGGCTAGCGCGTTTTGATTTTTGTTTTCCATTTATTTCAAGCTATTTTACTTTAGCTACTTTAAAAAAGTTTGTTCTTTGTGTTGTGCCATAGCACAAGTTTTACCCCACTACCTCTGCGTACCCGTGCGGGAACTCTCGCATGTTAGACACCACACTCATCCCTATCCTTCTATTTTCATTCTAAGAGGGAAAGTAGTTAACGAAACCTGTTTATTTGTTTAAAATCTATAAAGGTAACTTGCAATGTACTAAAAAAATTACAAATAAAAATAAAAAATAATGCAATTAATGTGTAAAAGAAATTTTCAATAAATATTTATTCAATATCTTGGAGAATTTGCTTGGAATAATTCCCAACAATTACTTTAAGACATTTGAAGTAATTCAATATTTTTTGTCAATTAGGTTTTAGTTTTCCGTGATAGTCATTAAAATATTAGCTTTTTACTTTTGCGACAGCCACGTGTCTGAACCCGTTGACTTGAAAATTTCATCGAATGATAACGCAAATATTGGTACAGGTAAAACACAAACGCAGTCTTCACTCTGCACTGAACACCCACATCGTTCCACAATTAAGTACACAGCACTTATAGACCATGAAAAACGTTAATTGAATAGTTTCACTACACGCATAAGAAACAATCTTCATAGGTATAGGTATTAAGCAACTATAATAGTACTTCTAGTTTTTGCTGGAGAGCAAATCTTGAATTAATGATTATGCAAATAAACCTCGTCAGACTGCACAAACTACGGTGTTAACAGAAAACGTAAATAAAGATTGCGAATCTAAGCCTTCTAAGCGTGTCGCCACAAAAATTGCTACCAGCAGGAAGGACTGAAATATTGAGGTGGCCTTGAGAGTATTAAAGCGTGGAAGCGAAAAGTTAATTGCATGGATCGGAGAATGTCTCATCTTATAGATTATGGTGTGAAAAACGTTTCTTTGAGGCATTTAGCCTCAAGATTTTACTTTTTAAGGCTCTAAAACGCTTTGTTTATGAGTTATTTGCCGATATAGGTTGACACGTGATGCGTGTTGCATTTTACATGAATATTTCGATGGGTTTTTTTTAAAGAAATCATCCATATTTTTAAAATCAAACTGGAATTCGTCAAGTCTCCGTGAAATTCTCTTTCTTTAGAGCCCTCATTTATGAAGATTGGTTGCATGTGAGAGCCGGAACCCAAAGGTATACTACTGAAATAATACAGGAGACGATTTGAAAGAGATTGTGCATTATGATGCATTATTCGAATCTTTTGCATGTACCGACGCGGATGTTTTTTCTGCTGCACCTGACTGTAGTTGCTATTTATTTATTTCATTTTTACCTCGAGTGCGTGGTCGAAGGAAGTATCATGTCTCAGCAGTGACAAGAGGTGAGGAAGGAGGGGTGACAGATGAAGAGGAATGAATAGTGGGAGAGGTAGTACACGGATTAGGTTCAGGGGATAAAGTAATTGGATCCAAAGGGGTCCCGGAGGATGGAACAGAAATAGGAGATGTGGGTGGGGATAGGTCTTGGAGGTTGGTCTGCCTTGGTCTGACGAGGTTGTGGAATGATGTGTTCGGCAAGCTCACTATTGTAACCGATAATTCATTCGATCTGGCCCTAAGTTATGGTGCCACTGAAACGGTTATATCATTTAATCTTTTCCTTACCTTCTCGCCAAAATCACTACAATTTATTTATTACGTGGTTACAGAAAATTTCGTTAGTCGCAGGTCGTGGCTGGCCCCTACGGGAATTACCTGTAAACTAACGTTCAATACTGCAGTATACCCAGGCTTCTATTTAATTCAAAATAATAACACATCTTTTTGTGAGAAAAAGGAGAACTTCGGAAATTCCGTTCTCATTAATTTATTTCTTTTCAAAAATAAGTGTTAACATGGAATTCTCTTCGCTTTCCGTTACCCAATAAGTTACCGTTACCCAATAACTAGACAACATGTAAATACAACAATACAAAGACTCACACATACACACTCGCTTTGCAACGTCAACAATACAATATGCTACAATAACATTTAAAATCCAAATGACAAAACCAACTGACTTCTATTTAATTTATGTAGGAATTCCTTTTTTGTTGTAAAATATTTATCTAATTTTCTTTTTTGTACGTACGTTGACCATTTGTTAATAAAAAACATTAATTTTTTAATAACTTTGCTCAGCGACAACTCGCATGCATTATGTTTTATAAAATACTTCTCAGCATCTCTCTCAACTAATTTGCAAAGAATTTAAATTATTTTGTCTTAAACATTCTTGGTCTTGTACACATTTTAACTGGGAATACTACACAAAAAAATGCGGGCACTTCTCTTTGTCGAGATGCATCCGGCACGTCGTCGTTGCCCCAAATACGGTCACCAGTTTTGCGTGCCCAATTGCACGCGCTGACAGATCAGCTTACACCAAAACTGCATCCACCATCTTCCAAAAGAAAACCATAGCCTCCAAGATTTTTTTTAATTACTCGCGACTGCGTTTTTTCGAAGCACATGCGAAATAAACTTCTTTTTTTAAGTATTTGCCGCGTCAGTATCTAATTCTTGCGACAAAAATTCTATGTCCATTAGCACTGCACTGTTCGATAAAAATATTCCGGTTTGCACACAAAATCTTAAAACAGCCTAACATGAATTCGGTGTCTTGCCGACACGAGCTCTGACTCAAAAGTGACACGAAATCAGCGGCGATTCACCATATGAGTTCGTGTTGTCTGCTGTTTTTACAAACGCCGGCGAATTCCATTCTTGCATTCTCTATTGTTGTTTCATAAAATTTTTCTAAAATCTAAAATATTAGTTATTTTGACTCGACGTTACGTTTCTTTATTACCACTTGTGCTCAACGTCCGAGTTTTATTACCAAAATAGACGTTTCTAACGCTTAATATGCCGAAAGTGATGAATTTCTATGTCGAAATTATGCACTGCTTCGGCAATTGTTTTCGACATTATTAACATACAAGATTTCTTCAATAAATAATTCCGACGTTCTATAAGTCTTTTAAGCATTCCATAATTTCGCTCATTTTAAATTGTGCTGATTTGCAACGCCTTTCGTCGCCCACATCAAGGTTTCTTCATAAAATCTTGACATTTATGTTATTGTATTTGAACGTCTCACGTGAACTTTTCTCCATTGCTACACATTCAAAATTTAAGCGAACCCGTCGTCCGATCGCGTCCAAAGAAACACCAAAATATTTATTTATTCCATCTCTAATTCGCTATTTTGTCAGACTTTATTTCTGTACGCGTTTTCTAAAATTATAAAATGATTTTTCCGCGGCGCGTCATTCTTTTGTTTGGTCACTATCGATTCAAGTACAGGCCGTCCGCTTAGCTTCATGTATAGTTGGGACGCTTCCTGCTATAGTCTGTTCAATGTTTACATTTATTTCGAAACTGTTTATGCGGAATTCCGGGGTTTCTACGCAATAGATGAAATCATTACACTATCGAGTGTACGTTTTCCGACAAGGTTTATGACGTATAGGGGAGAAGATTATTTGCGCACGTTTTCTTGAGTTCCACAATCCCTTTCCAATATTTTAAATATAAATACAATAGTTGAAAGATAAATAAAATATAAAAAATAAATAAATAATAATAATAATAATAACAAAATTTTAAAAAGAGCGAGATTAGCAACGTTTAAAAACTAGATATTTCTTTCCCTTTGTATAGAAAACATACTTGCATCGGTAAACCAAATGCAGATGAGATTAATAGTGACAACGGCTTTGTGTGCAATATCAAACAGGTAAAACCAAGGTTTCTTATAATTATTAAATTTGATGTACTGGACAGCTTGGATCAAATTTATAACTTCTCGGCTGTCCGGGTGACGCCGCGTCGTTGGCAGAGAGGCCGACGTTTCGCCTACCATGTCGTAGGCTTCCTCAGGGTAGAAACGACCGGCCTCTCTGCCAACGACGCGGCGTCACCCGGACAGCCGAGAAGTTATGAACTCGAGCCGCGGAAGCTTACGTGTACATTGGATCAAATTTCTTTATCTTTATAGGATTAGGCTGCGTGCACAAAGTGGAAAAATTTCAAACATTGGATTCGGCGAGGTACAAAAGGTTCAACTGTAATTCGAACATGGAATATATAGATTTCAGTTAGGAGCGACTGACCAACGACAGTAATTAGTACAATTTGGCCTGCGATTCAGTCCTCGGCACTGCCCGCATTACCATTTTTAACCTTTCAGTTTAACCTTTTTATTTCTAAAACTTCTATTTCTGATCGAGAAGCTTCTTTAATTTCTTCATTTGAAAATTCTGTAGGAATTCTATTTATAATTCCTTTTCTGCATTTTCTAAAACCGAGAACAAAGCCGAGAATCCTTATGCCTGCAAGTCTGTCTTTAATGGAAAGATTGGTGTCATTGCGTTTTTCAAATACCATGTCTACTTTATACATACCATTATTTCTGACATGGAAGTTCTTGCATTTCTTCAAGAGAAAATTTCCAACTTTGTTAGTATTGAGAACTTCGTTGTCTCTGGTTTTGATTTTTTTAACCAAACCTCAAAAGGCCCATGTTTTATCATTATGGAAAGAAATGTCAGTTTTCGAGAAATCAGAAGAAACTGCACTGACTGCTGGATTAGATGTTTTGGAGGTCTTGTTAGGAAGATCATCAACGTTGTCATTAATATAGTGTTCTCGTTCTCTCTTCGATTCCGACCGAATGGTCTTCACGAACGATCCATCCATGTCTTCGTTATCCATAATTTTAGTTCGCCGCCCGCACAAATGGGAGTATTTTGTTGATGACAGCAGCACTTGTCGGTTTAGATGTTGTACGCTTAGTCAAATAAGAGGTTTGTTACAATGTCAGATGAAAATAAAATTGTTACCTCGTTTTGGAAGTAGAATTTGTCAGAGAGTATTCAAAGTGAAGAGAAGAAAGGTCACCAATTACATTCACAGCCTGATCACCTTAGCGTTAGTAAAAAAAAATCCATAAAAAATCAGCTATATTCATGTTACTCGCCTCGGCCACTTCCCCATTCGTACACTGCGATTCTACCGCACCAGTATTGCGTCACACGGCTACGCTCAGCAACTGTGTTTTGATTATCGTACGAATAAATTTCCTAATGATCCCATAATGTCCTCGACTAATTGATACTGTATGTAACTTAATAACTTTTCTCAATATTATTCAGAGTGCTGTACTTCCGCGGCCCTCGAAATGCTTCGAGTGAAACCTCAATACGCGACTATTTTCTATCAACTTATTAAGATTTTCTTCTCATCTACAAAGCTGTCCTGACATAAACCCTTCGGGAAATACAAAGTCTGTTTGACTTAAATTTAACAATTACTTTAACACAAAAAATTAGAATTACAATTTAACATTAATAACACTTTCGAACTTTTTGCTCTACACCATGCCGATTTAAAATTAACAATCAGATATTCGCCTCGCTATCCTTTACCAATAACCCCAGATTATACTGAAAACTAACGTAGCAACATACAAATTACTTAGACGTTTTTAGCTCGGCACCTTTCGTGAGAGAGATCATTTCGCCCTTCCCGCAGGATCACGGCTTTCAATGCTAATGCCTTCTTCAGACTTGTACCTTGGGGTCTGTTAGCTTATCACAATATATGACCTTTTTTTCAATTGAATCAGTTATGTTAATTAAAAAGGAACATAAAAATGTAATCTAGTAGTTCAATTGTCAGATCTAAATTACATGGTAAAATAATGCTGTGAGAACAAGCTTACTCATTTAATGCAGGTATTACTTTATAAACATATTATTTAAGTTTCAGCATGCACATCATACGGCAGCAATTATAGAGTTTTGTACTATCATAATGTTAATTATATTGTATTCTGTATTCTATGTTCAATTATCTCCACGCAACTTCAGTCGTTTCCACGAACAAGATTGCGTAATGTGGCGCAACATCCTTTGCCTCGCAGCCTTACACACATTCGAAGGACGACTACTCAAGCGGCGATCTCTCCACGCTTCGCGGAACTATTATCCAATACAATAAATTCAATATATTGGGTTACTGAGTTTTACTAAAATCTCAGTTTTTAATTTTCTATAAATAGTCACCTTTCACGCTACCTTGTTGGATGGGAATGTATGTACATTCTTTGTGTCTATATAGAAGGAGCGTATGCATGTACATGTATGTGTCCATCACACTTATTTAATTGGAGACAATATTAAGGAAAAATGTGTGGGCTGAAATATTTAAAAGAGTTGAAGTGTACTAAAAGATGGACGTAAAAAATTTGGACTTTTGGTTTTTTTAAAAGATAAGAAAAAGAAGAGAATACTTACGTATTGTCTGAAATGTTGTCAAATGTCAGTAGTCAAATGTATCATGTTCTTGTAGATGAAGAGAATGGTGCAGATTTCTTGGTGTAGGTTTCTTTCAGAGAACGGTGCAAGTTGTTGGTTGAAAATTGCAAAAATTCAAAAATTTTTTCGGCGTCTTCCTACATCTCCAATTATAAAGATAAAATTTTTTCGCAATGAAAGGTGTTCATGAAAAACATCTAAAAATAATGTCATGTTCCATTTTTCAAAACATGAGTTTTGTGCGAAATTTTGTCAAACATAGGCAATTTTCATTTTCTTAAAAACGGCACATTTTTTTATTAAATTTGGACCTTAGATAGCTTAATGGACACTTAAGCGAATGTTTGGTAAAATGCCTGATTTTTCGAAAACTTAAAGAATTTTTAAAATATCGGCGTCTTCCTACAACTATAATTGTGAAGATCGAGTTTTTTTCTTAATGAAAAGTGTTAATCAAAAAAAGATCTTCAAATAAGATCACATTAAATTTTTTGAAAATATGAGTATTTTTTGAGTAATTTGGTGCCACAGTCACCCTCTCCGAATATCCTGCGCTTTGTGAACGTAATAGAGGTGATTCCCGGCAGTTGGACGCTTTGTAAGTTAGAATTTGAATATTATTTCATATTTGTCTGTTCGTTTCATACATTCGAGCTTTTGTTGTTCATTTGCTAATTAATATTTTGGAAATAATTTAAAACCTGTTTGAATTATACGAAATAAGAATTGCTAGCCTTCAGGGAATATCCTTTTGGAATTCACCATTGCCTCTCCGCGACTCGGCAGCTGAATTGTGTCTCATTGTTGGGACATGATTCAGCTGTATTGAGACCAGTTATAATTGTCAAATTTGTGTTGATATTTGCTTGAAAATATTTAGTTTCCGCACTAAATGTTCTACGATTTGTAATGAGTTTTACAAATAGAGACTGAGATGTGTTAATTCGGTGTGAAATTGTGGTATAAATAGTATTAACATAACCATTACTAAAGGCGAGAAAGTACGTGCTTTTTTAGTATCACTAGTCCAATTTGTTTGGAGATTTTTCTAAAGTATCAAGTAGAAAAGTGTGAAATAGAAAATGCAGTTGTGGTATTTTCTACACCAAATTATTGATTTAAGGAGTCATCCATAAATTGCGTAATGCTTAAAGGGGGAGGGAAGGGATCTGAGGCAGCATTACGCTGCATTACATAGAGATAGGGGAGTGCATTGAAAATACTCGAAACTTGCGTTACGTAATTTATGGACAGCCCCTAAAGAATGTGCATAACATAGATAAAACACTATTCTTCGAGGCCTGTCGGCAAGCATTATCGTCATTGTTCATCGTCATTAGTTATTGTTCATTCAGACTTCCGAGTAATTAACGATGCGCTGGCGGAATATTCAGTTGGCACACCACAACCGGTTATCACAAAAACATACAGGCTGTCCGGGGAGGAAACGTCGAAACTTCGAAAATAAGTTCTTAACACAATTCTAGGCATATTTTGTCTAATAAACTACGTGGATATTCCGAATGGTTGAGCCGCAATAAGCATTCAAAAGTTGGTTTGAAAAATTGATTTCTAGGCAAATATTTGCATTATAGAAGCATAGCAACACTCCAGAAACATATAGGTTGTTTATTATTTACAAAAGAAATGAATATATTTGTAGAAAGAAAAATTAGGCAAGAAATAAAAAAGCACCCAATTTACACAATTCGACTGCTTTTTTATTACTCGTTTAATTTTTACTTTCCCGTATACGTACGTATACACGGAGTGATATACCTAGTATAGTATTATGTAATGCTGCGCGAAAAAATGGCCAATTTTCGGCGGAAAAAATTCATTGCTGGGCCGTGATAACGAAAACGTGGACAAAACCAGTTGCTAAATTAAGAAAAAAATCCCCTAACCCGTGGTATAGCCAGAACCCCTCTTTTGTGGGTCCTTGATACCGAAAACCAATTGAAAGGAAAACGTCCATCTGTCCGTCCGTCCGTCTGTGAACACTGCTAGCACCTTAACTTCTGAATAATCAATTGTATGTTGTCGGGCGCCCGCCCGGCCTGATTTCGCGCCGGTCGGCGAGTCTGTGGTGGTAACCGATTGTGGTGGTGCCAGCTGAACACTCCACCATCTCACCATTAATTACTCGGAAGTTTGAAGAGCAATTAAATTATTTTTGCGTAATTAATAAGCAATTAATCGTATTAAATTTGTGACATATGTACTTTTGTAGTAACCGATTGTGGTGGTGCCAGCTGAATGTTCAGTCAGTTCACCATTAATTACTCGGAAGTTTGAAGAGCAAAAAAATAATTTTTGTGTAATTTATTAGTTCAACAAGATTAGATTGTTCTTACTTTACTACATCACCGATATTGTTCGTTAGATAGCCAAAGTGTGAAGGAGTTGTATGCCATACCGAAGCGGCGTCTCGAACTGTCCGCCATACCGAATTGAAAGTGCCATTTTTTATGCCCGCTTGTATTACGAGCTCAAAGCTATTTTTGTGATGTTATGGTAGAAAATTCTTTTTCATTGCCGATTGTGACCACGCCATACCGTTGCGGCGTCTCTAAGTAGCCTCCATACTGGTTCAAAAATGTCGAACTTGTCACTAATTCAAGTACGCATGTATCATAGGTGCAAGAATGGCGGTACATTTATAGGACTCCCTGTGATCCCTTTCGATAAATAAAAGCAATACTATACTGATAAGATGTCTTTAAATGGCTGCCATACTGAAAAATCTATTTTTTAAATACTCGTAATAACATTCGTGAATGTTGGAAAATGTATTGTATAATCTTAACATCAATACAAAAATTGAAGTGAATGGTTGATTTTCGACGTTTTGTGACAAATCAGGATCAATATAATTTATTGAAATAAATAAAATACTGTATTTTTAGATACATAGGCGAAATGAAAAAGTTACATATTCCACAAAAATGGCAAACTGAACTGAGCCATTTTGTTTTTACTTACGTATGTATAGTATATGGGAAAGTACGTATAGGAAAAATTATGTAATGCTGCTCGAAAAAAACGGCAGATTTTTGGCAGAAAAACTCTTATTACAAGGCTCTGGTAACGAAAAAGTGGATAAATCCTGTTGCTAAATTAAGAAAAAAGTCTCCAAACACGTGGTACAGCCAGAATCCGTGGGTACCGAAAAGCCAATTGAAAGCAAAACGTCTGTCCGTCCGTCCGTCTGTGTGTCTGTGAACAAAGCGACTAAACGGTTCAGCCGAATTTCTCCAAAATTGATACTCCTCGAACGATCTGAATAATCTCGCGGTCCCTTGAATTTAAAACTGATATTTTAATTTTGGAGGGTATTTTATATGAAGTCCCTGGGACATTTTCAAAATTTTCAAAAAAATGGCGCCAACAATTTTGACTAAATTTTGTTGTTAGATGGTCTGAAGGTTATTTAAGAGAATGGTGTAGGTCTTATCGTGCTTGAAAACCCTGGATTTTCGAAAATTGCAAAAGTTTAAATTTTTGTCCAACTATAAAATAGCAGATAGAGATTTTTCCTCCAAATAAAATTTCTTCTCCAAAGTGTGTTCTTTCATGTGCATATTTTGAAAATTTTGGTAGTTTTTGCACAATATTGCGTGCAATATGTACAATTTTAATAAATTACAAGATTTCCCAAACACGTCTCAAACCTTTTTCATTAAACGTTTGGTAGGAATAGTACTAAATGTACTCTATCAGATAACATAAACGCCGTATAGCTCTATTCTTTTTTTTTCCAAAAATTGCAAAAATGTAATTTTTGTACTTGACTCTCACGTCGTTAATATTTACATTAGCGTTGATTTGTTCACATCATTATATTAATGAGTGCATGAGCTTTAAATAATGTCAATTAAAGTTTCTTGAGCACTCAACCGTTTTCTGTGAAAACTAGCTCAAAATTCCGCATTTTCAGAAACTCTCAAACGCCATTTTCTCATTAATGGTTCCAATTTTTTTCTTCAAAACTTTGGAGCGGATAGTGCTATTTGAACTCTTTAATATGACATTAAGTTCATTTTGGGATATTTTTTGTTTTTTCAAAAATTACACAAACATAATTTTTTGAAAGGTTTCTCAAATCTTTAATATGCACATTACCAGCAATAATGTGTAATTCATTCATGTATGAATGTTAGTGCTTCAAATGAAGTTTCTTGAAAACTCAAAAATTTTCTGTGAAAAAGAGCTCCAAATTTCGCATTTGTAGTAGCGTTTAAACGCCATTTTCTTAAAAGCGGCTACAAATTTTTAAAAGAAAATTGCCATTTATGAAGATGTTTTTGTGTTCTGTAATATTCGAAAATGAATATTTCCGTTCTACCCTTCAATGTGTGGTTCATCCAAAATTTGGATGAACTTGTCATAGAACCACAGTATGACAAAACAATTAAAGGTGAGTATTTTCTTTTGTATGATTCTGGACAACAAGATTCAAACAGAATTCTTATATTTTCTTCAAATAAGGACATTAAATGGCAATTTTCTTTTAAAAATTATGTGTCGTTTTAAGGAAAATTGCGTTTTAGAGCTACTAAAAATGCGAAATTTGAAGCTCATTTTCACAGAAAATTTTTGAATTTTCAAAATACTTTATTTGAAGTTATTTGAATCACTTACACTCACAAATATAATAATTTTTACAAATTGCTGTTAATGTGCATATTAAAGATGTGAGATATCTTTCAAAAAAATTCATTTATATAATCTTAGAAAAAACAAAAAAATAACTCAAAATAAACTTTACGTCATTTTACAGAGTGTAATTAGCACTATCTATTACAAAAGTTTGAAGACAAAATTTGCAGCCATATATGAGAAAATGGTGTTTGAACGTTTCTGAAAATGCGGAATTTTGAACTTCTTTTCACAGAAAACGGTTGTATTTTCGAAAAACTTTACTTGAAATTATTTAAAGGACATGTACTCGTAAATATAATAATGTGAAAAAAAATCGCCGCTCATGAAAATATTATCGATGTGAGAAACATGTGAAAAAAATTTCAATTTTTTAATTTTTGAAAAAAAACAACATATAGAGAAATATGGCTTTTATGACATCTGATAGTGTGCATTTACCACTACCTCTACCAAGAGTTTAAAGAAAAATTTGGAGCCGTTTTTGAGAAAATTTTGAAAATCCCCGGGGGCTTCATGTAAAGTACCCCCAAATTTTACAAAATCTTTTTTCAAAATCTCAAAGCTTTGACTAGAACCAGATCGAGCGGGGAATGTCCATTTTGGAAGAAATCATACGTATGGTTTAGACGCTAGCAGTGTTCACAGACGGACGGACGTTTTCCTTTCAATTGGTTTTTCGGTATCAAGGACCCACAAAACAGGGTTTCTGGCTACACCACGTGTCAGGGGATTTTTTTCTTAATTTCGCAACTGGTTTTATCCACTTTCGTTATCACGGCCCGGCAATGAATTTTTTTCCGCCGAAAATTCGCCATTTTTTTGCGCAGCATTACATAACTTTGCCTATATACATTACCATTACTCCGTGTATACGTACGTATACGGGAAAGCAAAAAATTACACTTATATAATTTTTGAAAAAACAAAAAAATAACTCAAAATAAACTTTACGTCGTTTTGAAGAATGTAATTAGCACTACCAGTTACAAACGATTGAAGAAAAAATTTGCATCCATTTATGAGAAAATGGCGTTTGAGCGTCCCTGAAAATGCCGTATTTTGAGCTACTTTTTACTGAAAACGGTTGTGTTTTCGAGAAACTTTACTTGAGGTTATTTAAAGCACATGAACTCGTATACATAATAATGTGAAAAAAATCGCCGCTAATGTAAATATTAACAACGTGAGAGACAAGTAAAAAAAATTACATTTTTCCAATTTTTGAAAAAACAAAAGAATATAGCAATATGGCGATTTTGTCATCTCATAAAATGCATTAGACACTATCCGTACCAAAAGTTAAAAAAAAAAATTTGGAGCCATTTTCGAGAAAAATCATGTTTTTGCAATTATTTAAAATTGTACATATAGCACGCAATATTGCACGAAAACTACTAAAATTTTCAAAAAAATTCACATGACCTTAATCAAAGAAGAGAGAGAGAAAATTTGAGTGACACTTTGGACAACATATTTCATTTAAAAGAAAAATCTCTATCTTCAATTTTGTAGTTCCAGAAAGACGCCGAAAAAAATTTAGTGTTGCAATTTTCAAAAATTCAGAGTTTTCCGTGAAAATCGAACCTTTGCCACCTTAATAAGTGTATATTTACTCTAGTCTACAAGAAATTTAAAGAAAAAATTGGAGCCGGTTTTTGAGAAAATTTTGAAAATATCCGCGGTGCTTCACGTAATCCGTCCGTCCGTCTGTGAACACTACTAGCGCCTAAACCATAGGTACATTAGTGGCGATTTGCTTACATTATTATATTTACAAGTTCGAGTGCTTCAAATAATGTCAAGTAAAGTTTCTCGAAAACTCAACAGTTTTCTGTGAAAACGCTCAAAATTCCGCATTTTCAGAAACTCTCAAACTCCATTTTCTCATAAATGGCTCCAATTTTTTTCTTCGAAGTTTTGGATAGTGCTAATCGCACTCTTTAATATAACGTAAAGTTCATTTTAGGGTACTTTGTTTTTTTTTAAATTATACAAATGTAATTATTTTTAAAGATCTCTCAGAACGTTAATATGCACATTACCAGCAACTTGTAAAAATTCTTTTTTTTTGTGAGTGTAAGTGCTTCAACTATTGTATTTGTGAGTTAATGTACTTCAAATGACTTCCAATGAAGTTTCTTCAAAACTCAAAAAATTTCTGTGAAAATGAGCTTCAAATTTCGCAGTTTTAGTAGCGCTTAAACGCCATTTTCTTAAAAATGTCTACAAATTTTTAAAGGAAAATTCCCATAAAGGACGTTTTTTAGTGTTCTTTAATATTCTAAAATTAATAGTTTTGTTCTACCATTAGGAAACCAAAAACTTAAGAAAATGTCGAAAATGTATTTTCGGCGGCGATAGGTGGCAGCTGGCACGAGTATGTGGCAATTTCGAATAGCTAGCCCAGACCCAAGGAAATAGAAAACTAATACGGGAAAAATCTGTGCCATTCTGTATCACCACTAATTACAGTATAGTTTACTTACTTTTTTATTACAGCAATTGCAAATTACATTTCCAACCATCCTCCAAGAAAATCGCTGTTTCCTATTCTTTGTTTGACAAGTGTTGCACACGAAGCCATAGAAGAAGATTTTATTTATTTATTTATTTGGTGAAAAAAACAGTAAAAACTGTATATGACGTGTGGTGTAAGAGATTATCTGCGCACATTTTCTTGAGGCCCAGAAAAAAAGCTATTTTAAACTTAACTTCACAATTAAGACACTTGTGTTAATTATCTGTTTAGTCCAGTCTCTATGTATATTTTACCTGGAAAAAGGTCATAAAAACGTTTCCTTTGAGTATGTTTTATGTAGCCAGGTACTAGTTAAAACCCCATGTTTTCGACCTCCCAGACCCTGTGTTAACTCCGGGAGGCCCGAAAAATCGGCATTTTTCTGATTTGTTTCGTTTTTTTTCACTACAGCTCTTTAACGTTCAGTCGTGTAGAAAAATGTTTCTAATGATTTTTAAAGAATATCAAATTTCCTACAACTTTTACTTTTTTTTGGAGTTAATTACCAAGCGAACTATAGATTTTCGAATAAACGCTAGGTTTTCAATACTCAAAAATGTGAGTAAACACACATTTTTGTGGGAGTAAAATCAAACTACAATAAATATAACAGTTATTATCTGTAATACTATCATTTATCTCATCGCCTCTGTAAACACTGCCTCATAAATTGCCATTGCCAAAATATTAATATTTTTTAAAAAATGGATGGATGTGTATATGGGTGTTCGTGTTCCAGCTCAATTCTTCAACGTGGGAACAATGTCATTTCAACGAAACTTGGTATAATTGATTACTGGGCAATTACAATGGAAAAAAGAATACACTCCTAGAGGGGTGGGTGAGAAGGGAGTGATATCTACAAACAAAGTCGTTATGCAACCCGCAATGTACATACTGCATATAATGTTCACTGGGCTGGCACTGTGACTGTGATGGCCATAGCTGCTTAATAGATGATTGTCATAAATAAATACACCCAAAGTTTTAAAGATAACTTTCTGCTTTTGTATATTTTTTTCTAAACGTAACACTAAGGGACCAACAGCCTCAGAACAGAGCAAAAATATATTCGTAAGGCGTCAAAGTAATTTTTTTAGATTGGTATGCGGGGCTGGGACCGCTTGGCCACCTGATTACTTGGGGGTCTGCGTTTTGTTATTTCAATTGAAGCGTTTTTTATTATACTCGGTGAATGTTTGTTTATACCAATTTTGTTGAAATATTTTTGTGCAAAATGTGGGGAAAAATTAATTTTAGGGTTTCCACTTTTGTGGGGGCCTGGGACAAGTTGTCCCATCTGCCCCACCCTTGGGCGCCGCTGGTCGTATATCGTCGCGATATTTAGTGCTATAATATAACCTTCACCGAGGGAACAATGTTTTAAGTGCCATAAGAATTTACTAAAATGTGGGATTGTCTTTAAAAAAATTCTAGGTTTCAAAATCCATAATGAAAATTGTCTTTCAACAGTTATCTTTAGATTGAAGAAGTTTACTGTTTACAGTGTTTGTCAGAAAAGATATGATACTAAATACTGCAATATTCTGCTAGAGACTGTTAGTGGTGAAGTTATGAATCTACTGATTTTTCTAACAGAACTAGCTTCTTATTTTTACTCAAATATCTTTATTCAATTATCCAACCAAAAGCTTGAAGCAAAAAGCAATGTTTTCGATGTTCACTAACGTTCACTTAGCGTAGACAATAGAAGGAAATACTCGACAGTGGAAACAATTTTTCTGAAATATTCATTGTAATCAGACGGAAACTACAAGACAACATATTTCTCCAGCATTTGCAATCTTTTTGTAGTTCTTACGGTAAAGAGAGAGCAATGGACGATCTCCGCTATCAGTTACTTTCAAAAACTATTATATAACCTGTTTTGTCTTTTCATAAATCTACATGTGATGCAGCCTCTAACCTAGATGTCGCAGCGACCATCAACTGAAGTTTGGGAAGACTAACTGTTCCTTAGGATTTGTGCTGGTCGTCAAGAAACACGTGCCTAATTAAATTAATATGAAATGCAAAGTAAGAACTCTCACTTCATATAATCAAATGGGATGCTGAGGCATGTAGCTGCAGAAAAGCTGGACTGAAATGCTCTTCTCTTGACAAAGATAGTTCTGAACACGCTTATAGCAATTCCCCTGAAACTAACGAGGCTGGGGATATCATTTCATTAATCATTGAAAATTGCGCCTAAGAGAAAGTCGTCGAAACCTTTTCTCATTATATTGAAGACAGTAATTAATGGTATGTAGCTCTTGAAAAAGAAATATCAAGAACGTTTCCTACAAAGGACTTTATCCCCAAATTTTCCGAAGAAAAGCATTAACCAGTTAATTCTGGAATTAGAAAAATCGCACCTTATCCACATCACACTGCATAGACCATGCATACATTCCGCAATTTACTTACATTTTATCTAGTGAATATAGGGCGTTGCTTTAGGGGTTTATTTATCACTATCATCTATTAAACAGCCTGCCTGTCTCGTCCACTATATAGGAACACTGTGCATTAGACAAGATACGCTATAAACCTAGATCTTCAAATTTTCTGTTCTTAATTTCACATTATGCAGGTAAGCGCCAGATATTCCACTCATGTTTGTGTAGTTTGGCGCTTCAGTGAATGAAATAATTAAATTACAGTTTTTAAAGCTGAAAATGTAATAAAACCTTTGAACACGATTATCTCAAAACTTGTATGATGTCACACAGCTGGTTGATGCATAACGCCGTCCAACTTTCCTTATACTACATACATATATTACTCCGTATGTAGACGGAAAAGTAAAAAGGGGATTTTCTGCTCTAAGATAGACGTGATAAAATATAAGAACTTACCTTTATTGCTCTTTTGTACGGAAGAGATGCTGTGGCTAGCTCGTAGAGTGTGTAACTGACTGACGCATGACTTCATCCCGCGAGCATAACTTGGCGCTGCAACTTTTTTCACGTAAT
The DNA here is from genome assembly GCA_031308135.1 of Acheta domesticus. Taxonomy (NCBI): domain Eukaryota; kingdom Metazoa; phylum Arthropoda; class Insecta; order Orthoptera; family Gryllidae; genus Acheta; species Acheta domesticus. The sequence continues at coordinate 97,301,662 of JAHLJT010002406.1, read as the reverse complement.
TACCTTCGCGAAAAGCAGAGTTGTGGGAAATGGAATCTCGTTACTGATGAGAAACACAAGGTTCAGAAACGAGAGATAATGTAATAACTTGACATATGGGTAATTAATTCAGTCATATTTTCGTTTAAACTTAGCCTTGATGTAATTTCATGTAGTGATGCTAAAACAGAAAGTACTGTCCTGCATTTAGTAATGATTATGTAATACCACTATTTCTCTCCGAATTAACATATCTCAGTCATCATTTCTTCTAAAACTCATTTGAAATTGTAGAACATTTGGTGCAAAAATTAAATATTTTAAAGCAATGTATTTTTTAATCCAAATTTTAAATGAAAATATATTTCTGGCATTGAATTCATTTTTTAAGGTATACAGTGTATTCACGAACATATCCAATAATTTTTTTAGGTTTACAATATTCTACGTAAGCAGAATGCGAGAAAGAACTAGTGGTGTTACAGAATGGCACAGACTTTCCTGTACTAGTTTTCTATTTCCTTGGATCTGGGCTAGCTATTTGGAATTGCCACATACTCTTGCCAGCTGCCATCTATCGCCGCCCAAAGTACATTTTTTTTGACATTTTCGTCCTAAATGGAAATTTTCTTTTAAAAATTTGTAGCCGTTTTTAAGAAATTGGCGTTTAAGCGCTACTAAAATGCAACATATTTAGCTCTTTTTCACAGAAAATTTTTGAGTTTTCAAAAAACTTCATTTGAAGTCACTTGAAGCACATTCACTCACAAATACAATAGTGTTTACAAATTGCTGGTAAAGTGCATATTAAAGATGTGAGAGACCTTTCAAAAAATTATATTTGTGTAATTTTTGAAAAAACAAAAAAGTACCCCAATATGAACTTTACTTCTTATTAAAGAGTGCAATTAGCACTATCCGTTCCAAAACTTTAAGAACAAATTTGAAGCCATTTATGAAAAAATATAGTTTGAGCGTTTCTGAAAATGCGGAATTTTGGACTAGCACACTTTCAACACAACATACAATAGATGCAGGTGTCCCACAAGGATCATGACTTTCTCCCCTCCTCTTCAACATCTATTTATCATATATTACTCAACCAGACACCTCAGAAATAGCTTTGTTTGCTGATGACACGGCAAAATTCACATCCCATGACGATATTTTATGCGCACATGATCAATTACAAAATGATTTACTTAAATTTTCGAAATGGATTGAAAAATGAAGAATCAAAATTAATGCTTCAAAATCACAAGCAAAGATTTTCACCCTTCGTCAGCCTAAATTACCTCCTCCTTTACTTATCCGAAACACACCCATACCATGGCTACCAAATAAAACACCAGTTAAATACCGTGGATTCACAATAGACACCAAATTAACCTGGAAAGCACATATCACAAACACAGTAAACAAAACGTACACAAAAATTATAAAACTCTATCCCCTATTAAATCATAAATCTTCACTTAACATAGAATGCTGTAAAATAATCTACAAATCAGTAATTAGACCCTCACTAACCAATGCGATCCCCGTTTGGATAAAAGCAGCCCACACCCACATTAACAAACTTCTAGTTATACAAAATAAGTGTCTCAGAAAAATAACCAAAGATCCATGGTTTATAAGTAACGAGTAACTACATAGAGCATTAAAAATAGAATCTATTCAAAACTATATTATCAAAATTTCAAAAAACGTCTATGAGAATCCCCAGCTATAGCAACTTATCATCTAGGTAAAAATTAGTCAACCCCAGAGAATTCACTCACGCTGCCCTAAAGACATTTTCAAGCCTCCCTAACTATCTGAAAATATAATCTCTTTCTCTCTCTCTGTATTACTCTCTCTCTCTCTCCCTCTCTCTCATACACAACAATACCAACGATTGATTATAGCTCGACCAACTTGAGAATGATGTTTACAGGAGCGCGCCACTGTTTGTGTTTACAACCGAAACGACAGAGACGGAGATAAAAGGATACTCAATTCAAAATGAAAATGGTACCATGCCAAACTATTGTGAAAGAAAGCGAGATTTATTTTGTTGCAAATCTAGTATATTCCCAATTAATATTTTAACTATATTTGGACATGTCTGCACCTCATATTGGAAGAAATAAAAGTATACTTTTGTCTGCAAAACGATTCAAATTTTGAAACTAATTCTTTCGATGAGCAATAACATCGAAACTAATTCTTTACCAATATATACCAAATAAAATTCTTTTTTACGTAAGATGTAACTACCATCATAATGAAGAATATTGTAGATACTTATGACAGTAAAGTTAATGTTTTGGTACTTTATTGCATATCTAACAAACCGTCAAAAGCCTATGGAAAAAAGATGAATGCAAGAGAATACAAAATGTTTAAATCCAATGAATAAGTATTAAAAATTCAATATAAACAAAACGTTTTATTATAGTCTTGTAATAGAACGGTGAAAAGTAAAGAAAGCAACAAACGGGACAAAAATAAAACAGTCAGTGCAAATCTTGCATGATGTGTCTCTGAAGTTATATTTTATCAGCTGATTCACAACCTCTATGAAGGAGGCCATGGTGATTCCGTAGGAGTAGTCTCTGAACTCGCTTCCCGCTCCTGGCGACATTTTTTTAGCTAAACTAACTGTAAAGACCCGTGTTTTCACTGTTAGTTCCACGACGCGCCGCAATCACAGCCTTCATTCTTCGCTTGGTCGAGTTATAACAATCTTTTTTTTCTTATCTAACAAACATACAGTAAGTTTATTGACAGACCTGAGGATGGTTCATCCTAAAACGTTGCTGAAATTGTATGTAAACACCCTTGAAAGGCAGAAATGCCTAACAAGAAGAAATAAAATTTTAAAAAAAGAATATCTGAAGCCCAAATGCCCTTTGATAAACTTCATCCACTCATTTTGCCTTGCATGCACCATTTCACTAGGGCACCTATTCATGACGCCGATTTAAAGCTAGCTCATGCCAATGTACCAATTTTAACTTTTTAACGACAAACTTATTGAATTGTCTCTATTCTCAGAGCAATCAAATCCATCATTCGCAAATGTGTAACATGCTTTCGGCATGCCCCGGTGTCCGCACAGTAGCTTGTGGGAAACCTTCCAGCTGTACGAGTCACTCCCAGTCCTACCTTTGGTATTGTGGGGGTGGATTATTCAGGTCATTTTTGGATAAAATTTGACATTCGCGGCAAATCCCGCGCTAAAATTTACCTTGCATTATTCGTATGCATGGTCACTAAAGCCGTTCACATTGGAATAGTCTCTTCCCTGACTACAGAAGTCTTTACAATGGCATTAAAACGCTTCACCTCCCGACGTGGTACTCGTACCACGATTTATTCAGATAACGCTATCACTTTTGTGGGAGCAAACAAACGCTTAAATGCACTTTACAAATTGTTTCAATCCCTAGCCTTTAGAAAACTAAATATTGATTTTTGTACAAATTCCCACATTCATTTGAATTTTATTCTGCCAAGATCCCCTCACATTGGTGGAATGTGGGAAGCGGGTAACTGTTAAAACAGTTAGGGGAAGCCACACTTTATTATGAAGACCTCTCAACAACCATCATTCATTAGAGGACGTCTTAAACTTCACAATGTTAATGCCTTTGTGCTTCACTACACACCTCCCTTTCTGCCTGTGATCTACTGATCACTACCTTATGACACTCACATATATTTTATAATAACAATTCTCGCCCCCTCCTCGCGATTGATCACTTCTTTGCAGAAGGTAAGTGCTCCGCGCTTGCCCTCCCACAGGAGGTACTCTCAATTTTTACTTTCCCGTATACGTACGTATATACGGAATAAGATATCTAGTATAGGGAAATCCTATACTATCCGTCCCGTCCGTCCCGTCCGTCCCGTCCGTCCCGTCCGTCCCGTCCGTCCCGTCCGTCCCGTCCGTCCCGTCCGTCCCGTCCGTCCCGTCCGTCCCGTCCGTCCCGTCCGTCCCGTCCGTCCCGTCCGTCCCGTCCGTCCCGTCCGTCCCGTCCGTCCCGTCCGTCCCGTCCGTCCCGTCCGTCCCGTCCGTCCCGTCCGTCCCGTCCGTCCCGTCCGTCCCGTCCGTCCCGTCCGTCCCGTCCGTCCCGTCCGTCCCGTCCGTCCCGTCCGTCCCGTCCGTCCCGTCCGTCCCGTCCGTCCCGTCCGTCCCGTCCGTCCCGTCCGTCCCGTCCGTCCCGTCCGTCCCGTCCGTCCCGTCCGTCCCGTCCGTCCCGTCCGTCCCGTCCGTCCCGTCCGTCCCGTCCGTCCCGTCCGTCCCGTCCGTCCCGTCCGTCCCGTCCGTCCCGTCCGTCCCGTCCGTCCCGTCCGTCCCGTCCGTCCCGTCCGTCCCGTCCGTCCCGTCCGTCCCGTCCGTCCCTCCTCCATGTGGTTTCGTGAATTTTGAAAAATCGATTTTTTATAAATATTTGTTGGAGCAGCCGTTACAGGAACCAAAAAAACAGAATATCAAGTTTTTCACAAGAAAAGAAAGTAAAGAGAGGTATTAGTATTGTTAAAACACTTCCAATCTTTTTCAATAATTCAAGTATGATAAATGACAGGACAGGGATATTGTAGGATCATAACAATTCTCAGGCCTCAATAAAACAACATTTTAAGAAAGAAAGCAATATCAGCATGTACATTTATTGAGTACAGAGTCAATTTACACAAATATTCGCGAGGTAGTCATGAGCATAGCTGGATAACTATTATAACTGCCTATAAAAATTGGACTTTGCAATTTATTTGGCAAATACTACAAGAGATACAGTAATCTAATGAGCAGTTCCAGTTGTCTATACTTAACACTGACGACCCTTGTTGCTGACAAAGAACTTTGTCAAATCATGACCAGGCAACTGACCATTTAAGTATGTGCTGACAACTCTGCAACTTATAACATAATTTTATATCCTCAGTGATGGATTCAACTACTAAAACGTTGCACAGTGTAGTTCACAATATCATTGAACAAGTTGGAACTTCATTGAATTACAAAGAAGAACCACTAGCTACTGTTGCAATCAGGATGATGATGATAAGAGAAGAGTTGTTTGGTCCCTGCACTCCCAGGGCTCTGACTGCAGTCTCTAGTATTCATCCGGTCACTGTGGCACTTTCAATCTCTTATCCAATCTGCTCAGTGGGATGTTGCTGTAAATAATTAATTTCAATTTATCAGATTTATTCCACCAAAATTTCAGGATATTAAAAAGATTAGAAGTAGTATGAGAGAAAATCTTTAAATGGTGGTACGAAATAGAAATGTATTTTACTAAACAATCTCCATCAGTCTGAGTTTTTCAAATGACATTAGAAAATTCTCTCAATTTTCATTGTAAACACAATTTATCCATTCTCACTTCGCCCCAACAAAATTACCTTTATTAACTATTAATTACATACAATAAAAGGCAAATGAGTGTCACAAATTTCAGGTAAATTTTATAATTAAATAATTTTTTAAATGTATTTAAAAAATAATGTATACATATATTCAAAGAGTATTTTTCAAAATAATGCTTTTTTAGCAAGTTGTCAATGTCTTTTAAAGCCTTCCAGAAGAAAGGGTCACTGGAAATACTAGACTCTTTTCAACAACTGAGGTTTACTATTTTATTTGTATTATGCTCTTTGAAAAGAAATTGAACATTTAGATTACGGTACCCAAATTTTATCTGGTAAACAAACCAAATTTACAGTTGATACTTCGTTTTACATTACTTAAATTTTTCTGCAACAATGTTAAAAAATGAAAACATTAATTCTGAACAAATGAAGTCTAATTTTGTAAATTACTATGTCAACCTAAATTTGAGATTGAGCTGTTTGTACATTGAAATAAAATTGCATAAAAATTAAACATATGTCCACATGAATGATTCTTAGTAATTCTTGTCATCCTTAAAATGATTCCAAGAACAAAATAAACAAATTTGAGAAACTAACTTTATTGTGGTGGACAAAATTTATCCAAATGCAACACTTACATATTTTCACTGAAAGGAACAATACACTCTGGAAATGTTCCAAATATTCTGTATGATCCTTTCACAAATTCACCCATATATTGCAATTATTATGAGGGAGATAATGGCAGAAAAACTATTTAAAATAAATTTATATACCAACATAAACAGAAAAATCAGGAATTACTTAATGATATTTTAGTTCTTCTGAATGAGAATAAGGTAATCAAAATAATGAGATACATTAATGATCAACCTAAAAATAGTTGATATTCAGAATAACAATGGGGAATTTATAAATTATTTTTTATTAATAAAATCTTAATGTAAATAGGGCAAATTTGCATTCAAAAAATGTGTCAATGCAGCAAATGGACCATGGTTCTATTACCAGAGTATCTGAGAATTGCATAAGAATTTACAGTCTACGTTCTACAAAAAAGTGTATTTACAGAAGCTCACCTCCACTCTTGGCATATTAAGTTCTGAATTAAAACAATAAATTTGAAATATTTAGAGTTGATAAAGACACTAGTAATTTTCACAAAGGTGATGAAGTTCTTACAGCTGGAAAAATAAATGTCAAAGTATTAAATTAGAAACTCCAAATGATGTAGATCATTTATTTGTACATATGAGTACAGGAAAAAATGAGTTTATTATTAATGACAATTGATTCTACCTGATTCAAGTACAGGAATAGCTAGTACATATTTTTCAACTTTAGACTCTTTTCATTTGTTGTTCCCAGATATAAATTTGTACTTGTTTGGTGATTTTAACATGTGCAATATACTTTGGTCTGATGACAAGTACCAGTATTCAGTTTTCCCTACATTGAACAATAGGTATTACAATACCTCTCCCAAGGAGAGATGCTTCTAAGTGTTCCCTGTGTGTGTGTGTGTGTGGGGGGGGGGGTGCGTGCGTGCGTGCGTGTGTGTGTGTGTGGGGGGGGTTATGCACCTCCAACATAATTTGATGTATAAGATATATTGGAGAAGAATCAAAACCTTCCCTAAAATAATTTGGTGCTAGTGTCATGCATACCCTTCTTTATCATATGACTGTAATATAAGTATAGAAAAGAGTATAAGGGATGTAGTTCACAGGATTGGTCAATATGTATTAAGAAACAATTAGTTATGCAACGTTTCAAAATATTTAATATATACATCCCTTATATTTATCAATGGTTGTGATTTCTACTATGGAAAAGAGTATAAATTAATGTCATTTACTGAGACTTCATATTGTCAAATTTTCATCAAATAAATGAGTATTTAGGTCATCTTGTGGTTTGATGGTTTTGTGGTAGATGAGTGCACAGATAACTTTTATTAGCTACTTTGATAAGTGACTGTTATGTATGGCATGTACATTTATTAAGTGAGTACAGAGTCAATTTACAAAAATATTTGCGAAGTAGTTATGAGCATACCGTCATGAGCATAGTATTCATTCACTGTAGTGAATGAATGATTTGATAACTACCTGGGTATTTACTTATACCTAACCAAATGTAATTGAGATTTTCAATCTCGTATTTAATTGTGAGGAATTGAAAAATGCAATTGTCATACACTCAATTGCGGACACATAAAGATTATAAACAATAACTTCTCAGAACTGTTTTGAAAACACTCTGGTTAGAGACAAATATTTACAAAATCAGACTAGAAATGACTTTGCTGCATGTTATGTTAAACTGTAAATCTACAATTATGGATCCAAAATCTTTCAGGAAATATATTAATTCAAAATGGTGGTTTAATGAAGGTTACTTAATTGTAATCTATTATTATTCAGAATCTTTCTTTGATTAAGATTTAATAGTAAAAACACTTGCAAGCCATTTTAGAATACTTAACAAACTCTTCAATAAGTCTCCATGCAGTTAATATATATGAAATAAATGTGTGTGTGTGTGTGTGTGTGTGCGTGTGTGCGTTTAATTACAACTCTGTGGTAATTTCAGTAAATGCTATCTCCAATACGGTATGTAAACAATTTCTAATTAGTCAACAGGAGCAGGTACAGAAAGGGATCTTCCATTATTGCTGAATAATTGTACAATTTTTTTTGTCATTGTTTAATATTTTGTTGACAAAGTCAGTCTACAAGGAATGTGCTCAAAGTCTGTAAGTGTGCTATTTATATCACCCAAGTACCTAAAGAAAGATATAAAATCTTTTTTACTAATCATTAACCAGTTTCTACGAATGCCATTCAAAATCATTTTGAACCTATCGTTAGGGACAAATATATTTAAACAATTTATCCTATTATTTCCACCTTCCAATCATGAATTTATAAGATGTAGAACTATTGAATCATGTGTGTTACACAAGGTACAGAATTTTCAAATCTCTTAACAAAGAAATACAAGTTCATATTTTTTATACTAATTTTATTAAAGCTTTTAATTCTGTGAATGATATCTTACTACAAAAATTGAAATCATTCAGAATCTCAGATTCCTTACTGGATTAGTTTCAATGATTTTTGAGCAACAAAAATCCACTCATTAAAATTCAAAATTCTATGTCATCATGTATTTCTGCCATGTTTGATGTTCAGGAAGATCCACTCTTGATTCTTATATTCATCAATAATTTGTATAGTAAACTTCAAAAAATAGATTTTATATTATTTCCTGATAATTTAAAAATAAGTTCATAAATTCACTAGAGCCCTGACTATCTTTGGAGGGATATTTACAAACTCTTTTTTGTTTTAATTGATGTATTTTAAGTTACATTTTAATAGGTAGATCATCTACGATTTCTTGTGTTCAATATTTTACAATAAATTGCTCAAATATTAACAATTAAAAGTATTATAACTGTAAGCCATCTTCACATCCTACTATAAAATCCGATTTATTTTAAAAATTGAATAGTCTTGATGCAACATAATTTGGTATATAAACATTGAAATAGTTATAACATTGAAATAGTTATAGATTGACCTCTTAAATTTTAAAATTTACCCATGCACCATGTACCCATAATATTTTATTAAGTCCAAATAAATGAATTAATGGTCAAATAGTCTTGTAGACAAATTACAATAATATTAGGTGTCACAATCTACAAAAGGAATTGATTTGACAAATGAAAAGATGGTAAGAGGTCTTGGTATCTTATTTAGCAATAAAATAAGCTTTGATGAAGATATAGATGTAGTAATTAATAAATCAATGCAGCAATGAAATTCAGAATTCATCCTAAATACTCTGTTTTACTTTTAGAAAGACCAGACCTATTGCATCCTCAAACGAGTCTTCGTTATTTAATGTTCCCATTAGTATATGAGAATCTGTCCAACCTATTTTTTTATATGTAATTAAGAAAGAAATAGGTAATTTTTAAAATATCCCTTAGTTTCTAACATTCTTGTTATTTTCTGCCTATTCAAGAATGGCTAAAATTTATTAAATTAAATATTTTGGCCAATATGTTTACAAAGTGACAATAAAAATTGAGGGACACTTTTATAATAAAATATTCGGAAGGGTTTAAAATACATTAATTATCAGTATTTCTGAGTGTGGGCATGTTCTATTTGAAACATTCGACTGTAAATAACAGTTCTGATATTTAACATTTTGTTGGAAGTAGATAGTTCTACACAAAATAACTTGCATAAGACACGATGTATGAATGAATTTCCATCTATTATAATATATAAAGACACAAGGGGATTGCATTGCAGCATGATAATCCAATACATAGCGTGATGGACCAATATCGATGGCATTTATTTGCTAGCTTCCTTTGAAGGTCAGGTGTGCTATAAGTTACGATTTAACACCTTAATATATTCACAAAATAATTACTTTTCTGGACTTTTTTTGCCTAGCATTAAATCACAGATTCAAGCGTGTGTCAATGTGCAATAGTTGAGCTGCATGCAACCTGAGGATGATGGCTGAAGTCACCGACTGAGTGAATCAGTGCACAGAATTGCATATTTGTAGGATATGTGGGGACTGTTTGTTGATTTTTATCAAGTTTTATCACAAATTATCAGAGTTTATCACAAATATATGTTTTAAGAACAAATGTTTTTAAGAAAATGGCGTTTAAGCGCTACTAAAAATTTGTAGCTAGCAGATCGAATAGATCACCAAGACCAAAGGAAGCAGAAAACTAATACGGGAATTTCTGTGTCATTCTGTAGCATCACTAATTTCATTAAATTTCTTATAAGAATAGAGTAAAATACACTTATTTTTGATAATTACAAAAGTTAGAATTTTTCGGCGACTTCCTACTACTACAAAATTGAAAATAGAGACTTTTCCTTCAAATGAAATTTGTTGTCCATAATTAGCTGTTTCATTCGGGCCATGTACATTTTTTTGAAAATTTTAGAAGATTTTGTGGAATATTCCGTGCAATATGTGTAATTTTAAGTATTAGTTTTCTAAGTCCTTGGATCTCGGCTGGCTATTCGGACTTGCCACACTCTTGCCGGCTACCTTCTATCGCCGCCCAAAAAACATTTTTTTGCCATTTTCTTATTTTTTTGCTTCCTAATGGTAGAACGGAAATATGGATTTTAGAATATTCAAGAACACAAAAACCTCGTCCTAAATGACAATTTTCTTTTAAAAATTTGGAGCCATTTTTAAGAACATGGCATTTATGTGTGGCTAAAAATGTGAAATTTGAAATTGTTTTTCACAGAAAAGTTTTAAGATTTCGAAAAACTTCATTTCAACAGCAACACCTTTTACAAATTGCTGATAATATGCGTATTAATATCCGTTACACAAGTTTCAAGAAAAAATTTGCAGCCATATATGAGATAATGGCGTTTAAGCGTTTCTGAAAATGCGGAATTTCAAAGTTTTCATAGAAAACTTGGCTTTCGAGAAACTTTACTTTACATTATTTAAAGCACATGTACTCCTTAATATCATAAAATCAACAAATCAAGGCTAATGTAAATATTAACGACATGAGAGACGAGTCAAAAAACTATATTTTTGCAATTTTTGAAAAAACAAAAGAACACAGCAATATGGCGTTTTTGTCATCTCATAAAATACAGGCACTATACCTACCGAAAGTTTAAAGAAAAAATTTGGAGCCGTTTTTGGGATCTTGTTTTTGTATTTATTTTTTTAAAAATTGCACACATTATACGCAATATTGCGCGAAAACAACAAAACTTTTCAAAAAAATGTATATGACGTTAATGAAAGAACTCACTTTGGACAACAAATTTTATTGAAAAGAAAAATCTCTATCTTCAATTTCGTAGTTGGAAAAAGACGCCGAAAAAAATTCAAACTTTCAAAATTTTCGAAAATTTAGAGTTATCCGTGAAAATCGGACCTGTGCCATGTTAATAAGTGTACTTTACTCTATTCATACAAGAAATTTAAAGAAAAAATTTGGAGATGATTTTGAGAAAATTTTGAAAATGTTCGGGGGGCTTCATGTAAAGTACCCCCAAATTTTGTAGAATCTTTCTCAATATCTCAAAGCTTCGACTAAAACCAGATCGACTGGGGAATACCCATTTTGGAAGAAATCGTACGTATGGATTAGGCGCTAGCAGTGTTCACAGACGAACGGACAGACGGACAGGGTTTTGGTAGGGATAGTGCTAAATGTACCTTATGAGATGACATTAACGCCATATTGCAGTATTCTTTTGTTTTTTCAAAAATTGCAAAAATTTAATTTTTGCAATGTCTCTCACGTCGCGGCGTGAAAGACATTGCGACGCGTCGTTAATATTGACACTAGCGGTGAATTGTTCACATTATTATATTTATGAGTACATGTGCTTTAAATAATGTCAAGTAAAGTTTATCGAAAACACAACCTTTTTCTGTGAAAACTAGCTAAAATTTCGGCATTTTCAGAAACGCTCAAACGCCATTTTCTCATAAATGGCTAAAAAACATTTCTTCAAACTTTTTGATCGTATAGTGCTAATTGCACTCTTTAATATGACGTAGTTTATTTTGAGGTATTTTTTTGTTTTTTCAAAAATTGCAAAAATGTAAGTTTTTTGATTTGTTTCACACGTCGTTAATATTTACATTAGCAGGGAATTGTTTACATTATTATATTTATGAGTACATGTGCTTTAAATAATGTCAAGTAAAGTTTATCGAAAACTTAATCGTTTTCTGTGAACTAGCTGAAATTACCGCATTTTCAGAAACGCTCAAACGCCACTTTCTCAAAAATGGCTAAAAAAATGTCTTCAAAATTTTCGATCGGATAGTGCGAATGGCACTCTTTAATATGACGTAAAGTTTATTTTGAGGAATTTTTTTTTTGCTACAACGCAATTTTCTTTAAAACGGCTCAAAATTTTTAAAAGAAAATTGTTATGTAGGGATAAGTTTTTGTTTTCTTTAATATTCTAAAATTAATATTTTCGTTCGACCGACAGGAAACCTAAAAATTAAGAAATTGACAAAAAAAATGTACTTTTGGCGGTGATCGATGGTAGCTGGCAAGAAAGAGTATGTGGCAATTTCGAATAGCTAGCGAAGACCCAAGGAAATAGAAAACTAATACGGGAAAGTCTGTGTCATTCTGTAGCACCACTAGTTACTTTCCCATATACGTACGTTTATGGGAGTGATATCCGTAGTATAGGGAAAGTTATGTAATGCTGCGCGAAAAAATGCCCAATTTTCGGCGGAAAAAAATCATTGCCGGGCCGTGATAACGAAAAACTGGATAAAACCAGTTGCTAAATTAAGAAAAAAAACACCCTAACACGTGGTGCAGCCAGAAACCCTGCTTTGTGGGTCCTTGATACCGAAAAACCATTTGAAAGGAAAACGTCCGTTTGTCCGTTCGTCCGTCTGTTCGTCCGTCCGTCTGTGAACACTGCGAGCGCCTAGATCATATGTACGATTTCTTCCAAAATGGATGTTCCCCGGTCGATTTGGTTCTAGTCTAAGCTTTGAGATTTTGAAAAAGATACTGTAAAATTTGGGGCTACTTTACATGAACCCCCGGATATTTTCAAAATTTTCTAAAAAACGCTCCAAATTTTTTCTTTAAATTTCTTGTTAGAATAGAGTAAAATACACTTATGAAGGTGGCATAAGTCCGATTTTCACGGATAACTGAATTTTTGAAAATTGCAAAAGTTTAAATTTTTTTTGGCGTCTTTCTGGGACTACAAAATTGAAGCTAGAGATTTTTCATCAAATAAAATTTGTTCTGCATATTGAGTTCTTTAATAAAGGTCATGCAAATATTTTTCAAAATTTTAGTAGTTTTCGTGCAATATGCGCAATTTAAAAAAATTACAAAAACAAGATTTTCTCAAAAACAACTAAAATTTTTCCTTTAAACGTTAGGTAATGATAGTGGTAAATGTGCTTTATCGGATGACATAAAAACCATATTGCTTACTGTAACGTAGTAGTTATGATGGGTTGCAAGGTTTATAATGTTCTGCCTAGCAACAGGAGTTGTTGCTAAAAAAAAATAAATGGTCAGAAGGCTTTGAGAGGTCGAAGTGAAATGACCTGAAAAGATTCTCGTGTCCACAAGGAAGTTCTTGAAATATTTCTATCAGTGCAAATGGTGTTAGAAGTTTGCAGATTTTGATAAAAATAAATCAAATTGTTGTTTTTGATAAGAAGCAATTATTCCATAAGAGTCGGCTGGTGCACGACTAACTTGGCGTCGCTGACGATTGCGACGGAGCTCATCTAACTTGGCGTCGTTGACGATTGCGACGCTACAGTCAGGTGGTAAAATTGGTGGCAGCGGCGGAACGTGCCTAGTATAACGGCATATGAGATGAACTTGACTTTTATTTGAAGAAGAAATTTGTGATACGAGTCCAGAACATTTTATCGGTGTGCTGTGTGATGTCGTGCGGCAAACAGAAACAGAGACTTAAAAGACTTGTTATTGAAGACCTTCGTGCGGCAAACAGAAACAGAGACTTAAATGACTTCTTATTGAAGACCTATTTGCAAGATTTATAAAATTGTGAAAATTGTCAGGAAGTTTGAAGCTTAAAAAAAAGGTAAGTCAGCAGATTTCAAAATTTTAATCTGGCAAGGGTAAAGTTTTTAAATCTATTCAAAGAAAGATTATTATCTTATTAAATAAACCAAAGATGTCGAAGGAAATTTTAATGAAAGCGGCTATTGCTTTGGGCATTGAAAATTTTGAAAGTCTCACTTTGCGTAGGCTAGAATTGGCAATAAAAAGCCATGAAGATTATGAGGAGGAATGGTATAATAATTTTGTATTTGCTGAAAAACAGGAAATGTTAAGAATATCAGCAAAAGAAAAAGAGGAAAGGGTAGAATTGGCTAAAATTAATGCAAATAAAGAAGTAGAATTAGCTAAGATACAAGCTAAAGCATCCAATGGACGAATTCAAAATGAGGTGTTTCTAGAATCTGAAACAGAGCATGTTAAGAATATTAAACTTAATTTAATGCGAAATTTAAAAGCTTTTGAACCAGAAAGTCACAATATTGAATTGTATATAAAAAATTTTGAAATATTTGCAAAGGCAGAAAATTTAGATCGTAAACATTGGGGACGATATTTAATGTCTCTATTGCCATTAGCAGAAGCAGAATATTTAATTCGTGAGCAGAAAGATGATATAAATTACGATCAGGTAGTTCAGTTGTTGAAAGAGAAATTCAAATCAACACCTGAAAAACTAAGACAACAATTTTATTCAGTACGTAAAACTCCGGATAAATCATGGGCAGATTTAGCGTATATTTTAAAAGTTAATTTAGATGGCTGGACTGAGGAATTAGGGATAAATTCTTTAGATAACTTAAAAGATCTTCTAGTCACGGAACAAATCAAGAGGTGTGTTCCTATTATTGTCAAAGAACAAATGATTAAGGAATGGGTTACATTTAAAGAAGCTAAAGATATAGTGAAGGCTTTGGAAAACTTTGACCAAGTTAGAAATAACTTGCTTTTTGCTTTTTGAAATAACTTGCTTTTAAGTTAAAAACTTGCGATGTATATTTGAAAGAACAGTTTAATAGGCGTAGTAATAGAGAGAAAGACAGTAAAAAAATTGTAGGCAGTCCAGATAAAAAGGTTTACGTGCACAAAGAAGGTAAAGTTAAAACTGAAGATTTCGAAAAGCGAAAAGACATCCAATGCTATTATTGTAAAGGTTTTGGACATATTAAGCCTCACTGCCCAGAATTAAATAATGTTAAACCAAAACAATTAGCATGCATAGAATCATCATAAAATGATCAGGGAATTAGTGAAATAAATCCTTATTTATTTAAAGGAAAAGCCAATGATTACGATATTAATATATTAAGAGACACAGGATCAGACATTGACTTAGTTCCTAGGAAGTACGTCTCTCAAGAATGTTATATTGGCGAAAACATATGGGTACAAACACCGATAATGGAACATTTAGTTTGTCTTCCGATTGCGGAAATCAAACTGGAAGGACCTTTCGGAGTTTTATTTACTAAAGCGGCGGTAGTATCAAATAATTTTGACTCCAATAAATATTTATTAGGTAATCAAACTGCCAAATTAGTTAATATGAAATTTGATACTTATATACTAAGAGAAGTACAAACTAGAAACATGACCAAACAGGAAAATGTTACTAAAGACAATTTAGATGAAAGTGAAGGTGAATTAGCGGAAGAATATGTTTTACAAAATGCGGTAATTGATGACAATACCGATGATCAGTTTATATCAGATTCTGAAATGCAGAAAATAGAAAGTTTGCTTGAAGTAGATCATAAATCTATGATAGAAGAACAGGAGAAAGATTTAGATTTACGTGAAATAAAAGTTAATTTGAATCAATCGAAACACAAATTCTTTAAAATGAAACAAGATTTATTAGTATTTGAAAATCCTAATATGGGAAAACAGGTTAGATCATTAATTGTAATACCTAAATCCATGAGAGAAAATTTAATGAAACTAGCTCATGAAATTTTAGGAGCTCATCTAACTTGGCGTCGTTGACGATTGCGACGCTACAGTCAGGTGGTAAAATTGGTGGAGTCTGTAACGTAGTAGTTATGACGGGTTGCAAGGTTTATGATGTTCTGCCTAGCAACAGGAGTTGTTGCTAAAAAAAATAAATGGTCAGAAGGCTTTGAGAGGTCGAAGTGAAATGACCTGAAAAGATTCTCGTGTCCACAAGGAAGTTCTTGAAATATTTCTATCAGTGCAAATGGTGTTAGAAGTTTGCAGATTTTGATAAAAATAAATCAAATTGTTGTTTTTGATAAGAAGCAATTATTCCATAAGAGTCGGCTGGTGCACGACTAACTTGGCGTCGCTGACGATTGCGACGGAGCTCATCTAACTTGGCGTCGTTGACGATTGCGACGCTACATTACCATATTGACAACCTACTGGTTGTTTTTTTCAAAAATTACAAAAATGTAAATTTTTTAACATGTTTCCCATGTAGATAATATTTACATTAGCGGCGATTTTTTCGCATTGTTGTATTTTCAATTACATGTGCTTTAAATAATGTCAAGTAAAGTTTCTCAAAAACACAACCGTTTTCTGTGGAAAGTAGCTCAAAATTTCGCATTTTCAGAAATGCTCAAACGCCATTTTCTCATATATGGCTGCAAATTTTTTCTTCAAACTTTTGAAACGGATGGTGCTAATTACACTCTTTAGTATGGCATAAAGTTTATTTTGAGTAAATTTTTTGTTTTTGTTCAAAAATTACATAATTGTAATTGTTTTGAAAGAGCTCTCACATCTTTAAAATACGCATTACCAGCAATTTGTAAAGATTATTCTATTTGTGAGCGTACGTGCTTGAAATAACTTCAAATAAAGTATTTTGAAAACTCAAAAATTTTCTATGAAAAGGAGCTTCAAATTGTGCATTTTTAGTAGCGCTAAAACGCAATTTTCTTTAAAACGGCACATAATTTTTAAATGTGAATTGCTATTTAAGACTAGATTTTTGTGTTCTTTAATATTCTAAAATTAATATTTCCATTCTATTAATAGAAAACCGAAAAATTAAGAAAATGACAATAGTGCATTATTCAATTAGTTTATAATGTTGTCATTTTTTGCACGAATCACTCCTCACGTTGTTCGTTCGGTAATATCTTCTTATGATTGCAAAAAAGTAACATTATAAACGAGTTGTATACACTAATTTTTGTATAACAGGATTATAAGGATTTAAGGAAGCGAAATTAATTTGGATGTTAAGTTGTAATTCGTAGTTGTAGTAGTTCTCGAATTCATGTTTTGACGTCATGAATGCTACCTAAGCAACTAATTTGTTTACAAATGGCAATTAGTTTGAAAGTCGCGATTCAAACATAATGGGTTTGTCCAGAGAAATTGTGGAAGAAGCTGCAAAAGCAAAAAATGCTATGATACCGAAAATGTTTTGCAAAATTTATGAGAAAGAGTATGTAAAATTTAGGAAATTAATCGATGAAAAATATGCAAATTTATTATGCGACACTGTTGTTCTTTCGTACCTTTCGGAGCAGTTTGGTTAAGTTAGTATAATGCACATGCAAGAATAAAGACGTTTGTTAATTTAACGCATGATTCTTTAAACATTAAGTCCACAGCAAGTAAAGCGTCGACACTATAGTGCACTTATTCCAAATTAAAGGCAATGCCAAAGATCAAAGACAATATTGATATTGGAAATTTTCATGAAGTAAGTTTACTTATGAAACAAGCAAAGGTGGGATATCAACCTATAAAGGCAACGGTATTTTCCCAAGAAGCTGTAAACACGTTTCTTACAAAAGCTGATGATGAAACTTTTCTTTTAATGAAGGTATAATTATGACAGTGGCAATAATAGTTAAGTTTTATTTATTAACTGGAGTATTGTATTAATAACTGGTATGATTATCAGGTTGTTGCTATTTTTGGCATGTTTGGTGCTTGTAGACGTGTTGAATTGTACAATTTGTGCATCAACGATATGAAAGAGGAAGGTTCTGTTTTGATATTGAACATTAAAGCGACAAAAAATGACTAGCCCGGAATATTTACTATCATATCCAGTGAAGAATTTAATTATGTTGAAGTCTGTAAAAAATACATTTCTTTGAGACCCTCACATGTTGAACACAAAAAACTTATTTGTTTTACAATCATGGCAAATGCAGCTGCAATCCAATTGGTATCAATACATTTGCGAAAATACCAAAACATATTGCAAATTTTTTAAAATTACCAAATGCAGAAAAGTACTCCGGTCATTTGTTTAGGAGAACATCCGCGACGTTTCTCGCAGATAATGGTGGTGATGTTACTACACTTAAACGTCACGGAGGATGGCGGTCTCCATGTGTAGCCGAGTCATACATCGAAGAATCGGTGAATAACAAGATTCAAATAGCTAACAAGATATTGGTTAGTGCAGAAAGCAAAGAAAAAACAAGCGTTTAGATATAAATGCTTGTTCTGGAGTGTCATTCAGCTATTTATCAAATTGTACATTTAATATACATGTTCACAAGAATTAATTTGATTTTTTGTTGTTCTTATTATGTTGTTCTTGTTGTAGTACCAAATAAAAACAAAATATAATTTTAAATGAGTAATAAATTAATAAATCAGTTTTTAAAAGTAAGTTTTTTCATAACGTATTTTATTTTACTGCGAACACTGCAATCTATTTATGTGGTACCACTGCCTTCTTTAACTGATAATATATAGGGGCCGTGACTATTACGTCAGTGATGGCTCATATTTCGTGCAGAAATAGCAATGACCTAATGAATCGTGCAATAATATGCCATATTATGAACGATTTTGTTAATGGAAAAGGGTTGCTTATAATGGTGATATAAAAAAATATACTTTTGGCGGTGATAGATGGCAGCTGGTAAGAAAGAGTATGTGGCAATTCCATATAGCTAGCGAAGACCCAAGGAAATAGAAAACTAATACGGGAAAGTCTGTGCCATTCTGTAGCACCACTAGTTCGTTATCACGTCCCGGCAATGCATTTTTTTTCCGTCGAAAATTCGCCATTTTTCGCGCAGCATTACATAACTTTCCCTTTACTACGTATATCACTCCGTGTATACGTACGTATACGGGAAAGTAAAAAGAGTTGCATGGCCTTTCACGAGCCCAATGGGATGCGATGCAGTAATTATCGAGAAATGAAGTGTCTGAAGACAGAAGCTACTGGTTGCAACTGCAACCAAGGCGAAACCATTAGAAGTTGTTTGATATTCGTTCATTTCTGCAATTATTTTGTCGTCAAGAAACAGTCTGAGTTTGACAGGTTTCTTTTATTAGTAAGGCCTGGGAAGGATCCCAACCAATACGCATTTCGCCGAATATCTTTAGCTCGTTAGTATCAATATTCGCTTGCCGTCTCCCCTTTTCGATTCAACTTCGTACATTAGATGAGAGCAATTTCTTGCACATGTGCCAAGTTCAGCACGTGGAAGATTTTTAATGGCAAGAGATTGAATTAAATTTCATGAATCAATTTTAATTTTGATAAAATACGAGCTCATTTCTTCCCTCAGGTCGATTTTCGAAATTGTACGTCAGCTTTATGGCTAAGTCGAGTTCAGTTGCTGCCTGGAGGAGAATTCTAGCGACCGGCTCCTCCGACCGGAAGTTTTCTGTGGTTTCTCCGATCAACACCAGGCGAACGCGGGAGCAGTACCTTAACAAACGGGCCACGGACCGCGTGCGATATTTCCTTCCTCTTTCTTGTTATATCCTTGCCCCGTGCACACATTTACACATACATGCACTACATCACCACACACGTCGGGGGCTTAGCACTGGTCCCGGCTGGGATGGTACCCTGCTGGTGAGAGATATCTGGTTAGTGAAAACCCCCGCAATTCGACATGTAGGTCGGCGACGGATCTCGCCATCCAGCGGGGGAAGATCGTCGCCATCTACCGCGATAAAAACAAGCACTACTACTTTTACGGGACTAATGACCTCAGGTGAAGCCTCCGGAAACACTAATCAATTATTAATACCACACATTTACTAATTGCTAAGTTCTTTTTAGAGTTGAACAGACATTTATATTATAAAACCTAAGTTAAATAAGATTAGCTGGAACCGTGTAAACATTCCGCACTTTGTAAATCATTGCTTTAAAACAGGGCCGCTCAAGCAGAGCAAATCGGCAGCGCGGAGCCGTGTTGTCAGCCGAGAGCGGGACACCTGAGCCCGAGCGTTGCGCGCCTGGCGATAACCTCTGATACAGTGTCCCGGTAACTCCAGTAGCGGAAACATGGAAGACCATGCGAGCACTTCACAGACAAGAGCACCTACACCGACAATTTTCAATGCAGTATGGGAAGAAAAGTATCTTTTCGCCGACTACGGCAGCTATGCCAAATGTTTAGTTTACAAGGGTATTTTAAAGGGTTTCACGTGAAGAAGTTTAATTTGCAACGACATTATACATTAAATAATGCTGATGAAAATGACAAGTACGCTGAAGAAGAACAAAAGGAAGTTTTCAGTGTTCTGAAAAACAATGCCTCACTAGAAGTAAGTTTTGGATGTATTTTGATGTTATTATGTTGTTTTGGCAGTAAAATAACACAATACAAAAGAATTTAATTTCATTGCATACCGATACTACAACGTAAGCATTTAGGAAAAGAACTTCCTACAAAACCGTTTTCCAAAACTGCATCCGAATACTCCTCGATTGTTAAGTACTTTTGGATCAACATACAACTTTGAGCAATTTTTTGCTTCTTTGAAAATCTGTAAATCTCGAATGAGAAGTACAATTATAGATCACAATCGGAAATGCATGTTACGGCTCAATAGCACCATGCCATCTCTTCGAAATATAGAATGTATATTGCGAAAAAAACACTTAAAAGGTGTAATTAGAGTATTTGATTTTGCAATCAACTTCATTTTTTATGTTAATTTCCTTTATATTTAGTATTTTTATTACTAGCTTATTTAATAACATTTTTTGTGCAACCTTTATAATACTTTTCATATTCAGCAGCATGATAAACTGTGTAATGTCACCGCTATTAAATTTCTTTATGTTATTGAGCACTTGTTTTGCAACTAAATATTTGGCATTGCCGGCGCAATCTGCAAAAAGATACTTTTCTTCCCATGCTGCATTGCAAATTGTCGTGTTTTTAATTTCCAAATCACACTAATATGTTTATATCTAGTAACTGTTCCATTTAATGTTACAAAAGTATTTTACTGTTTTTTTCTGTCGTAATATCCTTTCCCAGAGCAGTGAGACTTTTTCATTCCGAACAACGTAAAATACCCCGTAGAAATACGACGCGACCCACTGTGCCACACGCCACCGATCGATATTTGATGACGTCAATTGCTCTTTCTGTGGCGGAAGAGGAGAGAGCAACCGACTGCTCCTCCTCGGAGCAAATGGTTGAGCGGCCCTGCTTTAAAATAACGTATGCATGATCACCACATGATCCCTCGAGTGTTCATCACATGGCTCTGGCATGTAACCCTGCATATACCTCCTAACGTTCCTCATATAATCCCTAAACGTTTCCTCCAATGTTCCTCAAAATTTCTCATATATTCCCCAAAACATCCCTGAGATGTTCCCAAGTTTCTCCCTACATGTTCTCCCAGATGATCCCCAAATTTTACGTAAAATTTCTCGTAAGTGTTCCTCCAAAAGCTTCCACAAATATTCCACAAATGTTGCCCTAAATTTTCCCTAGTGCCCTTCCGGATATTCCCTCAAATGTTATCCCAAACTTTGCTTCAAGTGTTCCCAAAAATGCTCCCTCAAAGTTCCCGCACTTGTTAATCTGGATATAGCGCCTCCTTTGCCTGATGAAACAGAAAATTCGCAATAACCAGAGTAACCAGAAGAGCAAAATCCCCAAAACATGTGTAGCGTCGCAATCGTCAACGACGCCAAGTTAGATGAGCTCCGTCGCAATCGTCAGCGACGCCAAGTTAGTCGTGCACCAGCCGATTCTTATGGAATAATTGCTTCTTATCAAAAACAACAATTTGATTTATTTTTATCAAAATCTGCAAACTTCTAACACCATTTGCACTGATAGAAATATTTCAAGAACTTCCTTGTGGACACGAGAATCTTTTCAGGTCATTTCACTTCGACCTCTCAAAGCCTTCTGACCATTTTTTTTTAGCAACAACTCCTGTTGCTAGGCAGAACATCATAAACCTTGCAACCCATCATAACTACTACGTTACACATGTAACAAAAGAGCGCACGAAAGATGTTTCGCCAAAAATTGCTATCTCCAAAGAAATATCTTTTTAAATCGTTTTAAAGTGTAATTAACTTTACACTGCAACCAGACTGGCAGCGTTTCTGGCAATTCATGCTGCCGGGTAAGTGGACCTTAAAGATGTGATAGAATATCCATAAAGGTCTCTTTTTGTGGATTATGGTGTAGAAAACATGACTTGTATTCCTTGCAGGGCCACAAAAATCTATTGTTTTTTTCGGGTCCCGGATGCATCACTTCCGAGTTATGTACGATGATAAAGTGTGTTGAGGTGATTAGTATTTCGCGGGTTGTTTGGCGCCTGATAATTCAAGTACGTCACAATCTGCGAACTTCGTTTTTTATCTTAAATCTGTTTGATGCACTCCTGGCAGGAGACTCAGTAAAAACAATAGCGAAAAAATTGTACCATTGTTTGTGTTTTTGTATACAAAATATAAAAAAAACATTCACTAGATATTAGAAGAACACCGTTTTATTGCTGTTTAGATTACGGATTTAAAAGGTTAACATTCAAAACTGATTTTACGTCAGCAAATTTGAATTACAAAGAATAAATCAAAAAAAATTGACAAAAACAAATATGATTCGACGGAATTTATTGAGAATGTCATGCATCTTCACATGACTATTAAGTCAAACGCGATTTCCGATGGGTACAGATAGACAAGGGTACAGACACACAGAATACAGCTAGCACTCTACCTTCGAAAATCCCAGTTTGCTAGTTCAAATCGAGGGGAGGGAGATGGAAGGGCGGAAAGTTCTGAGTGTGTCGTGTCACGCTTATGGCATGGAACATAACCTTGGCTGAGTATCCGGCAAAATTAGATCCTCCGACAATTCCGGTCCTATTAGTTTAGGTAGCTTAAGGCATCAAATGATGTCACTGCAGTGCCTCCGAACGGGATGTCCTAGGGTGCCAGTCCCGACGACTCGCAGAACTTCCATTGGTTAGTCAGGTCGAATTTAGTTGCTGTCTGTAGGAGAATTCTAGCGAACGGCTGCTCTGATCGGTAGTTTTCCGTGGTTTCTCCGATCAACACCAGGCCAATGCCGCAGCAGTATCTAACGAGTCACGGACCGCACGCGATCTCACCTTCCTCTTCCTTGTCCTATCCTCACCCCCTACTTCCACACACATGCACTAGACTACCACACATGTTGGGAGACCAGTCGAGAGCTTCGAGCTTATCCTAGCTAGGACGGTACCCCGCTAGTGGGATATAACTGGTTGGGGAAAGTCCCATAAGCCGATTTGAAGGTCGGCGCCGGATCTCACCAAATATCAGGGGAAGAACACAGCCTCGTACTATGATGAAAAATATGCACTACACTTGCGGAACTAATGTTCTTAATGGACGCACCCGGAAACCCTTGTCAATGATTGATCACTAGTGATTCCACTTAAGTAGTAGTGCCCCGTAAGTGTAGTGCGTGATTTTTGCTCGGGACGTGGCTGTGATCTTGCTCGGCTGGATAGCGAGATCCGGCGCCAACCTACCGTCGGCTAGCGGGGTTTTCTCCACGTTTCCTCCAGATATCTCCCACCAAGCGGGACAAGCCCTTTGCTTCCGACAGATCTCAAGGCATCGGGAGACTTAGAGGTAGTTTCGAGCTTGTGTATGCAAGTGTGCAAGTAAGTGTGTTTAAGTAGCGGGTAGGATAGGAGAAGGAAGAAGGAAAGATCGCGCTCAGTCCGTAGCCCGTTTGTTAGGGTACTGCTCCGGCATTCGCCTGGTATTGATCGAAGAAACCACGGAAAACTACCGATCAGAGCAGCCGGCCACTAGAATTCTTCTCCAGACAACGACCGAATTCGACCCAGCCGACAAGCTAGCGCCGAAACTCCTGCCACCATCGGGACTCGAACCCCACGACCTCTCGTTCAGAGTCACTGCAGTGACATCAGTTAATGCCCTGAGCCACCACTCCCGGTAACACTTCTCAATCCATCTGAAAGGGGCGGGGCGTGCGTCTCACCTGCCGGTGGCTCGTGCGCGGCGGCTAGATGGGCCCCGCGGGGTGGGCGTGGCCGGCGGCGGCGGCGGGGCGGTGCGCGCGCTCGTAGTCGTAGACGCGCGCCTCGCGGCGGCGCAGCCACTCGGGCGAGGCGGCGAGCGCGCGCTTGATGCCCAGCTCCAGCAGCCAGTTGAAGAGCGCGCGCAGCGGCGCCACGCGCAGCGCCCAGCGCAGCAGGAACGCCGCCACGCGGTGCATGCGCCGCTGCTGCGCGCTCAGCGTGCGCAGCACGCGCGGCGCCGGCACGTCGACCGTCTCGCACAGGTACAGCAGCGCCACCTGCGACAGCACACGCCCCCACGGGTTCATTTATTTGCTTGCTTGCTTGCTCAGCGAATCGCTGCGCTCGGGTAGTTTCACGTTAAAAAACATTATTTAGCCTATTTTTCATAAAAAGACATTCAAAGAACAGTTGCAAGCGTTGGCCTCTGCGCTCGGAGTTCGTATCCATTTGGCTGTCCGTGTGAAGCTGCGTCCTTGGTACAGATGCCAACGTACCGCCCGCGCCAATGTGCTGCGACCTTCCTCAGGGCGAAATGCAGGACGTATCGCCATGAGGAAGGTTGCAGCATGATGACCGAACCATTGGCATCTGTGCTTTGCACGCGGCGTCTCCCGGACAGCTAAGAAGACAAAAATTCAGTTATCTGACTCGTCCATCATCCAGCCATCCAATGCTCCCTGGTTCATATCAAATAGACAACTCCACAAAGAATTGAATCTACCACCTATTACCCATCACATAGCCCACCTCTCTAATAATTTCTTTTCAAAAATAAACTCAATACCCCAAGCCGCCCACTATAACCTAGCATCTGTCAATTATTTCCCAACCCATCTGTCAATTATTTTTCAAAAACAGATTCCCACTAGAAGCATTTTAAAATATTTTCTACACACAGTAGCTAAAATAGTAGGTGTTCCATGAGTCCCCTACATCAAATAGTAGTTAGTTTAGTAAATAAGTTAGAATAAGAATAGTTTTAAGCCAACAAAATGCATATGAAAAAGTAATTAATTACTGAACTATGTAAACTTCAACAATAAGTAAATAAATTATAAAAAAAAATCCAGCCATCCAAACTTTACCCAATCACTCCCTCCTTTTCATTATAATGAAACTTGTACCAAATCGCTCACTCCTTTTCATTATAATGAAACTTTTACCCAATCGCACGTTCCCCAAAGTAGCCGCGTACCTCGTACGTCATCCCGCCCACGTAGTAGCTGACGCCCTCGACGACGCAGCGCGTCATGTGCTCCCAGGAGGCGTCGACCTGCGCGAGCGCGGGCGCCAGGAAGCGGCGCACGAGGGCCTTGGAGCGCTTGCGCACGGCGTGCAGCCCACCGGCGCAGAAGTTGAAGCGGTCCTCCACGCCCAGCAGGTGGCCCAGCACCCGCCACAGGTGCACGAAGGCGTCCAGCTCCTCCTCCGACGCCCCGCCCGCGCCGAAACGCTCCGGGTACGTCACCGCCAGCGCCACGAAGCCGAACTGTGTCACCGACATCTCCATCTGGTTGATCCACTCGTGGTGCGAGGCGATCAGACTGCGCAACGTCAACGGGGCGCTATGAAAATATAACGCCAACGTCGGTTAGTAATGCGTAGTTAGTGTTAGAAGGGTAAAAAAAATCCTTCGTTCCTTGGCCCTTGAAAAGGAAGTAAAGCCGGTTGTTCCATGGTGCAGATTTGCCGTAAGAAAGGGAACCTCAAGCCTAAGTGACGCCCTTGAGAAAAAAAAATTCTATTCATTTTTCTAATATCTCAGAACACTACCAGATGATATTGTGTCAAAAGGACTGCCTTTGACACACGACTGTCTGTATTCTGTGAATGGACCGTAACCAAGTTAATGAATAAAAAGTTCGTTAGATTTCCCAAGGGTAAACGGTCTACGTAGGTAGTACGACACAGCTGGTCAAGTAAAAATTACGTAACTGAACAAAGTTCAAAATAAAGACAGAAGATATCGCTCCAAAAAATATGGCATACATTTTTTACTAGCCCCAGAGAACAGAAGAAAAGATGAAGGAAAGAAATGATGAAGCGAGCTATTTCTAATATTCTTCCACTTTTTATAATTTTATTCTACACCTGAAGGTCAGTAGTGCACTTTTTCGATCTCCAGATCACGACTTTTTAATTTGACCCTATTGTGGAGAAAGTCAGCTTTGCTTTGTTTTTGAACGTGTTGGTTCGATATTGGAAACAAAATTAATTACAAAATATTGTGTGGTCAGCTTTAAAGAGTTTCCCGTATTAAGTTATTGTTAAATGTTTTAACTTATAATTATCTGAAGGGAGGTGTAAACAATTAATTTAATTTACTCAACTGAATCATTTTGAAAAACTGGAAAGAAATGCTCAAAATATCAAATGCACCTTCTACTTTTGGCGGGGATGTTTTCTACAATTAAGAATATGTGGAGAGAGTTCATTGATAAAATGTATGAACATCAATTGTGCATTAAAGAAAATATTCAAATTATACATATTCAAATAGATGTCACAATGCGCTCTTGTAACACCATATAAGTCTTTGACGCCAGCAAAAGTATTATCATAAGCAAGTCTATTTACAATTAGCTATTATTAAGGCGGATAAAAAGACGCTAAAAATGATGCAGTCGAAGAAGACAACAGAGAAGAAAAATGTGACGAAATAAACTGAATAAAAAGGAGACGAAAGGGACAAAGTCGAAATAAGCGAAAAATAGAAGAAAGGGTAGTAAAATGCGTGAAAACCCAGTCGCCGAAAAATGCGATGAAAGTGGCGCAGTTGAAGAAGACGACGAAGAAGAAGAAGAGTAAAAGGTTTAAAAAGGCGGTATAAAAGACGATGAAGACCAAGTCTAAGAAGGCACAACATACGAAGAAATGTCAAAGGGAGGGAAAAAGAGAAGGGAGGGGAGGGAAAAAGAGAGGAAGAATGAGGAGGAGAAAAAAGGGGAGGAGCGGTAGAAGAGGAAGAATGACACGGAGAAGGAACAGAGAGAAAGAGATGGAGAAGATGGAAAAGTAGAGTCCTAAGGAGTAGAAGGAGCGGGGAAAAGACAGGGAGGAGGGGGAGAGGAGGAGAAGGAAGGGGAACGAAGGCAAGGTTCTCCTTTTGACTCAAAATAAAGACAGAAGATATCGCTATAAAAAATGTGGCATCCACTTTTTACTAGCTCCGAGAGAACAGAAGAAAAGATGAAGGGAAGAAATGATGAAGCGAGTTCCCTGTTCTCCAAGGAGAAGACGAAAAAGAAGCCGGAGGAGGAGAAGGAGAACGGGGCCTCACCCGAAGAACGGGCAGGCGGCGGCCGCGGCGGCGGCGGGCGTGACGTCGGCGAAGTCCTCGCGCACGGCGTCGGCGGCGCCGCGCGTCCACAGCGGCGGGCGCAGCGCCGTGCGGCGGGCGCGCTCCTCGGGCGGCGCGCCGTTCAGCTCGTTGAGGCGGCGGCGGTAGACGGCGTGCAGCTGGCGCACCGCGCGCAGGTTGCGCCGCGCCTCGCCCTCCGGCGCCCACAGGTCGCCGCGGTACCACGCGCGCACGCGGCACACCGTCGACAGGTAGCGGCGGAACGCCTGCGCACACAAGTCACAAGTTAATAACAAGTTAGTTTTTAAGTTAGTCTTTTTAAGTTACAGCCCTCCCTAACTCCAAAAGCCTTATCGGCTGGAGTTCACATGTACGCCTCGTTATTGAATAAATTCCCGCCCCTCCAGAGTAATTGGCGGGGGGGGGGGGGAATAAAAAAAATCATAAATAAAAAAAACACAACAAAACACAAGTCACTAGCTCAAGTCACGCAGTTGATTGATTCGTTAGAGTTTCCGAGCGCGTCAACTGCTGTCTTTAATCCGGTAAGTATTGTACATTGTTGCATTGCGGGGTTGATCTCCCCCGTTGGATGGAGAGATCATGTGCCGAACTACACGTTTTCTTGCGGGGTTGTGGGATTTTCCCCAACCGGGTATTTCCCACAAACAAGGAACCACCTCGGGGCAAGCTCTAAGCTCCCGATTGACCTCCTGGTGTTTGTGATAGTGTAGTGCACGTATGTGTAACTCTTAGTATGGGTTAGTAAGGGGTCAAGAGAGGCCAAGGAAGATCGTGCGCCGTCCATGGCCTGTTAGTTAGGGTACTATTCCGGCATTCGCCTAGTATTGATAAGAGAAAACACGGAAAACCACCGATCAGACCAGCCGGGCGCAAGAAGTTTCCTCAAACAAGCAGCTGAATTAGTGAGGCCTCTAGTAGCAAGAAAAATTTGTAATTTAAAAAAAAAATTGAAGTTTTCATGAAAATGTCATTTGTGCCATATAATGTAATGTGTTAGTTTTTTAAGGCAAAATTAAAGATTCTTGGTTACATATTTTTGGACAAATTTGATTTCTGACAAAATTACTCAATCTTTTAAAATAATTGTTCATGGCATAATTTAAAGATCCAAAAATGATAGTTGAATTAAATTGAGAAAGTAATCTATGGCTTTAACATTGGATCTGAAGGTCAGTTTCGAAAAATATTTGGCCTTCTGCAATTTTCCGAATTTTAGAAGTTTTAATGAAAATCCAAATTATTCTGTATTTATAAATGTTCTTTCCTCTATTCGAACAGAAAAAGATAAAGAAAAAATTGCAGCTATAATTCATAAAATTTGAAAAATGTCAGTGGGGATTCATGTAAAAACCCCTTCCCAAAAATAAAATATATTAATCTTTCCAAAACACAGAAGTAAATCTTACTCCTGGAGTGTTAACCTAAGTTTAAGTTTCAGATCAAAAGTTTCTAATCTGACATAGTTATTCTCGACACATCTACGCATACATCTGAAAGGTGGCTCCGGGCGTTATCTAATGTCACTGTAGTTCCTCTGAGAGGGAGGTTGTAGGTTTGGCAGGATTTTCGACAATAGCTACATACGTAGCTAGGTCGAATTCAGTTGCCAGCCGAAATTCTAGTGGTCGGTAGTTTTCCGTAGTTTCTCCAATCAACACCAGGCGAATATCGTAGAAGTACCCAACAAACAGACCACGGACTGCACGCGATTTTTCCTTCCTCTTCTTAGTCCTTTCCTCACCCCTTAGTGACACACTCATACACTTACATGCATCACACTACCACACATGCCGGGAGACCAGCCGGGAGCTTACAGCTTGTCCTGGCCGGCGCTGATGGGAGATATCTGCTTGGGGAAAATCCCGCTAGCCGACGCCTTCTTATCCCACTAGGTCGGCCCCGGGTCTTATCCAACGAGGAAAGACCACCGTCACCTCCCGAGGAAAAAATGCACTACACTTGCGGAACTAATGACCTTAGCAGTTGACGCGCCCGGAATCATCAATCACACATGACATATATGATTCCAGTCACAGACCAGTCACGCTTAGAGATACGTATCAGTTTTTACCACCTTGGAACAGCACTAATATTCCTTAGCCCTGACGTGAGTGCGCAGATTCAGGTCAAAAGATCCTTAAACATGGGTTTTAGAACCGAAAATTTGAGAGTGTATTGATGAGGTGATTCCAAAACTTCTCCTCCCTGTACTGTGGTATGTGCAACAAAAGTACAAAACGCTTCACGCATTCAGAGGATTAATTTTGAAAAATTCTTAGTGATTACATACTCCAATTACTCATACATCTTAACAGGAATATACATACCGAATTTCACTGTTTTAGCTTTAATAGTGTTGGCTCCGCGTTGGTATGTCAATCAGTTTCTTATGCACGCAATACATGAAGATATTCCACCCGAACAAAAGAATGAAAAACCAGACTAAATGGCCGATTTCTGTTGATGATTTTACGAGCCGCCATCAGTTAAAAACAATCGTTAGAAATTAGTTGTAAGAAAACATGACTAAAATTACATAGTTTTATTCAAAGCATAGAAATTCCTTATTTGTATAAATTGTACTTATAAGGAGGAGGTATTTTGAAAAGTATGGAGCATGACACGATCGAGTACGGTCTCAGTTTGTTAACAAATAACACATAGCAGACTCAGTTTGTTAAAAACCCCCACTATTGCCCAGGTTTATAAACTTGAAACGCGTCTTTTATTTGCTCTGTATCAATAAAATGACGAAACTATTATTGATCTCTGTTGGCACATCCTGGAAATGAATAAGCATTAGAGAAGACAATGTCTTCAAATAATTACGCAGCACGTAGCATGTGCAGTGTTAATATTCTCAGAAGGCAATGATTGTAATTGGCTAGAACTACGAACACGTCGAGGAAGAGACTTAACTTATATCTTCACACCTCGGATGTCAACGTCACAAGGCTATGTAACGTGATTGCAAAGTCAATTCATGTGAATGGGAAAGTTTCAAGTTACGAAATTAAATATGGATAACTAATATTTAAACAAAACATACCTACTCATTATTTGAAGAGTTTATGTGATTTCACTCACAGTACAACAGATAATTTTATTCACACGTTTCACAAAAATGAACAAATATATGAACATAGCAAGTATTCTCGTGTGAGTCAGTTCAAATGCAGAAATCTGCAAGTCAGTTGCAGTAAACGAGCAACGATTCCATGTAGTACATTTCGTACTTTGCTTTCGGACAATCCATCTAAGATTAGCTTTCCTGTAACTACAGTATTTGACTGCTTTTAACGTAACTAAAAACACAAATATTGAATTAATCTTACCAATATCCATATAATCACACTGAATGGTAACATTACCTTGAAGGGCGTGTCCGAATTGCCCGAGAAGATTAGCGAATGGAGTGACCCTGGTGACGAGAAGAGCAGGAACAGCGAGATCATCTCGGCAAACACAAGGCCGAAGAAGTACTTCTGCGCGAACTGTTGGCCCAGGCGCACCTTCTCATCGTCCACCCATGCGGGCCTGCGGGCAAGAGACACGACGTAGCAAAGAACATGCTACAGGACAAACGGTCTCCGCAAAACGTTCGGTGGAGAGACATGGGGTAGCAAAGAACATGCTGCGGGGCAAATAGTCTCCTCAAAACGTTCGGCGGAGGGTCATGGGGAAGCAAAGAACCTGCAGCCTGGCAAACGGTCTCCGCAAAACGTTCGGCGGAGAGAAAAGACTGGAGTGAGAGTGATGACAAATGCTCTGCGTAGCGCGGAAATAGTCTGCACGCTCGTTTAATGCATTGCGTCCACGACTATGAATAACTTTTAGACGGTCACCCCCGACGCGAAATATTTTTCAGCAGTCGCTAGTTTATATCAGGATGACTTCACGCGGTTTGAGAAAAGAGGCCTAGAAACATACATAACCTTAAGAAATGGGGCTTTCTCTGACAAGTTTGGCCAATCATACATTATTACTAGAATAACTTATGTATTATTTGGATTTGTTTCGCTTTGGTAATTTATATCCTATAAATGATTGGGATAAGTATCACTACAATTAGACTAAATTTGGATAAATGGTTGCGTAAGTGTCACTACAAGTGTACTAAATTTAGTTGTAAAAGAACTATATGATGTTATGACAATTGCACGATATCGGCAAACAAGTTAGTCGAAACAACAAGAACATTCAAATGAAAGAATGCTAGACCATA
This sequence comes from Acheta domesticus, assembly GCA_031308135.1. Lineage (NCBI taxonomy): Eukaryota > Metazoa > Arthropoda > Insecta > Orthoptera > Gryllidae > Acheta > Acheta domesticus. Next base: position 97,269,874 of record JAHLJT010002406.1, on the reverse strand, counting down.
ATTTCCCCCACGCAATCCGTCCATTTGTGCTGTGAGTTCCCACTATGCGCTCTCAAGATTGCGTTTCCCAGACATCCAGAGGCTGCAATATTTCTTTGCCCTTTTTAGATGTAGAATTACTTAACCTTTCTCAGGGGGTGGTTGAAAGTCACACGAGCATTTCGACACGAATGTTTTGCGCAAGAAAAGTTAATGGATTTTGTGGAGGCTAATTGTGCCATGAGTGGTAGAAATATATTATTGTGACAAACGTGACGTCTTTTATGAACCATAAATTAAAAGCATTAGCGTTGTGTATTTTTATAGGCCCGATAAGATTTACTCAATCCAACGATCTCATTTTTGGGGGTAAAAATTCCAATAATAAAGTTTTCAGGTTGGTACATTTTCTTCAAATGTTCTTCAAATTTGTGCAGAAAATTTTTTTACTTAAAGTTTAAACATTACCATTAATATTAATATTTATAACCTAATATGACATATATTAATATGTATAACCTAAAGCGTGTTTTAAAAATTTGCAAATTATGATATACAAGATTCAACTCGTTACACGTGCCGATTAGTCAAAATAACGTGAAGAAAAAGCTTAAAATGTTTCCAAGAAAAAAATATATTAATCAACCATGCCAGATATACAGATACATCGAAACAACTCACTTCGAATCCAGTGACACTCCACAATCTCCTGGCTTCAGACGACCCTCCCCAATGAGAACCTTAAAAAAGTCCACTACTTCAGGACCTTCATCCTCCAGGTACTGCAAATCGCTCTCAACAAAGTCGTCCGTCGGTCGACGGTCGTCTGGAGATGCAGGAGTGGTGGGAGAAGCAAAATCGAAAGTAGAAGACTGCTCTTCGTTACTTGATACGCAGTTGCCGTCAGAGGACTGACACGTCTCCAGAAAGACGCTCTCGACGTCGATCGATGCGTTGGCGTCATGGTTTCTAAACACGTCGGCGGTGAACCTTTGGTATTCCTTCGAGTTCGCATTAGGCAGTGGATTCTGCTGTTGGTGTTCCTCAAGGGCCTCTTTGTGGGCGTCGGTCTTAATCACAGGCCTGAGGTGTTCCTGCGTCACGTGGGTGGAGTAGGGACAAGCACTTGGCACTGATGCACTGCTCGCCGGCGGTGCGGGCGTGTCCCCGTTGGGAGTCTGCGCGGGCCCCGTGCCTTGGGCAGAGAGTGCTTTCCCGGCGGGCGCCCCGAGCGGGCAACCAGCGCGCCGGCCGCGGGAGTTGGAGACTTCCCCAAGGACCGTGGAGTCGGCCGACGTGCCGCGCTCCGCCGGTGTCGCCACTAGCTCCGGGTTCGAGTCGGGATCCGGCAACATGGTGGCGGACGATCACGTTCCTGAAAGAGAAGAAAATATCCTTTGAATTTCGGTCGGTTTTTGTCTTCAGAGCCAAAACAACAGTAAACCAAAAGCAAGTCAATCAAAATAAATTTGCATTTAAAAAGGTATCTTTTATCATTCACTTACTCGAAATAATGTATATTCAAGAAAAAGGTTTTAAAAGTAATGTACCGCTTTTACTTGTTGTTCGTATATCTGTTGTGAATCACAATATTATCTTTGATTAAAGTTATTAGTCGTGCTGCAGATTTCAGCCCTTTTCCAAAAGGTAAAAAATAATAACTTTTATTCAGTAAAAAGCATAATAATCCGCAGGGAAAAAAAGTGTTGCAGAGAATAGATATATGATCGGCAGTGAATTAGATGATAATGATAAAAAGATGTAAACAACCAAAGAATAATCATTTCATGCTTTTCTAAGGAACAGAAATACGGTTCCGTACCCAAAGAACAAATGCATCTAAATGCGCTTCTTTAAAAATGTTAGCAAGATTATTATAAATAACTCGAATATATATTATTACAGCAAGCGAGGCTAAAGAACAAGATATAATTGACCCAATACACACATACAGGAAACAATGATATGAAAATGTGATAAGGTTACAAGAAAATATTCATCGATATTAGTAAGTCTGAAAGTATATATCAATACATCAATAATAACACGGGAATTAGCATTACTGTCCAGTAAGGACCAAACCGGGAAGTTAAAATAAAAAGTACAATTGTTGGGAGTAAATTGCCGAAACAGAACGTGACTAGGATGAATGAAGACCCTCGTCGCTTGCGTCCCTTTGCGACAACCACTTGGAATCGGTCTCCTCGACTCCAATGCCTCACGTGGGCGATTCCCGGAGGCTCCTGCGCTGCTCCTCCCGCGCACTGTCCTTGGCACCTCGCGCGTATAGTCACACTCCGGTGTCCGCCTCCAGGCAACCCGTCGGGCGAGACAGGTGAGTGGCCTAATGCACTCGAGCCGCCTTGACCTCAATCATTCGCCTTCAGCCGTTTGACACAAAAATAAGTGGATACATAACGATTACCTACAATTACTGTTGCTAGATGGATGGGGTTTATGAATTTTCTCGGACTACGAGTGTTGGCTATTCAGGAGTGTCCATTAAAAATATGAATCTAGAAAAAATTAAATACAATTAACAATAATGTCCAAACCTCTCAAAATTAGAAGTTATAATTTCATGGTAAGAGGTTAACATTACTCATATTATGAATTATTTTGAGGTAATGATAATTTAATTAATTACCTTTTACTATCTCGCTACGAAATAATTAATTATATATGTACCTTTTACTATCTCGCTACGAAATCTTCGCTGCGCGAAGAAAACAGCGAATTTTCGGCAGAAAAACTCTTTAATACAGGGCTCTGATAACGAAAAAGTGGATAAATCCAGTTGCTAAATTGAGGAAACAAAATCCTCTATCACGTGGTGCAGTCAGAATCCATGTTTTGTGAGGCCTTGTTGACGGCAAAACGTCTGCCCGTGAACAACGCTAGCGGCTAAACCATTCAGCCGATTTTCTCCAAAATTGATATCCTCCAATTGATATGACTGATGTCGCGGTCCCTTGAATTTGAAACCGACATTTTAATTTTTGGGGGTTCTTCCCAATTTTTTGGGAGAATATTTCCCAAATTTTGAAAAAAGTGACTTCATTGTTTTTTATGAATATTTTTGCTGAATAATGTGAAGGACATTTAAGAGAAAAGTGCAGGTCTCATGTTAGTTGAAAATCCTAATTTTTCGAAAATTGCAAAAGAATATTCCTAGAACAAAAATATTAAATATAGAGATTTTTCCTTTAATGTTATGTTTCTAAAAAACAGATTTTGAAATAAGGTCATGTGCAATATTTCGAAAATTAAGTACTTTTCGCATTATTGTGCGTGAAAGCGCATGCTGTTTTAGCACCACTAGCTTATTTCTCGTCAGGAAATGAGTGAACATTTAGCATCATCTTTAAAGTAAACGGTATTTAAAAGGTGCAATAGTAAGCAAAATCCAATTTCAGTGTGATTTGAGTTGTAAAACTCACTCAAAGTGGAATAATAAGGAAAGGGGTGTAAGGTTTACTTGTTTTAGAAAGCATAGAACGTTATATACGGCCTATCTCTTAGGTGAATTTTCAATTAACACAAGGATTTTTCAGCGATATTTTTACTTTCGTAGACTAATGGCTTGGCGATTATTTTCAGATCTATAATTAGTGTAAAAGGCAAGTATACTATACACTGAAAAAAAAGAGACCATAAATCACAACAAGGTTTCAATAGTTGAACTAAACCTTGATGCACCAAATGGAAACATTGCTTCGTTAGGCATATACCGAGTAAGATCAACAAATATCAATAAGTAAAATAAAAATCCCGCTTGTTGAACTATTATGCTCGTGATTGTTGAGCGGTTTATGTTGCAGTGTACGGATACCTGTATGTTTCCGCACAGATCTCCTTGTTATAAGGGCATGTGGACTTCTCCTGGACCCAGCGGCATTCAGCTTTATGTCGCTGTGACAAGTGCGTGGGAGGGGGGCACCGTGGAGGGGGGTAAAAAATCTGCCCAGTTCCCGCCTGATTCCCGCGCAGCAGAGAGTATTATAAGGGAATGATAAGGGAAGGCCCTATTTATTAGTGTGGATTACATATCTGGTGGTAATTTTTTAATAGACTCCAGAGTCAGAATTACGTATTGATGTGAAAGACTTTATTCATTGGGCGTGAACGGAATATTCGAATTAGGTGACCATTAACTTCGTATTGCTTCGTATTTCATTTTTCGAACAAGAGTTCTCTTTCTAGAATGCAGCAAATATGCTGCATTGAATGCAATGACAACAGTTTGTCAGAGAGTGGTGCCCTTCGAAGGTGGTGCCACAATGGAATGGATCAACATTTTGAAGGTATGTATATATGCCTACCCAGAAATGCATGTTTTTAGGTTACTAAGCCCTATTAATCAAAGTTACCAGTAAATTAATTGTAAAATTCCCCAAAAAGCTTGTGTTGAACATGATAAACCAAATAATTTTACATCACCAGTTAAAATAATTGTATACATATGTTGGTGAATTTCTTCAAGTTCCCTACTTGGTTATAATTTACAAAAACAAATTTTTTTATGATAAATTATTAGTGATGATCAACAATTCTTACAAATAATATTATATTGTTGACATAGTCAATGTCATGTTGCTTTAAAATAAAGGATAATTTAATGAATTTAATGCATTATAATTGGAAATATTTTTTTAATATTTTATGTTTTTTTCACTTTTTCTGTATTTGTTACTTTATTATTATTAAAATGACTATATGAAATACATTAAACATTAATTAATATTTGTCCTTTAAGCTATATAAGAAATTCAAATGCCATTGTGTTCAAGTATTTATAGAGAACTCAGTTTCCAAACTCTTATTTTGCATTCAAGAAAACATGCAGGTAATCTCCTCCCTCATGCATCACATACATTTTTTACTGTTTTTTACCAAATAAATAAATAAACATTGAATTCCCTGCGAAGGACTTGGTTAATTGTTTTAAAAAAAGTACTATTAAAGAATAAGTTAAATGATTAGTTTTTAATACACAATTGGGCATTGCAATTGTACTGTTTACAATAAAGTTTAATGTTTTACCAATCTTATGACATATTTTTAACATAGTCTCAAAGTGTCATTAATGTCAATTAGAAATTGTATAATTGAATGTTGTGTAGTTTAACTAGGCATAACTTAAAATCACACAAATTAGGGGTTCCCAGTGTTAGACATATTCCCAAAGATATGTGGTAGGCTTGTAGATGATTCAGGATGTACTTCAAATTTTCTCTGGGTAGTGTGAATTTCTTCTTAATGCTCACTATTCCATCAAGTTTATGAAACATTATTCCATAATATATTTATAGAAGAGTGGTTTTCCATTGATGCTGTACCAAAAAAATATATACTTCAGTGAACTCAATCAGAAGTCATTTAAAAGTGTTTTCTTATGTACTATAAATATTCAGAATTTTCATTGTTGAAATTGAGGCTAAAATGTCACGTGTTTTGTAAATATTCAAACAAACTGTCATGTAGACCTACAAAAAGTTTCTGCTATAAACCCTTTCTATTTACTTTTTAATTATATTTTCAAATACTGTTGTGGGGAGGTACTATTGTGTTAATTTTATTCTTTACTGTTGATTGTTGCAGATACTATGAATGTCTATTGCCTACAAGATCAAGATTGTGATAATGTATTAGAAGGTGACTGCTAATTTACAACATGGACTTCTGTGATACTACTGTACCTATTATTTACATTCACAAAATATATAGACATTAATGGTTCAATTTTTTTAGTGACAACTGCTATTAACTGTCAGGTTCTGCTACAAGGATCTGTGCTTGGACCTTTGCTAGGAGTAATATATATGTTAACGTTATTCCAAACTCCTCTGATTTTTCTGTAATTTCTTACGCAGATAATACAACATTAATAAGCAGTGAGCAAATTCTTTTTTCATATAGAAACTAATGACTGAATCTTTTAAATGATTTTAAAGTTGCTTGTCAATAAATGAATTAAAATTAAATGTTAAGAAAACTGTATTTATCAAATCTGTGCTTAGATGACAAAATGATATGTGATTTTGTCATGACATTAGTCATTCTTGTTTGTTAATGTTTAGGAGGAGGAGGCAATGGAGCTTGTAGTTTACAAAGAAAAAAAAACAACAGTGTTGGCGAATTGCAATAAGACAAAGTCCACAGACTAATTTTTCATTACATCTTGATACATATATTATACTTATCGATGATACTGCATATAAATTTTAACAAAATTATTATCTTGTAAAAGTGTTAAAAAATTGTTAAAATTTGTGAAACATCCAATATAATCATGTAAATATTTGTCATTAGCCAGTATTTGTGGCTATCTGTTAAAATTAAAAATTGGCAAACAGTGATTTGTATTAATTATTAGCCATACACATGTTTTGGGAATCTTGTCTTGGCTTTGGTGATTCTACAATGAGGATAGTGGGCGATTGTGTTTAATTGGTATATGATCAAAAACTAGCTTAGGTGAACAATTAGAGTGGATATGATGCTGGGATGAACAGTATATAATTTTTAGAAATACGATGGACTCCCAAGTATCATGGATTAAACATGTGAAACTTAACCCCAAGTTCAAATTCAACAATTCTTTTGTTCTTATTAACAAAATAAGATAAAAAGATACCTAATTATACCAAACTAGTTTCTTTTGATGCGAACAATTTATTCACCAACATACCACCCTCTGAAGAAGATTTCTGTATAAAACATACTATTATGAATTCTTAATCTTCTTTTAAAATCAAAATAGATCTAATTAAAATATTGAACTTGCGCATTGAAGATAATTTTTTCAAACTCTAAGACAAAATTTTTAAAAAAAACGAGGGTCTTGCTGTGGGTTCAAACATGTCTCCATTATTTGCTGAAGTGTTTATGAACTATTTTGAAAGGAATTTATTTAACTCTTTTGTTAGGCATACCATTTGTCAGAATGGATTGAGTTGTCCTGGGTCTCATAGAACCATGCAATATTTTTTTTAAATTTTGAGATCAATCTTTGGATCTATTGCAGGAAAGTTGTTTTTTTATTATTGCCTTGTTAGCAGAGTATTTGAAATGAAATTTCAGTATTTACTGTTTATTTTCATGATTACTTATTTTACATACTGATGTAGAACAAGAAAACAGAACATTATTGTTGTATCTCAGAAACACGTGCTTTCTTAAAAGGAGATTTATTATATACAAAATCTTGGCCCACTCGGCCGCCATGTACAGGTGCTACAAAACTCTAGTCAAACATTCTGCCGTCTGGCTTAAACTACGCAGCGCGCACTCTGTCTGCTGAGATCTGCCGCCGGCGCCCTTTTATGACGGCCAGCTCCCGCGTACGGCTTCCCGCGGCTCCTGCTAATTGGCTCGCTTGATGGTGCTTGAAGTCCAAGGAGTAGCCATTGCTGTTCTGAGCGCGCTTTTTGGCGCGTTCGGCGAAACTCGGCGCTCCTGCTGCCGACGCTCTGTGCACGCCGCCGGCGCCCTTTGCCGCGGCAATTTCGAATTGCCGGCCAGATACTACACCCTCCCCACCCGAATGCAACGAATAGCGGCACGCTCCATTCGTTGCTCAGGGGACAGTCACTGTAACAAACTCATAAGACATAAGAATCTGATCGCAGTCATGCGTTTACATTACGGCACTACATCTCCTCATGGTACACATGAAACTTCCTAACTTCTCTGGCATTTTACATTGTTGTTGTACAAATATACAAAAATAGCTCTTCGCTAAACGAACATTAACACAAAACAATCAACCCGAACACAAATTCTTGACGCTAACAAATTTCAAGCTACCATCTGTACTTTTGAACTAGTTACATAAGAAAAAAATAAAACAATTAACTTTGATTCACCACGCTTAAATCTATTTATATTACTCTACTAATCTTTCACCAATTACTTTTGGCTTAACCACATTTACTTGACACTCTTCGTCAAAAAAATGAATGCACTCAACAATTTCTTTTGTCACAGAATACATTTAAATTAAACTTTAACAAATGTGAAACAGAACCATAATGCACCCCATAACTGGAAAATCTGTCAGCTTTTTTTTCTTAAACTTTCTTTATGATAGTATTCTAAGCATACTCTTTTCCCCCTTACTAGCTGAACACTTGCGAAAATTAATTTCCGGGTGCCATTTCCACTGGATATTTGAATTGTTATCCCGCGTTTCACTTTTACCGCCTTTTGCCCTAGCATTACTACTGTTTCCTGCTGTCCAACCCATGGCATAACTTTATAATGTGCACTTGACCATCTCTTCCGTTTGGTTTTACGTTTGGTAGACCTGCCACTATTGCTCTTGACGCACCGCTCTCTAAACACACGCGCTACCAGGCCCCGTAACTTTGCTTGCTGCGAAGCACTTGAGTCACTTTTCGTCACACCATTTTTGGACTTAGCTTCACTAGCTACGGGCCTCATGTCACATTGTTTTCCACTGCCCACTACACTGGCCTTCCCGAATTCTTGCTTAAACGCAAAGACTAGCCTCATGTCCTGTAGCTCATTTGCTGACGCCTGCCATCTTTCTAACCGATTTCCCAGCGCGCCACTAGTTGAATAACTCTCCCTAACACAGGGTTTTCTACTGTTCACCTCATTCTTAAGCTCACTAGCCAGTTCCGTGCCTAATTCAACCTGGTCTACCTCGATGTACCCACGATCGTCTTGCACTACCCGCTTATAGTATATTTCTACCCTTTTTACCATGTCGTCATAGTTCACTCCTAACATTTTACCATCAAAAGCTCTCGCTTGCTCGTTGTCATTAGACTTGCCCCTGTGGTCACTTCCTGTGGTCCCGACTTGAGCTGCTGCCTCGGCCGCTTGCTGTTTGCCCTGTTGCACGGGCTCACCCGAGCCGCGGCCTCCTGCCGGACGGCGCTGCGTTACCTGCCCGGCTGACCTCTTAGGGGCGGCTGCCCCGCTACCTGGTGTCTGTACCTCGCCAGCCTCGCTACCTGGCTGCGCCTGCTGCTGCGTGTCCATGACCTGAAACTCCGATTCTAGCACTACCTTGCCTTTTACCAGTTTCCCTCCTAAATTTTCACTAAGCCCGTCATCTTGTGACCTAAATTTACTACTCAATTCTGCTAGCTCCTGCCACGCGTTTCTTACTAGTACTGGTCTACATTTTCTTGCCGTGTCCTTTGGCTTTAACTCACTATAAATCTTAGTGCTCAATCCGTGCTGACTGCCTATTATATTACTGCTATCACTTACGCCACACATTTTCCCATATATTTTAATCCCTTTCCATAGGTCTCTGACGCTAATCTCCAAGTTCTTACAGAATAACTTCACTTCCTTGCTGCTATTACACGTATCCGTACTTTTGCTACGACTATAGCTTGTGCAGTCCCTACCTTGCTTTGAGCACATTTCCCTCTTGCTTTGTACCACCGTGAACTCCATTACCCTTCGTGGCTCACTTTGTCGTCGCTCACTCGGCCCCTGCGCCGAGCTCGATGCCTTCCAGAATGCCTCCTTTGCACTTTTCTGCGTCCTCGTTGCCTGCCGCGCTGCGCTCTGGACCCGCTGCTCACCCGGCCGCCTGCTTGCCCTCGCCTCGTTATCAGCTATGCGGCCTCTAGTAGTATTGCGCTGTGTCGCCCTCGCGGCGACCTTCTCCCGGCTACCACGCTGCACGCTCGGCCGGACCGCGCTATTGGTGTCGCGGCCTCTAGCCGACTTCTGTGATGCCTTCTCGCCACCATGGTAGCTTGCTGCCCCAGCGCCTCCTGCTGACGTATGGTTGCCTTCGCGCCGACTGTTGCGCCGCACCCCCGTGCGGCTGCCTGCACCTGTAGGGGCGTCCCGTGTCTCCTGAGACGAGGCCCGCGGCGTCGCCACTCCAACCGCCCCGGCCTCGTCCGACGTGTTCCGTGCGCACGCCTGCTGCGGCGTGTCGTCCAACCATGGCTTGTTGCATTTCTTCCACGCTGCCATCTGCTGCTGCACTTGCTCCTCATACTGCCGCTCCAATTCTTCCGTTTGCCCCGATGCAAATCTTATTAGTTGCAGGTTCTGCTGGTGCATAAATTGTAGCAGTAGCAGCTCTGGCTGGGCCGGTGCGTTCTTCACTTTTTCCACAAATTGTCGTTGTTGCTGTTCCAATTTTATCTTAAAATGTTCGAGGCTTCCCTCCATGTTTATCACTAATTATTTATATCGTAGGCCAGTTCTTCACTAGAGTCTCAGCGCTCACTACTTTTCAGAATTTCCATTCCCATAGCCATTTTGCAATACCTTTTGTCAGCAATTGCACTATACTGTAGGCAAGTTTCTCCACACGAGTCCAGTTTGTCTCTCAGCGATGCGCGTACTAATTTACCTTGACGCCCATTGTTCTCTTAATTTCTCTCGTCACTGTTGCAGCGACTTACCACAGCACTTTGTCGCGTTTTCCGCACAGCCACCCTTCATTCCTAAGTTTATCCTCGTCGCCACTGTTGTATGGCGACGCCTGCAGCTACGGCACTCACGGAGTTTATCCTCGTCGCCACTGTTGTATGGCGACGCCTGCAGCCATCACGCTCTCACGGAGTTTATCCTCGTCGCCACTGTTGTATCTCAGAAACACGTGCTTTCTTAAAAGGAGATTTATTATATACAAAATCTTGGCCCACTCGGCCGCCATGTACAGGTGCTACAAAACTCTAGTCAAACATTCTGCCGTCTGGCTTAAACTACGCAGCGCGCACTCTGTCTGCTGAGATCTGCCGCCGGCGCCCTTTTATGACGGCCAGCTCCCGCGTACGGCTTCCCGCGGCTCCTGCTAATTGGCTCGCTTGATGGTGCTTGAAGTCCAAGGAGTAGCCATTGCTGTTCTGAGCGCGCTTTTTGGCGCGTTCGGCGAAACTCGGCGCTCCTGCTGCCGACGCTCTGTGCACGCCGCCGGCGCCCTTTGCCGCGGCAATTTCGAATTGCCGGCCAGATACTACAATTATGTAAAATCAGTATTAAACAAGGAGTCATAATTATTTCCTGTCTTTTTTTTATCAATAGCATTGTTGCTTACATTAAAGATTTTTTTTTCAAAAATTTGTGTATGATTGCGTAAACATAGGAAAGTATCAAACTTTTTACACATATTTATTTTTTTTGTTTCCTTTATTGCATGTAAGCATACACCTATTTCTCTTTTTACTTTGGGGCTCAGGATAAATTTTACTTCAATTTTCAGGTTTTCTGTATTCTGTATTTGTTGAATTTCTTCTTGTAATAGTGAACCTTCTTTGCTGCTGCTGCTGGAGTAACAAACTTTGAGCCAAATTATTTCTTTATGTACTCTCATAGATAAGGGTATTGTTAGCCATTTCCTAAATAAATTACTTATCCTGAGCATAAACCAAGCTATAAATAGTATTGAATCTTGGTAACCAAAATTAATTTAAACAAATAACAAGAATATTAAATTTGTAAATTGAAATATTAAAAGAAACAAACAAAAATACTTTCGAAAATAATTTTCATCTACATTTTTTGCTATAATTTAAACAAATCTTAGTGCTTTTATAAAAAAAATATTAATTAAATTTAAATTTGTTTGGACCGATAATATAATTTGTTAATTCATTTCAATGCAAAAATTACTAGCAGGGGTCCCTAAAACATGCTTAATCATTAATGTATTTATTAAACCAGACTAGCATTACTGATTACATGCATACATCAATTTATGTTGTCATTTGTTTGCAGTTTAGTTTGTGTCAATATATTCCACTTTATTGTCAATTATGTTATAGTTTACACATTTTACTCAACTAAATAAATATTTTAATGTTGTATTTGAATAATATTTTTTTCTAGGTACATGCTGTTTTGGTATATTCATTATACATGTACCTACAATATGTAACTTAATTTATTCAACAATGCAGATGTTAGTGATGCTTATATAAAGCCCCATAACAATCAGATTGCAAAATGTAAGCTTTTAAGGCCTTTGGAGTACTTTTTAGTGAAATTATATTATCTTGCGAAGTCTGGTTGTGTAGTTTAATGTATACATCTGTTGTTGGATCAGAAGTATATAATGAATATTGTATTAATAGCAGGTACTATGCACAACCCATTCCCATGGACATCCATTCCTTCATACGCCAACGATCAGTAACTTGCTACACCCATAAGGAATGTTTAAATAGGGCAACACGGACGGCTGGATCCTTCAACCAGTATTGCTCTATGCGCCGACTCGGAAGGCCGGCTCCTTATCAGTATCGCCCGGATACGCCATGACTGTAGTCTGGCTCCTCCAACCAGCGTGCACGCTTATGCCGAATAGGAAGCTTGCTCCTCCGATACGGATGCAACTCGTAGCCGGGTTATTCTGACAAGGTTCATTCAGAGGTGTGCAACAAGGTTTTCTTCACGATGCAACATTTCGTTCCAACAATCTCCGTCACGAAACAGTAACACTGCTCCTGGTTGGGCATTTACTAACATGCGTTCCCTTGTTACAGTATAAAGGATCAGGTATACTGCAACTGTTCTTTTTTTTCGTGTAGCTATAAATAATATAAACAATTTTGCATGCCAGAAAGTACGAATTAATAAAATATACAGTGTCAACTAGAATACGATAATTTGGTAGAACGTTTTATGAAGGCAAGCTGACCCATTCTTACTCGCTGTATTGAAGTCAAGAGTCTACTCCAAAGGAGGCTTGGTAGGAAAGCTGTTTATATGCCCGGAATGGAAATGTGAAGCGGAAAAGTAGAGAATGGGAAATACCCGTAAACGAGGTTTGAGGTTCAGGGATTTCCAGTTCGCTGTTAATCAGTGAACTAATCATGTATATAATTTGCTCTTTCACAACAACTGCGTGGAGCAAGGATAACTCCTTGCGTTTGTGAGCTCTATCCTTACCCACAAAAGCGACATCTTATAATGATGCTTATTCTACTGTTCTCATTGGTGTGGCATGGGAAAATCATTTTTTTGCATCTATACTTCTAAAATGCACGAAAATATTAAACATCCTTTGAATTTCTTCTCGATAAATTTTACTTTATTCCTCTTTACAATTCCTATGTACAATTTTTACTATTTCAATTGAATACACAAAAACAGAAGGTTACGTTGTCCATTGTGGGTTTTGGGATTTCTATAAATCCTTTTCCTCAACACATCCTTCGTCCTCCTAGCTTTTAAGCCCAAGAGCGGATTTCGATCATCAAAGAACTAAATTATTAATTTTGCGGGTGTTACAAAATTCGCAAGAAATGCAACCCAAAATGCCTTCTTTTTTGACAGCACAATTCCGAATCGATTCTCCTGCACGGTCGTTGCCTTCTGTTGGTGCCGGTCGCTGCAGCGTAATGCACCCAGCGGTGGCCTCGCGTGCGTGGACCGGTCGGCCCTGCCCTGAATCGCGGCTGGGCGCCGGGTATCCACCGCATCACTCCGTAATCGCTTGCGTGGCCATGGGCGCGCGCCTCGTCTCCGCCCAGCGGGGTCGCTTCCACCCACGATGCACTCGTTCTCCCCACACGGGCGTTTACACGTGACTTTTCCACGGCAACTCACTAGCTACACAGCTCCGTCAAATTCGGCGGCTGTCTGGAGGAGAATTTTAGCGGGCGGCTGCTGAGATTGGTAATTTTCCGTGGGTTCTCAAAAATCAGCGGTTCTCTTTCCAAAAATTCTTTAATCTGCAGATACACTACAATTCTTCATTTATGCAATATTAGAGACAATAACTCATTTTATAGAACTCTATATTATAAAGGAATCTGCAAAGTCAGAATTATCTCTTTTTTATTTGCAACACAGTGCGCGTAAGAGTTTTTGCGCGGCCCTAAGGACAATGGGTCCCTCTGGCTGTCCTGTAAGTCGCGTTTGCTGATGAACGCTAGTGCCGAGTTCGATTTGAATCTGATTCGGCGACTATCTCTATATTGAAAAAGATTCTCCAGCACGTATTCAGCACCACTCTCACAATTTTCGGTGTTACTTCAGCTAACAAATACAGCCCAATATGTAAAGCGGCCACAAAATAGTTGCATTATTTAACTGATCCGCAGAGCGACATTATGAAGTGTCAAGAGCGACAAGAGTGGTTGTTCTATTTGTAAGCACTTTACGAAGACGTGTGCCTGGATGAGAAACTTATCACATCCCACGTACTTTCCACGAAACTTATCACATCCCACGTATAAACTTATTTCTTTTAAAGCTTATTAATAATGAAACTTAAACGTAAATATAAAATGTTGGTGTCATATTGCTCAAAGGAACCAGTCACATGTGAAGGTGATATAGGTGAAAAGAAACTCAAGACGTAACTATGAAAGTTCGCGAACTTCAAGATTTCACATCTACGTTCACGTCATCTGAGATCTACATACTATCGTGTACCACAGCAAGATATAGTGTTTTCTTAGTTAGAAACCAGTACAATTTGTGGGAGGTATTTTTCCATTTTTCATCATCTTCATTACTCATGAAATTCTCCGTAGCCACGCCCGTGGTATAAGAAACAATTAAAAACGCACCCTAATCCCGTCCATTTTACTAATGGCCATTCGATTGTAATTAGGCTTTATGTGCCGAGTATTTATTGTATCGATATCGATGAGTAGCTCTGTTTTCATTTACGTTGAGGGTCATTGCGAGTGGCATGTCCATTTTATGCTAAAATTACGTTTTATGTCCTCACATTTACGTTAACATTTTCATTGTTAATAGCACTTTTGCAATTAGCAGCGTCGCCTTTTCGCTACGTAGTCCGGCAAGAAGAAAAAAATCTGGTCTGGTCATTGGCAAATTTTTGTAAGATTATACGCCCTTTATGACACTCCACACTGACGCAAATATCTCGTTTTTCGTGACTGTTCAGAGAAATCAAAAGAGAATGGAGGCATAACCCTTCAGGACTCATGGTGACCTCGCCTCATCGATACTATTGTTATCTTAAATTACTCATCCAATTTATATTTCAAAATTGAAGAATAATTATGGTAAAAATAAATACACCAAATACTTGTTTATCCGGAAGACGACGCGTTCTAGTTAAAAAAATCTAGCCTGCTCATTACCGAATTTTCGTACAGTCGACACCCCGCACTTATACCGCTATCTCTTTCTTCGTAACTGTTCAGAGAGATTTAAAGAGTTACCAAAGTTTCGGCCGTCACACTGCGACTTCCTTAGGGAATTTCGCCCAGAGGAAGGCCGCATCATGACGTCCGAAACGTTGGCAACTGTGCCTAGGACGCGGTGTCTCCCGGACAGCCATGTACCTGTTGATTCCAGCAGCGGGAGCTAACGCTTTCATTTCGCAAAATGCACGTTGCGAGCGACAGCAGAATGCTTGCACATGCAGTTTGAAATCCCTGTTGTGCTCAAGAGCCCGTCGCGTGGGTTGCTCGTCTTTCATTAGCACAGATGACATTTTCATTAGTACCCACTCTGGTAATTACACTAAGATACAATAGTAGTCCAGATCAGCTTTCTTCCTTTGTGAGGAGCGAGTGCCGTCATGATGTTTTATGAGTGGGAAAAATCTCTCTGGAATCTGAAATAAAAAATTCTTGAATCTGCAGATGCGCCAGAATTCTTCATCTATGCAATATTAGCCTTGTGGCGCATTTTATAGAACCCTACATTATAAAGGAATCTGCAAAGTCAGAATAGTGCTGAAGACACCATCGATTTTCCAGAATACATTGCACTGCAATTCAATATGATTTTATGACTTTCATGTTCTTCAAAGTACAAACGAGACATTCTTTTGATACATCGCTCGTGGGCTGCAATTGTTGCAAAACTGAAAAAATACGAATTTTCAGTTAATGCACTCTCCAGAATTGCAGATTGGTCTACCTTACTGCATCTTACAATACAGTATTCCACTAACAAGTGGCAGAAGAGTGAATGCAGGAATGATGTATTTCAATATAAGGCGAAACTTCCAACTTCCAACTCTCAACACATTATTTTTTTAGTAGTGCCACTATTACAGCAAATGTAAAGCATCCGAGAACCTACAGTAGAGAATGGAATTAAACATACCGTTTTAAAAGTTTACGATTCAAAGTATTCGAATGAGAAAGAATCAGCTCAGGTTACAGTTTCCTTTCAAAGATAATATTCTATCTCGTTTTGTTTCCAGCTGGAGCCATCTGCAGAATCGAACATTTTGTATTGCTTTAAAATTTTACCATAAGATTTTCTATTTCGCGTCTACCCCTCAGTAAGTTGCCAGGATGTCACAGTCCTGCTTACTGAGATATTACCCTTGCTTCCACGTTTACTCCGTCCATCTCCTGTGCATTTGCAACCTCCCTCGTTTTGAGTCGCGCCTGAGCTGCATCCCCTGAACCGTTTGCGGAAGTCACTTTTACTCGCGGGCAAATTGCAGGCGGCGTCTCACAAAGGAAAGGGGGATCTCGCGTGTGCGAGCGGTAATGATGGCTCGTGTTTCGCAGTATTTACTCCTTACTCAGTGAATTGCGTTCATTAACTTTATTGTTTGCCATTGTTATGTGTGTTTCATTCGGTCAGCAGTCGCTGTTGTCATTAGAGATGGAAAAACGGTCAGTAGAGCTTGAAATTTCGGATTCTGTTCGAAAATATTGACCTTGATGTCATATCGCACTAATTTGTACATGTACAACATTCTATTAGAATAATAAAACTAAAATATTTGCAAACCCAAGAGACGCAAAAATTAAAAAGAAATGGATGCATATTTCGAAATCACAATTTAAAATATTATTCTTATTTCAAAACTAATAAAAATATTGATAACAAATCCGTTTGCAAAACACGCATTAATAACAATCATGGTAATTGTCATTAGTTTATTCGAAAGGAACCAATTACGTGCCCACATTCATTTAAGCACTCAAGAGAATTAGAAGGGAAACCATGCTACATTTTGAACAAAGGCAGGTAATGCGTTCTCGTTCAAAATGGATAGGGTAATAACGCAGAGTGGATACCACCTTTTTAGTGCGTCCATAAAGAAGATTAATTGTTACGTTACATTCCCAGTTGAACTTTTACGACGCTGAAAGCATTATCATTAAAACCTTAGCCATATCCAAAACCAGGGTTACAAACGCACAATGTATCACAGTATTCTTAATGCTCACCACGACATAAATCGCTAGACAAGCGCTTCTTTCACGGGAAGTAACTACTTTTAATGTAAACATTGTATTGTCGTTTAAGAAAATGTTATTTGTGATTGACATTGAAGTACGTAAATATCAATTATTGACTCCCTAAGATAATAAAATGACATGCCATGAACGTCAAATAATTTTCTGTATTCATTATGTTTTTACTTTCTCCCCTTACGAATACTTTGTTGTGGTTGTTTAAAAACGGTACAGAATGCGTACAAGGAACATATAAACTTGGCTAATTACATTAGGTGGAAGAACAGAATGCCCAGTTGCTAGTTATGAAATACAGAATTGTACATTTCATGAAAAAAGGTTAATCAAATTTAAAAAATTATGTTCTCCCAATTGAAATGTAATGAAATGCAGCAAAATAATCTGGAGTATTTACTTGCGTTCAATGATGTATTATCAAATATTCCTGAATTTAAAGTCAAAAGTTAAATTTCAAATGGGTTTACATTTATTCCCCCAGACTTCAAAAAATAATATGATTCCAAGAAAGAAAATTATGAATGCTGTAAACTGGGGTGAATAAAAGTGCAGAAAAAACTCATATCTCTCACTGCGATGACGCTAAATAATGTGTTTTTGATGCCATTGGGTGCATAAAATGCGTATGAAATTGTAGTTGTCTACAGTTGTGTGTATTATTTTTGGAATCATTTCGGTGATTGGCAATATTGCTGAAATTGATTAGGTGTTGTTGTCACTAATGTAGTGTTCCCGGCAAAACTTACTCTGTACAAGCAAGACACGTTGGTGAAATATTTTAAAAATATTTCAGGGTAAATAGTGGTTCTATTTCTAAGTTATATGCATGCATTTTTAAGTTTTAAGGTTAATTGTAAAATAAACTGTTGATATTTTCTCTCACACTGTCACTTTTTTGACATTTAGGGGTAAATAGGGACACCATGATTAGAAAGTATGAGAGTAATTTCAGAGGTAGTTGCCATAAGCATATTGCCCAAGAGGATCTAGAAAATTCACTGCAAGCTATTAGGAAAGGGATGTCACTTCGAGCTGCTGCAGAAAAGTTTCAAATACCTAAATCTGCATTGCAGCAGTACAGTAAAATGTCTCTTGCCCAAATTGTAAACAGAAAAATGAAAGGAATCCAAACAGCTCTTGGGGAATCTAGTGAGTACAAGATATGGATAGTGTTGTAAGTTGTGGAAGATGGGGGTAACCAATGAGTACCTTTGATTTGTGGAATTTTGTTTAATATAATTTAGACAGGGAGGGGAAAGTAATGAAGCAGTTCAAGAACAATCGTCGGTGGACAGATTGGACTCCTTCTTTCAGAAACAGGCATAAGGATAAAATTACTCTTGCATTTATCAAAATTTGACGCAGAGAAAAGCTAAAATCACTCTACAGGACATTGAACATATTTTGAAGAATTGAAATTAGTTGTAGATGGGGTTCCAATAGTAAGACGAGGAAGATATAGGTGTAAGTGAGGGAAATGCATTGGAAGCTTTTGTTTTTAAATATTTAATGTTTATTTTAAAGTAATCTTGTTTCCTATTGGCCCCAGTGTCACGTAGAAAAGGACTTTGAACTCCTATTAATGACTGTCCCAATTGACCCCATCCTTGGGGTGAATAGGGACACTTTTTAATCAACAATTACGGGTCATTATGTAATGGTATCTTAATGATATTAGGTTCTAAAGATAAGTGATTAAACCTTCTTTCACTTTCATAATTAAAATATTTATGACATTTTGTATTTCTAGTTTTATTATTAAAAAACCATGAAATCTGTCCCTATTCACCCCAGTTTACGGTAATCGATAATATAGTTGAAGTAAAATTTCCGCCCACGTGAACAGAATTATACGGTTTGTTTATACAGTTGTACAATGAAAAGAGTCGCTGATGACTTAGCTATCATATAAATATATCAAATAAATAAATGAAAAAGAAATTATTCCAGGGCAAAATCAACGGGTCATATCTCCCATTTACTCGTAAAGTTTACGTCTCTTGTAGGATTGAATGGTTTTGTATGCAGTACACAACAAAATACTTCATTTATTTCCTCATAGCAATTTTGTACTTTTTTGTTTTTATTTCGATGACATGTGATGATTCAGCGTATCACGCCCTCGTTCCTCGAGCCCTCTCCGCCTTGAAGGATATTTGGAGGAGGCCAGCGTGAGACGCGAAGTGCGCGGCGTCAGTCAGCCCCTGTTGGGGACGGGCGCCCGGCACAATGGGCGTGAGGTGGAAAAGGACGCGCCTACCACGTGGCCGCGACCGCCGCGCCGCCGCCGCCGCCGCTGCCGCTTGCGTAAGGCGGAAAGTAATCGAAAGCGAGTGCTGCTGCACTCGGCGGCGAAACGCGCGCGGGTGGTGGGTGGATGGGTGGACGAGGGGGGGACGCTCCCCCCAGGCGCTCTCCCGCAGCGGAATGCCACGCGCGCTCGCGCTCGCCCGGATTTCCACGATCCCCGCCCACGCCCACAAACATTCCCACTCACTCCGCCGCAAGCGCACGCTCTATTCCCGTCCCGCCTCTCACCGCGCCCGCTCTCCCCGCCCGTTCCGTTCCATTCCGTACCGCCTCCCGACCCGTCTCGTTTCATCCCGCTATGTGCCGTTCCACTCCGTCCCGTCCCTTTTCCCTCCTTTCCTTCCCATTGCGTCCATCCCGCTCCGCCCCGACCAGCTTCGTTCCGCGACCGCACCCGTCCAACTCCCTCCCATTCCGTTCCGTTCCGTCACGGCCGCTCCGTCCGGACTGTTCCGTCCCATCTCTGTCCGAACCGTCCCACTTCGTCCCTTACCGCACCCATTCCACCCCATATTTTTTTTACCGCTTCTAACTACAATCGAATTCCCTATCGTGTGCACAAAAATTAAGAATCAAAACGAATTATATCAATACGCAATCATTAAGTAGATTTAAACTTTCAAGTGAAATTTCATGAACTTCAGAGTATTTAATAAGCAGAAAACAAACAAACAAAAACACGTTATGATATTTTCCTACAAAGCCGATCCGGATAGTCGAGATCGCTGTGGCAGTAGTGCCGTGGCGATCTCGGACGGAAGGATCGCGGGTTCGAGTGCCGAGGCGGAAATGGGTGTGTTTATGTTTCTCTATGTGTGTGACGTCCTTTCACCCCTCATTATCATCATCGTTTCATTGTCCATATCCCCAGGGCTAACAACCCTTGGGGATAAAAATAGGATCATATAAAAAGTCATAAAAAATCATATAAAATATCTATAAAAAGTGATTACCTGAGTGAATCCAAAAGAACACAAAATTGTCACAAAAGAAATTACTCTTTTATTTTTTAAAACTGAATTTTTGTAAATTTTCTCATCACTGAAATATTACCGGACCCCTTTCCTAAATCTTA
Organism: Acheta domesticus; assembly: GCA_031308135.1. Classification (NCBI taxonomy): domain Eukaryota; kingdom Metazoa; phylum Arthropoda; class Insecta; order Orthoptera; family Gryllidae; genus Acheta; species Acheta domesticus. The sequence goes on along the minus strand of JAHLJT010002406.1, from coordinate 97,249,354 downwards.
TGTTGTTGGCTTCCAAAAATCGTGCCACCATACCGTGAGTAAAATATTGATTATCATAAGTGTATTTAAATTAATAATAGTGCACCTAATGTAGTTAAAAAAGCAAATTTGTACATGAGCTTTTTTCTTAGTAATTTGTACGGAAAACAAAAAAAAATTAGACAACCGCTTAAGAGTTATTACACAGTAAATGGCGGTAAATCAGCTATTCTGCAATCTGCGTTAACCTTCGAGGGATTCTGGGTATCGGCTGTCTTGATCCCACCTCACGCAGACCATTTTGTCTTTGTTTTAAACAAGTGGTTTCTAAACCCAGCGGTCCACGGACCCTTCTCACAGAAAAAACGTGACCACGGACTCACAGGTAAAATAATTCTGCATAACTACATAATAGCAATATTACAAATTTAATTTTGATGTTTTCCATGGTGACATAAAATGCGAGTGATTATAAAATATGAATAACATATTTTGATGTTTAAAATAATATTTAATGGAAATGTATTTAACATACTTTTATTTTATTCACAAAGTAAATATTACTACCAATTTACGTATTACGATTTCTTCCTTACTCTTATAATAATGAAAATGTATCACGATAATGTTACTTTTTATTGAAACTTCCGCGGACCCGTTGTCTTTATCCATACATCTCCCATTCATTTTAAATTTGCCACGGATCACCTCACCGGTTACAAAAATCCCCGGGGAACCATAGAAACCATTTTGGAAAACATTAATTTAAACTAAACACAACTAAACCGTCGGCCAAAACAGGATTCGGGGTCTGACCGCGCCTACTCCTAAACCTGCTGCCTGCGCCCACCTCGGGTGATCCTGCGCTTACCTCTCCCTGTTTCCATCACAGCGACCTCTCTCTTGCGTCAAGCCAGTCCCCGCAAATCTCCGTCATCGCCTAGGACGGCCTCTGCTCACAATAGGCTCCTCCAACGCCATCTCCGGCATATGCAAGTGCTCGTTTTGTGCAATGATACTTCGTTTGCAGACAGAAGGACAAGAGATGTGCTGGATCCACTGCTTCTCTCATTTGTTGCACTAACTGCGTGTTATCTTTTTCATTGTTTGACATTCCTTGTTTGTCCCAGAGAGTCTACAACGTTTTTATTTTTGTACGAAATGTTATTACAAAGTTCTAATAATAATTTGTCTCTATCAATTATTCTGCTATTGTAATTCTTAAATGCCTATGTTTAATTAGCTTCTACGAATGATAACGCACCAATTTATAATATTTATGAATCTGTGCAATAGTCACTGTCACATTATTTATAAATTTTTATCCACATTTTAAATAAACATTTCATTATCTATTTTAATTCTTGTGAATACTCTGTTTTTCCTTTATTTTATGCAATGTATTCTACATTTTTATTATAAAAGTTACGCACCTTTCATGACCGCTTAATTTTACGTCTATGACGAAGTAATTTGCCGTAGTTACGGACGTATCACGCTGCCAGGCAACCGCGTTCAGCTTATCTTTTCTCAAGAAATCTCCATTTGAATCATACACCACACCTCCAAGCATTCTAAAGAAAGAATGTGAACGGCGGTAATTATGCAGCGTATGCAGTTAATTACGTGCATTTTGTTCATGGAAACAAGGAAATGGTGTTCAGCGGTATTTAAAATTATAAAAAGCTTTCCAGATATGATCTAAAACGTGTGTAGATGTGTGATGTGACTGGAATTGTGAACGAAAGCAATTTATTTTACACCCGCAGTTTTCCGACAATAATAAGACTCGTATAAAGCATGCGCCTTTAGTCTTTTTTCCAACAATCAGAGACTATTCGTCGTGCAGTGGTCAGCTAAATCGCCCTTGGGTACCCGTCTCCCCTTTCTGTTAGGCTGCGTAATTTTGGTGTAATAGACGATAGATAGATTGATTGATTAGTGAATCTGGGTGCGCCAATAAAGTCATTAGTCCCGTAAGTGTTGTGCATGTTTTGCCCTCGCCGGTTTAAGTTTGTGAATCATCGCCAAAACCCCACACTGCCTGAGGATGGTGATTACGGGGAAACAGTTTTCACGCTGGTAATTGCTTAATCTCGGATGACATCCTTGCATTGCTAAATTAATCTTTATTTCAGAAGCCGATTACTTCGTATTTTCAATATTCCGCAAGGTTGCCAAATTCAGTATCCAGTTTTATTCCTAAAATAAGTCAGTTTCTCCTTTAATTACTACACGATAAGATGATGAGTGGGCTTCTTCCTTTGCTTTGGAACATTATTTCAGAGATATCCTTTATGGACGAGTATCTTAACGTGCGATTAATCGTTAACGTCACCCAGAGATAATGTTTGCTGCTCTCGGGAGAAAGGAGGTGGCTTGTTGTGCTGTAAACGAAGTCAAGGCAATGCTCTCGTAATGACTTGCTTACATAAGGTATTAACGTACTTGGTTTACTTAGAGTGTATGGAAGAATACACTTGCAACTCGAGTTTGAATGCGTAGTGGGTTTCGTTTAGAGCGACGTCAGTTATAATGACAGTATAACAGGTGAAGATCTAAGTTCTCTTGAACCAGTAATGTTGTTTTAATGTATAGTATTATTGGATATTACGGCACGGCGTACAGCGTTGAATCTACCATTGTGCCATAAATTTGCGACTACTTGGAGAAAAAAGATCGGTAATGGAGACGGAAGCTTTAAAATACTTTGTAAAACTGAGTTTACAATTAAACACGATTTGCGGAAATTTATCCTCTTTAGAGAATACGATTTTATTTCTTGACATCCATTATCCTGATGGTGTGTTAGTTCCGTTCTTGTGTTTCAAGGGGTTGCTGGTTAAAAAATTAAGAAGGAATTTTTCGTTTGAAAATAAATTACTCATCTACTGCCATTCGTAAAATCGTGAAAGCACTAGCAGCTAGCAAAAACATTGCATATGTGCCATTGCGTGTATTATCAATAACTTGGAAATAAAGATTCAATTGAAGCGTTATTTGAAAAGGGTTTATTTCTATGTTCTTAAATAGGAAATGAACCTCATTGCCAAGCAAATCTTTTTAGCACAATTTTTTTCTCCTTTTCATTTGCATTATTTTACCATTATAACCTTAAGCCTTTATTTTTTCTGCATTTTACCCATGGTTGTGTGAAAAAAGATAATATTGTTTACACCTACATATTATTAATTCTTGTAGGGACCAAATAATTATCGTTGTAAGCTAAATATAGTCTTTGATGGTGTTCATTTTTATGTCAAAACAAATACATAACCAAATACAAATTAAATGTGAAACGATGTTCTGAGGTAGCTACAGTTTCGTAAAAGCAATTTATAATATGAAGTGGTCGCTTGATTGCATTATATTCCACGCGTACTCTGTTGACATATACACATTGTGAATTGCAACTGTTTTTCGCTGCATAAACTATGTCCAATAAAATTCTTTGATGAGGATTTTTTTTCTAGTCATGGCATTTATGACAGGAAAAATGTTCCATGTCTCCGGCTCTACGTTTTAAGTTGAGATTTTCAAAAGTCGTAATTTTCAAAGCTAGTATATTACTTGACTGAAGTGAGTCTGTAAACTCTAGAGTAACAATGTTCAGACTGAGTTATTTAATCGTGCCTTTTGTGAATCTCGTGGTATTAGGTTCCAGAGAAAAAAACAGAGGATTACCAAATTCACATACAACTAATATATCTTTTGGTTTCATATAACTTGGTCGTTATGCTGAATTTTCAACACGCAGACCTGGAGTTATATTAAAATGAAAGGTCGCATATGAACTCACAAAATACACTGTAAAGTATGAATGATTACTTCAAAAAAATAATTTGATATCATAAATCAAGCTTATTAAAGTAGCAGTGATATATTATTATTCATATTCTTTCAACTAAATTAATTCTTCGCCCTCATGGCATTATGATTTATCTGTCACTGAACACAGAAAAGCAAGCGATTTGTCAGGTTGAAAAGGCACATTTTCCTCAGAATTTCTATTAGAACTATCATCCCAGCACTACCGAGTTCTTGAGCATATTTAAAGAGAAGAGGTGCGTAGTGAGACTATGAAGAAGAATGTTAGAGAATAATACTGAAGACGTATGGGTAGTAAGAGAAATGACGCAATATAGGAAAGGGATCTCGTGTAACATCCATAGAAATAGCACTGAAAACATGCTCTAACAACACGTAGGGAAAAATTTGCACTTCCTCTAGGAGAAAGTCGTCAAACACTGTGTGCTGTGACAATGATGTACACTCCAAATCAATGCACTACTGAAGTTTTAAATGGAGAAACTCGAACTCCTGGGGAGAAAGTACACTTCAGAGTAGCCACAACTAACTCTCGAAGAATCTGATGAGAATATCAAAGCTGCTGACATCTTTAAATTCCATCAGTTCACGCAATTCCATGAACTTTCCGTTTCATTCACTATTTCTACTTCATATACATGTAAGGTTTTAACAAGTACACATTGCGACCAAATTACTTTCTGATGTTTTTTCAAAACAAGGAAGAAATGTTTCTGCATGTTTTGCGATCTCATTGACAATATTGGCAATAATGGCAATCTCATTGACAATAATGGCAATGAGGTATTAGCTCAAACATGATACTATTTTTCGGCATGTAGGTCATTATAATTATATGATGGCATGAAATCCTATCTAATAAAAGAAGGTTGCCGAATTTTGACCGTGGCCTAAATTGGACTATTCAAGTATTTCTATAAAAAAAGAGCTTCGGTTCATTCAAACTGGCTCTAATGCTTTCACACTTTACTGAATTTGTTAGACTCAGTGTACTAGTCATTTAACTAGTTCATTCGACGCTTTACTGAGTTTGTTAGACTAGTTCAATGTACTAGTCATTTTAATGAACAGGATTAGTGTTACAGTGTTTTCGTAGTGTTTTACAGTTTTTGGCCTCTATCAATCATAAGCCATTATGCGCCGCAAGCAATAGCAGCTTTCGTTCTACTCGTTACAACTACACTTTATTAGTTTCCGAATACGCATAGCAAGAACAATGTGGCCCTTGAAGCAATTGTTCAGCATTATCCGTTGCTTATATTTGGACGACTTGTCTACGCCGAACCATAGAAGTTTACCTACATTAGATCGGTTCATGTTAGAAGGCTGATATTGTGTTATGTTTTTCTTTCACGCCAAAAAAATTAATGGAATGCATGTAAGTAGTACGTAATATTGTGCATCATTTATGCTCTGGCAGGTGGAGTAAAGTGAAGATAGTTCTGCAAAATTGGGGAAAATAGTAATGAAGAAATCCTTTTCAGACGATTTTATCTATAAATATTCTGCTGTTTGTGAACACCAATTGCAACAACCAGAAGTAATGGTCGGAGTCACTTAAACATCTGTGGATGTGTAGAATAGTGTATCCATAAGAAGTGATTAAATTTGCCTAGAGATGGCGTGCACGTTGGCTTAGAAGCGCTCTCTTATGTGTGACAGTTCACAACGCACTAAATTCTCAAGGACAAAATGTAGGCACAGTTCTATAATTCTAATCATTTTTATATTGTGATACTCCTAATCTGCGGTATAAATTTCATTGTAATAGTATGTCTATATGTATAGTAGTAATACTGTATAATAGTATGTTGCAGTTTTCACAAACATCAGTGTGCAAAGAAACAATGGAACTAAAATGATTAACAAAACGGTTGACTAGTTCATATTAGACTGCCGGGAGTTCGGAGACTGAGTTCAAATTAGATTGCCGGCACCCCAATTTGGACCAAATACACACTCTAAATTTTACCCAACCCTCTTTACCAGAAACAACGTATTTAAATATCATACATTGTAGAATTAAAGTTTGTAGATTGTTTTGGTACATATTTTGTTTTCATTTGTTTATCGAGAGCATGAAAAAGAAATGTTATAAATAGTACCAAGTAAGGCAACTTCCGCTAATATTAATTGACACGAAATCAGGAAATGTTTTTCCATGACAAATTAAATTCGCATTTCACCGTTTCCAGAGTTCCGATCTGTGGCAGCTACGTTATGTATTAGCGGAAGGAGGAGTTTTTCAGAACCAACAAAAAGGTCCAATAAAATCGCGGAAAAGCTAACGAGACGGAGATGGAATGGAAACGATATGGACAATAGACAGCAATGAAAGAGGCATTTTTGAGGAGACACAGACATCTAAATGGTGACATGTTTTACGGCGGCAAGATGAACGGTCAGTTTTACCTACGTAATTTCTTTACAAAAATTACTGTGATAGAAAAACATCCGTCAAGGGCATATATCAAGATAGCGCGGACGTAGGTGGAACATCGGCCTTCTTAGGAGGGGAAGCTTCAAAGACTTTCTAGTCGACAGGTCAAATTTCCATGGTGAAGGAGACGATATGGTGGTATCTTTAATTTCTGTATCTTAAATATGGGCGTTAATGTTGTAGCAAATGGAGACAAATTTCTTTGCTTATTAGTGGGTGAACATACCCTTCCCTCTATTTCGACAATGAAACGTGACCTAGGCAGTACGAGTACATAATCTGAAGCATATATGCGGTACAAATGTTTCAGGCAAACGTGATAATTTATTTTCCTTCCCAAGTTTATTCGGAGGACTCCATGAAAATGAAGAGAATATGGAATAATGAAACATTATGTAATTGTATGAGATATTTTCAATAATGAAATATCATCTACAGAAGAGAGGGCATTGCGTTACGATCGTTAAAGTAATTTTGATGAATTACTCGTCATTCTACTTTATGGTAGAGAAGAACCTGAAATGAGATGGTCTTGGTAAAAGTAAAATTTTGCTAGTTCGGGATTAGGGCATATCTTCTTTCGCACGACAAATTATTTTATTGTTTTCGATGACATCATATTTGAAATGGTCAGTAATGGCAAGTGATGGTAATGGCAGTAAGTAATTACAATTTTTGTTAACCATAGATCACCATCAAATATTCAAAGAGAAAATATCATTTTCCGCATGAAGCAAAATTGTTGAGGTCACAAACTGCCAATGTTGTTATCAGCCCGGGTCTTTCCTAATTCTGTTCAATGTAGATAACGGAAGTAATCACAGTTGTAAATAAGCGTAAGCTATTTGCAATTTTTTCTATTGATGAGGTTAGAAACCAGGGCAAAATAACTACGTACTATATTATCAATTAGATTCAATAATAGGTATTTCTATGTAACTGAATAAGAGTTTATCCTCTCTACTGACGTCTGTACAGTGTTTGAGATGTGTTTGGTTGAATTTCAAGGTTGAGCACTAATTGAAACCAGGTGAGCGCCAGTTACCCCCCAGGGGAAGTAAAAGAGATCTCGGAACAACTGCTATGACACCAGGAGACACTCACGAGATGAGGTGTAGTTAAACGACAGTGCAGAGGAAGTTCGCTGGTTGAAGTTGTGGTAAAGCCTGACATGCTATTCTTACCTGCTCTTGAAGAGAGTCAGCGCTTCGTGTTTCCTAGCGCCAAGGCAGACACAAAGGTGTACGTCTATTTGGTGTACCGGTTTGAGCTCGAGTCAGAACTAGTGGTGCTACAATAGCAAGTACTTTCCCGAGTTACTGGAAACAGCTACGTAGTATTGAAATATTGAAATTTCTGCGCTACTAACAACTTAGCTATTATTTGAAAACGTCCAATTCAACCAAGAAGCAAACAGCTCACTGTTTCCATCGCAGTGTTGTCAGAACTATGTGAATTCTACAACTGCATAAAAATATAATACAAAAGTTTTGTAAACTTTTATTGTAAAAAGAAGCCTGATGCCCCGGACAATACAGAAATGCATTTTATAGGGCGATGATAAGAGAAGAGTATATGCAAAAATATATGCTAAAACCATGTAAAAATACCCTACTGACTACAAATAGGACAGCATTTGGTGCGAAAACTAAATATTTTCATACAAATATCAACATAAATTTGACAATTGTAACTCCTTATCATATAGCTACATCAAGTCACAATAATGACACGTAATTCACAGAAATTTGCAGGAGCGAAACATAATTCTATTGTAGCATTCCCGGCATTGTCGCTATTCTCTGAGAGAATTTTTATTTCAAATATTTCAAAATAAATAGTTTCTAAAAGATTAATGTGAAACTCTATAACAAAAGGTCAAATGTAAGAAGACACCGAAAACGAAGCGCAGTGAATTCCGAGCGGGGTATTATGTTTGTCACGAAATTATAGAAAAACTACTCATATTTTCAAAAAAATCAACATGACCTTATTTGAAGATCTGGTTTTGATGAGCATATTTTATCAATAAAAACAATTGTATCTTCACAATTGTAGTTGTAGAAAGACGCCAAGTTTTTTAATATTTAAAAAGTTTTGTAAAATCAGACATTTCATGGAACATGAAACCTGCACCATTCTCTTAAACTTCCTTTATGCTACTTCAGGTCCCAATTTAATCAAAAACGTTGTGCGGTTTGTAAGAAAAATGGTTTAAAGAAAATAAAAAATAGCCTGACACAAATTTTAGCAAAAAATATTTGTTTTTGAAAAATTGAACATGACCTTATTTAAAGACCTGCTTTTTATGAACACATTTAATAAAAAAACTTGTATCTTCATAAGTGTAGTAGAAAAACGCCAAAAAATTTTGAATTCTTTCAATTTTTGAAAAATTAGCGTTTTCAACCACCATGAGACCTACGCGATTCTCTTAACGACCTTCAGACTATTCAACAACAAAGTTTAGTCAAAATTGTTGGCGCAATTTTTTTGAAAATTTTGAAAATGTCCCAGGGGCTTTGTGTGAGGTACCACCCAAAATTAAAATATCCGTTTCGAATTCAAGGGTGATCGAGATCAGACATATCGATCAGGGAGTATCAATTTTGGAGAAAATCGGCCGAACAGTTTACTTGCTAGCGCTGTCCTCAGACAGATGGACAGACGTTTTGCTTTCAATTGGTTTTTGGGATATCAAGGACCCACAAAACAGAGATTCTGGTTTGACGATGAGAAAATCCACTTCTCAGATTAAGAAGACCGGAATACGGCCTAGGGATGTCTACTTGCTAACCACACGTCCCTCCTTAACCCACAGGTGCGAGGCAGGGATGTCGCCGGAATGCCTGAGTCCGTTCACGGGCTCTCGCGCCAAGTACGCACTGTATTTTGTGGCCTTCAGTAAAAAGTTGACTCCAATTGAATATCGAGAATAAGTTTGCAATCAAAAGTGTAATGATTCCACTAGAATCACTCCTCGCGGATGTCGCTCTTCAAGTGACGCCGATGGTTAAAGCAGGAGAAATAACGATAGGTCCTCCTTTACCATTTTCAGGTAAGTTGTGATGAGTTTAGAAAGAGCATATTTCAAAAATAAGGTTTTTTCTTGAGGTTTCCATTGTCTTGTTCGTAAGTGTTATTCTGAATGCTTTTTCAGTATTCCGATGCATCACTATGCTGAATAATTTTCAAAGCATTGTTCTATCAAAATTGGTGATGCACGTGCGCCCTATACTGCTGACTAAACCTATTTAAATGAAGTCAAAAATGAATACGATATTATTCAAAGAGTGCGTAAGATCGAATGGTGAACCACAACGTGTACACAGTAAAACCTGCCCCAAAAGAAAGGCACATTCTTTATGTTTCTTTTCCGTTTTCCACATTTTTTTAGGAAAATGAAAAAAATCGTCCTTTGATAAAAAGTATCAGGATAGAGTGTGATTCTTCCACACCCATTGCAAATCTTACTTTTCTCTTTCAAAGAATTGCCCTATGTTGACAGTACATTACACAAAAATTCAATATTTTACTAAACATCCACGTTTATTGTAGTTTTTTTACTGCGTTACAAGAAAAGAAAATGTACTAGGTAACCTAAGAACGTTTTGACGGTACACAAGAAATCTGTGTGGAGCAGTTCATTTTGTGCCCACAGGCAAAGTACATTACTATATATTATACCGTTTAACTTGTGAACTATCTTTAATAAATAATTGTAGTAATATGTAGTGAAATCTGTCTTAAAGGTCACTTGTCAAGAAAATGGCCAATTGCCGGAAGCTTTTAAGCGCAACAGCACAACAAGTCTATACAAAATCTTTCAGTTTCCAGCATTTGCATTTTTTCTCACATCTAGTCCTTTTTCCTGTACGTCGACCGAGATTCGAACGAGATTTGTAGCTGCAATTCACAACATGTGGAAACTTAAGAGAATCTGTGAAAATCATTTTTAAAAAATTGACACCCCAGTTAGATAAACATCCGCTTCTTACATCATTTCGGACCAAATTCGCAAACTTTTCAGGAAGTTCTGACCGTCTAGTACAGTTTAATCTACAAAACAAGGTCTGAGCATGGATCCTAAAAGGCCTATTATTAATATTAGGTTGATCCTAAAAGGCCTATTATTAATATTTCTTTGTCTAAGACAAGTAATTTGGAAGAATTATTATATTTTAATTACTTATTTTTTAATTTGTTATTTCAAAACGCAAATACTTCCCCGAAACGTGAATATTCCCTAATCGAATACGCAATCGACTATGCACCAAAATCTCTCACTCAACACACGGAACAAAGGCAGCTCGGCAAGTCAATATAAAGAGGATGTTTCACGCTCGTCTCCGTTCAGCAATTCTTAGGCAATTGCACCCATTCTCTGTGCATCTGCGCCGTTGGCAGATTGAGAATGAAAAGTGTGAAAGAATGAAATGAAAGTGAATAAAATAATATAATTGTTAATAATGTAATAATAATTATCATCCTCATAAGTATGTAAAAATACTTACATCCCTGAAAAATAAAAAGTGCTTAATTTATTCCTTTTGTGATCAGTTTTAGATGCCTGAAACCTAACTTTTCATGTCTAATGTTTTTAATGGCTGAATCATTCTAACATATTGTTAGTGCCTAAAACGTCTTTTTATGCCTTATAATATAAATAGTGTCTAATTTAATAATCTTGTTACCTATTTTAGGTGCCTAAAATTCTGAAGTCTAGTCAAGACCCAACATCATATTTACTTTCGTAGAAAGGTCAAATCCATTGCCGCGTCCTCCATTTATTGTTTTCCCTTCCTCGTCATTTCTCGTAGAAGCAATTAGCACCGATGTCGAAAGAGTGAATGCAGCCAGGCACAACAGGAAATCGTCACAGGTGCAATCTCTACAATAAATAGCTACGAATTATCTTCTCTCTGCAGGCATTCCTTTGAACACAACTTGGTACCAATATTTACTTTGCTATGCATGTAATGTGCTTTCCAGGGTTGAGTGATGGGATCAGTATATTATATTTTGTCACAAACAAAATAGCTTCACTAGAGGTTCATGATTTATAAACAAGCTTAGTAGAAATAAGAGTTTACATCGTAACCAGTTTTTTTCTTGTCAATAAATAAAACTATATAGTAATCACTTTTCGTGTGTGCTACGCTTGTATTATACTTTCCGAGGATAGGGAGTATGGAAACTATACGATATTTCAATAAAAGTTGCATTATAAAATACTTTTTCTGAAAGTTTACATAGAAAGAAGATTGCCATCACGGCAAATTTTATCATTTTTACACTGGTAAATGGGAAGGTCTAAGAAATTGAGAGCGTAGGCTTCCGCGGCCGGAGTCAATATTAAGTTGGCTGTCCGGGTGACGCCGCGTCCATGGCAAAGGTGCCGACGTTTCGGTCGCCATTCTGCGACCTTCCTCAGGGCGTAATGCGACCTTCCCTACGACCCTACGACGGCATTACGCCCTGAGGAAGGTCGCAGAATGGCGACCGAAACGTCGGCACCTTTGCCATGGACGCGGCGTCACCCGGACAGCCAACTTAATAATGTCTAAGAAATTGATTTGTACAATACATTCATTTTCACTTCACTTCACTATACGTACGTATAGTTTAGGGAAAGTTAAGGCCCATTCACAATGCAAACATAAACATAAGCATGGTGTTAACATAAAAGTAAGAGCTACGTCCATAACCGGACTCATTCACAATACCTTCGCATAAGCATAACACATAAGAAGTTAACTTAAAAGCTTGCAAGCTTCAAGCTTCTGTGCTTAAGCTTATGACAGAAATAAGAAATGAACCAATCACATTACAATTAACTCAAAATCGAGTATCAAAATAGGATCGAAGTCGATAGATCGAACAAAAGACTTGTTTTCCAAATTGCTTGGTTGATTTTCGATGGTTTTCTGCGTTGTTTTGTAGCGTACGATTTTTTGTGGTTTAGTTTTGTTATAGTAGTATCATCTTAGTATCATTTAGTTTTAATTTTATTTGAAATTAAAATACCTAACCTAACCTAACCCATGGCCACAAGGCCGAGAAGCCGCTGGTAGGCCTTGGCTCGTAAAAGGCTGTTGTGCCACAGTACATACGTTTCACAAAATTTCAATATATATAAAATATAGATTCTCACATCCAACCAAAAGTAAATAGAATGACCCACAGAAAATAGAAAAATTTTGCTTTCGCTTACGTTGGACATTGTGAATACTTCAGTCTATCACTTATGTTAAAGTTTATGTCTATGCGTTATGCTTATGTTTACATCTGCATTGTGAATGGGCCTTTATGTTATGCTGCGCGAAAAAACGTCACACAGCAAAATATACTGGGCCATTGCAAGGAAAACGCACATTGCAGTCTTGCCTCGACCGGAAAATCGAGCCTGAAGCCGCGTAGTGGAAAGCGAGCACGCCGACCAAGAGCTAGCCACGAGGCTACAAAATACACTATCATGTATTAATTCAAGCAAAATTTACGTGACATTATTCTAAAGATCTTTATAACTATCGAAAACTATTTGAACGTTTTAAAAATACATTAAAATTATTTGAAAGTAAGTTTATAACTATAAATAATCAATGTGATTTTTTTAAAAAAGAAGAGACAACAAAATGTAAAGAATATGCTCCAGTTTTAAGAACAAAGATTGGTCGTACGGTTACAGCATTCACTGCGATTCTGACAGAGGCATCATACTATGTTCTTATCCAGTTGTAGTCATTGAAGTTCACAGCTTAGTTCCTTTTTGCAATATTAAGAAGGGCATCACGTTGTAATGATCTTTTCGAGCCCAAATATCATATCGGAGCCTAAGGCAACGTTTCCAAACCTTTCAGTCAATGAGACAGCCTTGATATTGTTCTTCACACTTCACGGAATTCATGCGGAAAGTATCTTTTTGTACTTTTTATGAAAATGATGACTTGATACCCTGTTTTGCACAAAACGTACGACGATTTCTTCAGTACACGAGTTTTGGGGGAACATTAAAATTGCTAACTACCATGAACTTGCTCATATGTTCTTCCGTGTTATTTTGATTATGCGCATTGTAACAAGGCGCGTGCAACAGAAAGCGCTTTCGCAAGGGAAATCAGCTTCTCTTTATCAACGTCTGTATCTCTATTAACTTCTTGAGTTATGCTTCTCGCACCTCGAATCTACAATGCACGAATGTAACATGAAATTTTAGTGTATGTTGTGTGTACAGAAATGGTGTAAGTGTATTCGCTCAACTCAAAGTTTTAATTAATTCATTATTTTTTTTATTTCAATTTCTCTCGGTACAATCACGAAGTGTCGGCAACATCGTAGGCAATCACGGCCTTCTTTGTAAATCATTGGCCTAGAGATAAGTCTCCAGAACTCTGTGGTTAATCGCTGACGGCCGTAAAAGCTCATATAAGAAATCGGTTTCCGTGAAAAGACATGAGAAAAAGTGAAGGAACGCGGATGTCGCGAAAACTACCTCCGATTATACTATACATATTAGCAGTAATTTTCACCCCTGCCTTGCATCGATCTCTTTTAAAATAATGGTTTGCGACTTCAGCCCCTTCATTTTTGCCTATAATGTACAGCATACAACACTATCTTAATATATATAATTGCTCCTAAATGATTTAAAAATGAAAATTAGACAGAGAATACGAATAAAGCTTTTGCAAAAATGATTTATTAAATTTACATTTCATTTTTTCTACTATTATCGTCTCCTATATTATTTCAGTAGTATACCTCCCCTTTGCGGGTCTCACAAGCAACCAATCAATATAAATGAGGTCTCTAAAGAAAGAGAATTTCAAGGAGACGTGACGAATTGCACTTTGACTATAAAAATATGGATGATTTCTTCAAAAAACGCATTGAAATATTCATGTAAAATGCAACCCGCATCACATGTCAACCTATATTGGCAAATAACTCGTAAACAAAGCGTTTTAGAGCCTTAAAAAGTAAAATTTTGAGGCCAAAGGCCTCAAAGAAACGTTTTTTACATCATAATCTACAAGATAACATATTTTTCGATCCATTCAATTAACTTTTCGGTTCCACGCTTCAATACTATCAAGGCCACCTCGATATTTCAGTTCTTTCTGTTGGTAGCAATTTTTGTGGCGACACGCTGAGAAGGCTTAGATTTGACTATCTTTATTAACGCTTTCTGTTAACACCGTAGTTTGTGCAGTCTGACGAGGTTTATTTGCATAATCATTAATTCAAGATCTAACATGCGAGAGTTCTCGCACGGGTACGCTAGTCATTTTTAATTTTACACGTACAAAAAAGTTATCAGAAATAGAATCTCTTATTCTAATTGCGCAAAAGTTCGTTTATGCAAATGACGTGAAATTCGAAACAAGAAGAAAATGTGTAATTTTTTAGTTTTGAGGTTTTACATAAAAAATAATTAACTATTAACTTCTTTAGATTTTTTTTCTAATCATTCGTATGCTGATCCTAATTATTCCTGTCAAGACCATTGCGTATTCGACTAAGGACGCCTCACACTAAGGACATCATTTTGATCATCATAGACTCCCTTCAAAATTTCATCGACCTCCAAGGGACTGATAAAGATCCCGTTGGGAACCCAAGACCTATTGCGTCGCTGTCATTTAACATGCCGTCTGGATCACTTCATCGATGCGACGCTACCATTGGCAACGCAGCATTCGACCGGAGCAGCGCTATCCGACAGCAGGTCGCCGCAAAGCGAAATAAAACGCGAGCTCCAAGGACCACTGGCGGCCATTATTCTCAGTTAGAAGGCACTTTTCCCACAAACGACCGCGTTCATGATTCGTTTGCAACCCAAGCAACGATGAAACATATTTATAGTAGCTCCAGGAACGACGCTTTCCTCATTTTTGAACCTGGCCCATACACCCACTCTCAAGAACATTTCTTTGTTTAAGTGCTGAAATGTGGGAGAGTTATGTTCATATTCACGAGTTACATCATATTCGATATGCAAAATGCAACAAAAAATTATGAGCACAATACTTTCTCATTCAGTTTTTGGTAAAGTGGAAGCAAATACCGATGTGTATTATCATCGATTATGTGTATATTCGGCGCTCTTCTAACAATTAATATAGAAAAGATTTTTAAAAGTTTAAAAATTTGTGTATTTCCTTTTCATTGCCTCTTCTTTCTCAAAATCTCTGACAAATACATTATAAATTGCCTAACACCAAATTTATGTTCAGAATTTCTTAAAATAAAATTACATATTTACTATTTTTGTGAAAATAAAATTTAAAAAACTTTTTTTTTCTTCACCGGCGACAATCAGAACTAGAACGCTTAACTCATAAAAAACTCATTTCGCTCCCCAATAACTCAGATGAACAACTGTGGAACTTTTTTTCTATGATACCGACATTACCAACATATTTATAATTACTGATCCCATATTCATTGATGCACAAGAAAAGAGACACGCGGACAAAATCGTAATTTTTGGAAGAGACGAAATATCTTTAGAAAAGAAGACTACTTTTATTAGTTACAATTTTACAACGATATTTCTCACGGCAACCGGAAAATATATACTTTGCTTTGGCCGCGGAATGAACGTCGTCATTGAGAATAAACCGTTTTCATGTCAAATGTCAGTTTTATTGGACACCGTCGTTATATTAAACAACACTACTAATTCCATTGAATGTGCGCTCTTACATTCAAACGCAATTTTCTTTACCATAAAACCAGTTCACAAAACTCCATATTCTACGTAGTATCTCAATTTGCTGTCCATCCTTGTGTTAACAATACTTTGAGTAAAAAAATTATAATGAATTCATATATAAAATTACAACACAAATTAAATCATAATATAATATTATACAGAAGTTAAAGCGCAATTATCACCCGTGGGAGTCAGTTTCTTGTAAGTCTTCTTTTATTTCCCTTCCAAACACCACAATAATTCGTCTGACATAAATACTCTCAAGAAACCAACATTATATTAGAGAATTTATCCCATGTTTGGGAATTTCAGCACAAGGACGTTCGCGCAGAGAAACAAATGTCGGCTGCGCCATTTTCTGACGTAGTCGCAGGCGCAGCCTCGCGTGTCTGCCTGTCGGTGCGGCCTAGGTCACGGCCGACGGTGGCGGCGGCGGCGGAGCCTGCAGCGTTGCGCGAGGTCATCCACCGGTCGCCGCAACCGACCGGTCCTAGCTGCGCGGGGCCGCTACAATCGCCGACGCGCAGTGTTGCCAAAATTTGTTTGGAAAATGCAACCAAAATTATTTTTTTTCAAAATGTGACTTGAATCATGAAAACGTAACCGCATTTGTGACATTGATATTAAGGACTAGCGCTGCTGGCACAATTCAGATCTTTCATACGAATCGTCATCACTCTCAATCATCATGTTCGATGGGCTGACAAAATCTTGCGAGGAAATCGCTTCAAATATTTAAAGTAACCCGGTACAAACGAATTAGAACTTACAACAATGCTGGTAGATGAAGAGTAATGTTGGAGACACTGTTAGGCAACGGAAGCCAATTGACCACAAAGAGACGCATCATTTACCGCATTCTTCACACCTTTATCAGAATGTCAATGTCAAAACAGACGTCTACCAACTAATTATAAATTCGTCGTATTTTTTAAATAAAATATGATTAGTTTTCTGTACCAAATCAAAATCAAATTGATAATAACACATTGATTTTTTAATTTAATTGTGTACATAATACGCTGTATAATAATAATAATAATAATAATAATAATAATAATTATTATTATTATTATTATTCGTCCTATTATTGTGAGGTGATTTTAGCCACCTATACTTTTCTGTTCTAGAAAATACTATTTTGTGATATGTACCAATCCTAAGGAAAATTCTTTTGGTCTTATTTTTACGTTTTTGAACCATATTATACGAAATAAAAACAATCTAAAGAAGTTTTTATTTGCCTCTCAACCACTAAAATGTAAATTTAAAAAGATATCAAATCCTAAAATAAATTCGATTATAAGAAAATGGAAATTTTTTCATGAACAGATTCAAATTTTTTGAATTCTCATGAACGCGGTGAAATTTTCGAGGAGCAGAAAAATTCAAGCACGAATTTGTGGAGAAAAATAAGATATAAAGAAACAAACGTCAAACATTTCACAATGAGTTAACAAATTTACTCTTTCCTTCAATGTATTTACCCTATGCTTCCAATTAAATTCACCTCATAATTTTTTTGGGTCTCGCTTTCATATTTCACCTCCAAACCACAATGATATTGTAACTTCTTAACTACTTAACTTCTTAGGGCAGTTTTGTAAAAGCGAGTGGGGATGGAAGAAGTCACGTCAACTGAATGCGGAAGTTCAATCCGTACCCGCTCTAGTTTTAAATAATGGCCAACTTTCTTCCGCACGCAATAGTAGTTTTTTGCATGCCAAACTCTACTCCCTAATGTCTCTTGAATAAAATTTAGTACGTAGAACTTGCGACGCGGATATTCGAGTTTTGAACACAAAAGTATATGGTAGGTGCACCAGAGGAACATCTTTGTGAATTACTTTCAACTTAGTACATTTATCTGATTTTCGTCCAAAAATAAATTTTACCCACGAATATAATTCCTTTTGGAAATTCGACGTAGTTTTGGCATTTAACAAATGAAATTCCGTTTCCTCGGATGTTAAGTCCAAAATTCAAACAATGTAAATCATTTTGCAATTAAAGAATGCATATCATAATGAAGCACATCGTGGATGATAAGATCGTTGTTGATAATACTTTGTGTTTTTACAATTCAAGTTCATTACGAGAACAAACTCACTTAACTGTCAGCTTTCTCGCGTCATCGAGTGTTTCGCGTACAAACTTTAATTATTATAAAGACGAAAATTATTTATATTTTTACTGATACGTTATTGCTTATTATTGCATTCAGTACGGATCTCTCTATAGTACACTGCATAGTTTACCTGGATCGAGAGGTTAGTGATTACGAGGAAAAAATGAAAACAGTTGAATGATGCTACGTGTGCTCTTATGACGAGAATCACGGGAGGAAAATATGAAAAGACAAGCAGAATCAAGTTAACATCTAGTTAATTAGTAAATAAGTAAATATGAATAATTAAAATTAGGTAAAAAATAAAATCTGTGTACCATAGGCGTTTACTGGTTCTAATGATCTCGTGCAACAAAATATCCTCGGGGCAAAGGTTTTCGCGCTTTTTGTCGCCGCTCGATCATTAGAAGCTTTCCAATGCCTTTGGTGTACAAATAATTATTGTACCTATGTTACGGACAGGGTGTATTCGTGTTCGCCCGACGAAAGGTACGGGCGTGAGCGGCCGACGTAAGCCCTACGGTAGTAACTGCAAGAACATTGCATTCTACTGCACCAAATATTCGTCGTCAAAACATTACATGTATTGTACTATGATACCGAAATTACCAACATAAGCGTAGGCGACCTGTAATGGAATCGAACAATAAAAACTGCTCTCTGAGAACTGTGTTTAATATGTGATAAAATATATATATATATATATATATATATATATATATATGTAATATAATATATAATATATATATATATGTTTACGACCCGAGAGAAGCATTTATAAGAGAAACTTCATATGGTGAAGTAAATGTGTAGTAAAATAAAAAGCAAGTAACGATGTCGACCGTAAGCTGTCCACCTCTTGACTTCTTATTGAAAGTGCGAATGCGGGCGCAAATCAACATGTGCTTGTGAGCGATTTAACAGAATGTGCAGCGAAGAAGAACGAGCGGAGAAAAGCTACGTGCATCTCCTTTAGACAGGTGCTCTGAAGGCGGTGAATTGGAAAACATAAACGAGCTGCACATCCACGGGTTCTCCAAGCGTAGAAATCGCGATGAAAGGGTTAGATAATAATACAAAGAAAGTGAAGCATATATTGTGAGAAATTTAGGAGAAATAAATTAATAGGTGGAAATGAAATACAAATTACATTTCAATTCTGCAGGTCTAATAATATTACATGACACAATTTGTGAATTACTCGTAACAAACATGGGTAGGCCAACTACACATTACATATGACATTGCATAATGTATCAAATTGAATAAATATGAAAAGAAAGACAATTAAACAGGATTAAACATCTAAATATGTGACCTATTGAAAATATAAACTATGTTGCAATTGAATTAATGTCATTGAATGCATATTTATTAAAAATATTATGCAAATAGAAGTCCTTCTTTCATATGCGTTTGAAATATTTCTCTCGCCACTTTATTTTAAGTGTAACCGATGAAATAAATGTATTTGCAACAGGCAATTGCCCAATATAAAACTATTACATACACCGACAAAAACCAACATCCCCTACGCCACTTCCAGATCACAACTCTCCTAAATACACAATATCCACCGACACATCACATCATCATAAATTTAGAAAACAAAACACAATATAGAAAGTCTCTCTTATATCAACCCTCATTAATGTAATCTCATCACAAATATACAAAACAAAACTATACAAAGTCTATCAACATCACTCTTTTAGCTACTTTTCCGAAGACATTTTTTGACAGAACAAAATCAATATCACGCTTCTTCGCTATTCTACGCATTATATTCAGTAAAGCATTAAAATACAAATTAGTTTACGGCAGTGCACATAGTGTTTCATTATTATTTCTGAGACTTCAGGGAGGAATCTTGCAACAAACTGTTTATAATCAAGGGATAGCCTCGGCGACGGCAATCTGAACTTGAATGCAACACAAAATTGAAGAATAGATATGAAAGAAAATGGAGTAAACATTGTAACAAATTTTTATAGACCGACTGTAGTTTTTGACTGAGAATCCTCTTCATTCCAACTCTCAAAGGAAATATTTCTGGAAGTTGTGAGCTGGAAGTTAATTACAAACCAATTTAAGAAAGAAATCTAGACATACTTTTCTAGCTCCATGTTGACACAAGACGGTTACTGTTTTTCAGGACGCTTACTGGTTTTTCTTTGTAAGCAAAGGTAAAAAAAGAAGAGCTCCGGCTCTAGTTTTTTCATGAGAATGGAGGTTTTAACTTCCAAGTGCAAAGTGCATACAAAAACACTCACAATTTTTTCTCCTCTGATTGTGATGTGGCAAAATTTGAACTCAAAAAAAGGCATAACAGACGCGAATTTAAAAATGTTTCATAAAATAAATTCAAAATTATAGAATAATGAGGGGAACAAGATGTTTATAACAACTTTGGACTTCCCTCTCTGAAAGACAATCTTCTCGGTTTCATTTCCTCTCTTCCTAGTTAACGGGAACACATGAAGGACGAAGCGACTTCCTTAAAAGTTTTACCAGCTAATGACTTAAGGAAACGTATCATTTAATTAAATGCAAAACATTGTTATTTTATTAACTGAAAAAAATTGGCTTTACTTCTGGGTGTTACCTAGCTACGATCCTTGTCAGTCTCAAAATCGTCAAGGTCCTTTTTGAAATTACATACTCATTCCTTTTCCTGACTCTGAACGAACCTGGACGAAGTCCGGGGGGACGCAGACTCGTAACTTATAGGGATGCGCCACCGATGTGGATGTTTTCAAAACATTCGTGTTTTTATAAAGTCATCGATGTATTTGACATCGGTGTTTTGAAGCCGACATCCTTTTAACATCGATGTTGTGTGTTCGATGTTTTTACGTGGTTGATATTTTTAACTGAAAAAGTAACATCTAACAAAATTCTATAATAATTTTCAGATCATCAAATGTAATATAGCTTGGACCGAAATGATCAAGGATGAAAAATAGAAAAAAAATTGAGTTCTCGGCAATAAAGAAATATATATTATTTTTGAATTATCGGATTAGATAATTCAAGTTTTGGTAGTTGTTCTGATAATATTTTGTTTTGGCAGTTAAATGTCAATTAAAATTAACAAACGCGACCACATTCAAATTGAATCCCCCGCGTGTATCCTCAAGGGTTACTAATCTAGTTTTTAAAAAATCCATATTTAAAAACATCGATGGTTTGGGGACATTGTGTTTTAATATTAATTGTGTTGCTTTATAAACATTGTGTTTTAATTTTGAGCATTGATGTTTACAAACATCAACGTTGTGTTGGTGATGTCGCACCCCTACCCCTAACCCGTACGCCTTGCCTCGCCCCTGGCCCCTGCAGTACCTCTGACCTCCTACGACTCGAGTCGCGACGGTGCGGTGGCAGGATTTTTGACACTAGCTCGTCAGCTTGGTCAAATTCAGCCGTTGTCTGGAGGAGCATTCTAACAGTCGACAGTTCTGATCAGTTCTGACAGTTTCACATGGTTTCTACGATCCAAACCAGGCGAATGCCGGAGCAGTATTCTAATAAACCTGTGACGGAGCGCGCGCGAAACTTGCTTCCTCATCCTTGTCCTATCCTCTACGCCTCTCCGCTCACTAACACACTCTTACACTCCCACGTACTACATCATCAGACATGTCGGTAAACCAGACGAGAGCTTAGACCTTGTCCCGTCTGGGGTGGTCTAAATCACCGCAAGATGACTTACGACAGCGCGGGATGTTGCCGGCTAGCGGTGGAAGATCACCGCCACCTCTCGCGATGAAATCATGCACTACACATACGGGACTAGTGACCTTAGCAGTTGACGCGCAGGAATCACTAAACTAGTGCTGTCAAGATCTTCTACTGGTGGCAGTGGCACGCGTGTTGGCACCGTATGCCACGAGCTTCTCTGCGCAACTACGGTAGGGAAAGGGAACCAGTAGTAACCCCGCCGTTTTACAATAGGGATGGCGTTGTCTCTTGCGGTGGGGTATGGAACTACGTGAAGGGGCGATTTCGTCGTGGCACTCGTGTCACGGACTCCCGCTCGTGGCATCGACCTTGACAACACTTCACTAATCAATCAGTCAATCAATCTCCCCCCGGCGGTGCGCGAGTCGCCGTGCGGGCGATGCCCTCGGCCGGCCCGGCGCGGAGCGGCGCGGCGGGGCGGGGCGGGGCGGGGCGGGGTGTGGCGGAGCGAGGCGGGGCGGGGGCGGCGCAAACGAGCGAAGCACGCGCGCCAGCCTCCGACGCCCCCAACGGGCCCGCGTCTTTAGACCGCGCCGCTAAACTACCCGCAAGTAGGCAACGCACATGATGTTGGACCGCCTCGTTTGAACCCTGCGGAAAGCTACTTTCTCGTAAACAAGAAATCGACGGTGGGCACGTACACACTGTGCAGAAGATTTTTACAGCGCGTTCGCAAACAGTGTGCTTAACTCATTTATTATCTTTTCATTTTTTGCGTTGATGGAAATAGCAATAAAAATACGTGTACAACCGTTACAAATTACATGAACGTTATTAAATAGGTATCTTATTTATAATGAATCTCGTTAAGTATAATGATATAGAGATAATTATTAAATCATCAATTGATTTATGAAATCTGCTACCAGCGACAGTAGTGAATGACAGTTTACAGTTGTAAATAGTGAAAAATCAAATCATCATTTCTTTATACACATACCGTAACTCTCACGGTTGTGAGCAGTTTATATGTTCCCTCTCGCATCACGGAAGGGATTGTCACTGCGGACGATACTCTGAAAGTAAGTTAATGATACAGTAGATACATTATCTTTCTCTTCAATATTCTTAAATTTCCATTTTTCTCTTCAATGTTCTGTTGAAAACATCTCGATGCAGATTTTTGTTCTGTGATCGTTGTAACCCTTTCATAAAATAATTAATCTCACTTAAAATCGTAAGCACATCCTCCCAGCCTCTCTCTATACACATACATAAACGAGAGAGAGAGAGAGAGGGAGAGAGGGAGAGAGAGAGTCAGAGAAAGATCTGTCAAAAATCCACATCCAAACATGGTTGGTTGAGGGATTCATGTATTCACCTCAATACTTGACGTATCAACAGATATTTTTGCTTCAAGATTGGTCGAGGATCGACGGCGAGTAAGAGATGGATGACTGAAACTCCATTGAGTTGCGGACGTCAAGCTCCAAAGTTTATATGTAACTTGTGAGGAAGTTCTAAAGAGATAAATCTCATAAGAGTTGAATACGTCTAGATACGCCCACTCGCGGGTCGTGAAATATGCCTCATAGTCATATGTTGAATAGTACATAGTAAATTGTAAAAGACGTACAGTGTGAAAATATGAATTGTAAATCAGGAGGATAAGTGTTATATTTTGTAATAATAATAATAATAATAATAATAATAATAATAATAATAATAATAATAATAATAATAATAGGGATAAAGCAAGCATAGTGAGGAATCGGAATGAGGTTGAATTGCACATTCATATTCACATTACATACTAAATGTCGGTGAATGAAACTCACGGAGCAGTTTTCAATGGCTGACGCTTTCGTCATTATACCCTAATCGAATACCATACTCAAATGACCAGGGGCAAACATGATACAAAAATTATGACTTTTTTAAAATTAAACAATATTTATTTCACCAAAATTAATATTTATTTAATATTTTTTTACATCGCTCGGAGGAATATAGATAGGCTAGAGTGTATTTGTTACGAACATAACTACGGTCCTTCACTCTTCTGCCTTGAGTTACAGGAGATTCACAAGTAAATTTACTTGAAATCCACGAGTCATTTCTATTACGAGTCGGCGAGACTAAAGTCTGCAATTATCGTTATCTCGGGTTGCAATATATTCATTTAGATTCTACTTCCGATTGATAGTGATGCTCTTGAAGTACTCCCAAAGCTGATTTTGTAAGATCAAAATAAGAACAGAATGTAGTAGTAGGAAGTGAAATAGGAAATATGTTATCGTTGGAAAAAATTACACGTAACGTAACATAATTTTACATAATCTCACCATACGAATTTACACATATTTAAACAAAGCAATTCTCAGCATTACAAATTACAGCATCTTCAGTCTAAACGTGTGGCAGTTGAGGGGGCCAGATCGTAGAACGTCGCTGAAATGTGCACGTCACACTGAGAAGTCGCTATGATTCCGCTAGTCTGTGCTACCTGGAAGCTGGCTATGAGTTTGCCACCTTTGCAAACTAGTGGTGCTACAACAGCACATACTTTCGCATTATTTCTAAATTTGCAATTTTTGAAAATTCAGAGAGTTCAACGAAAATGAGACCCGCGCCATTCTTTTAAGCGTCCCTTCTTCTGACCGTGGAACAAATTTAAAGAAAAAAAAACACGCAGGTCTCTCTCAGAGGCAGGAAGGCAGGACAGAACACGTAAGCTGCAGAGGAGACGCTGTGGACCTCGATGCATTGGTGAATATAGTATTTTCAAAGCAGTAGATAATCAATGGTACCGCTTGATCAGGGTTCCTCTATAGGTTAGGAAATATTCGGACCGTACTTGAAGCAACGTATAAATGGTTGAGGGAAATATTTTTTCACTTCAATGTAGAAAATATGCCTCTAATCCACTGGCAATTTGTTGTTTCGCGACAGCTCCGGCGGTGACCACCAAAGAAATATTTGGCCTAGAATGGCCCCCACATTTGCTTTTTCTGAACCTAATTGTATGTAAATTATTCAGATTGTATTAGCGCAATAACAGCTTCGCAGATGCTTCATCAGTATGCGTTTTCGTATTTTAAAGGAAATTTTTGTAATGAAACTGGTTCATCATTTGTATATGAGTTCTAAAATTATCTAAATATACTATTCTAGACAGAACATGTTTCAGAAAACTTTCCAAATAAACGTTTTATCCTTTCCACATAAACCTTGGTGTGAGTTTCACGTGGAACTATTGTCTCTTAGTGTATATGATAATATTCACCCTACTCATCACTGTCTCTTTATTTTGAGTTCCAGATTAGAACCACATTTCATCTCATGTCCGCCTACAAGAACGAACGCTCTCACAGTGTCTGGGATGAGACATTATTTAATTCTCGAAAAGAAAAAGAAACATCAAATTTGTCTTGAAAAGTTAATTCATACAATGTTATATATATTTACCTCATATTTCTGTGAGATGTGAAAGTGTTAACAAGAGCTTTATGCATTCTAAGCCAAAGATATCATTAGTTGAATTGAAATTATTCTGCGTCCAAAGAGTAAATACCGGGTGACAGGAAAACTAAGATGATGCTGCGTTTTTTGATCATTTGTTCAGCACTACCATAGCATACTTAATTAGAAATGACGTGCGCATTAGCCTTGACAAAGTGATTTGCAAATATTAGATTTTTATATTACAATCAACAAAAACCTCTTCCCCACCTATTTTCAACACCCAATGCAAGCCTAAAGTTGCATCCAAAGGGAATGTGTTACATATGTGTTGGTAATCACAAACCAATAGCAATCTTGATATGCCAATAATGTGTTACACACTTTTAACATTATATTGACGTTCTTTATTGTCGAAGGTTATAAAGAAATATTTTACACACTTCGCATCATTCTATTAGCGTCCACGATTAGAAAATGGAAGAGGAATCAGCAGGAAGAGCGCAGGTGGCCGAAATATCACGGATTCGATCCGGAGCGCGTGCCGAAAAGTTTATTTGCTGTATTAAAAAAAATGCGAGTTCGTGACCCTAGCCAGGAATGTATTCCGCTCTTAGAATCAGTATTTTCAAAGGTTTCCTTGATAAGTTTCAGTTGAATGCACAAGTGGCACCCTATGCAAACAGCTACGTCCTGAGCGCGATCTGTTCATCCCTAAAGTACGGGACCTCCTCACCGATAAAATATTTAGGAGCATTGCTTAACAAAATATTAACTTGGAAGCCTCACATTGATGCAAAAGCCAACAAAGTATCTGCAAAAATATCAAAACTCTTCCCTCTAATTAATCCATGTTCTTCATGTTGAGCGTCGATTGTTATTATTTAAATCCTTAATTCTATCAACCATGACTTACGCATGTCCAGTTTCGGGATGTGCTGCCCCTAGCAATTTCCAAAAATTAGCAGCCATACAAGATTTATTTTTAAGAAGAATTTTAAATTCCCTCTGGTTTATTCTAAACAACCAGATTCGCAAACAGTTAAAAGGGCCTTTATTAAGCGACCTCATAACACAATTTCTCGCACGAAAATTACACAATATATTTACTGTAATTATGTATTTTTGTACGAGTGGATGTTCTAATACCTTGGCAAAGTTTTATAAGAAATATGGAGATTACACAGTTTACGTAGTATCATTAGAATGTCATATTTTGTTGTACCTCAAAATCAAGTTCCTTCTTTCAACGCAAAGAGTGCAATTTCTTTCACATGTCTTCCGCGTTCCGGTATGCGAGTTCGGACAAAAAGAATCCCTCCATTTCCGACAATCAACGAAACAATCTTTCGAAGCATGTCTAATGCTGCGGCACTTTGTGATCTTTTCTCTTGCCTAACTCATGTCTAAGATTATTCAATTGGTGGTACTACAACAACAACAACAACAACACTTTCTCGTATTACTTATAATTTTTACGTAATATAATGGTGTAATTTCTGTATTTCTAAAACTTAATCCATCTCTTGTAAAACACTTAAGCAAGAAATGAGCGAGAGAAACGAAAAAATACATAGATTTCATCTTTGAAAACACAAAAGCTTGAATGAAAATGACACTTTCGCATTTCATTCGGTTTATATAGGGCTCTGTACTTAGAAAAAGTTAAAGAAAAAACTCACTGAACCAAATTAGAACTTGAGTGTTTAAGAATGCAAATGTCAATAAATGCAGGTAATTAATCGATACGGGCTTTTCCTCTACGTCGTGGCAGATAAGTGGGAGGTCTGGATACTTAAACAGAGGGGGTTACACTGAATTTTTATGGCTTTAGGGAGGCTTTTGTAAATGCTCCTGTAAATAACATGTAGGAAGTCCAAACAAAAGTGTAAATTCGGCATTAATAAATGTAATAAAGAATAAAATTACTCTATATAAATAGTAGGGATTATTTTAAGATAAGAAATGAAATATCAGAAGGATTTATAGTAAATAAAGTCCTCAGACAAGGATGCCGTATTTCACCAACTATGTTCAAGATTTTTATTGGTGAAACTCTAAAGGAACAGTAAAGAAAATGAAAAAATATGGAAGTCGGAGTAGAGAACATTTGTGATCTTTTTGCTCACGATCAAATTACTTTTAGCTGAAGTCAAGATGATCAATATACATCACAGACATTTCTAGAAATATATAAATAATGGGAACTCGAAAAAAACAATGAAATGTCAAGATACATGATTGCAGGGAAATCTTTAAACGACCAGGAATCAGAAACAGGTATATTTCGAGTAGTTAAGGAATTTAAAAATCGTAGGTGACTCTTAGTGCCGATGGATCTGACTACAGTGATGTTATAAAAAAATATTGAAAAAAAGGGCAATTACCAACAGACTTCATAATATTTTATGAACAAGAATATTAGAGAGCTAACAAAGAGACAAATATATAAGACAATGAAGGAGAGTTAAGTTACGTATGGATCAGTAATTTGGGTTAAAAAGGATGCAGTAACCTTTCAGTTAAATGTTATGGAAATTAATTTTTGTAGACAATGTTGTCAGCATATATTGTTTGACCTAATGAAGACATTAGGCAGATAGAGAGACAAGTGAACGAGAATATATAATTCAAACACCCCCAAAGATTAGGCTATCTAATGAGAAAGCACCCTGACAGAAAATAATAATAATAATAATAATAATAATAATAATAATAATAATTAATAATAAAAGTACGTTAGGCTGGAGATAATGACACACTGGTAGTTGTCTAGTGACGTATAATACCTTGACATTCGAGATCCTAAGAGAAGGGATGGGATCCATTAGAGAATGGCAATTGATTATTCGGCCTTGAAGTCAAGTCAGGAAAGACAACGCACGTGCTTGGGAGGTACTGCTTCGGCATCTATCGGGAATCGACCTGAGGAAACCACGCAAAAAAGCATCTGGCCAAAATTACCTTCCAGCCAGCGACGCCATCCCACAAAATTGGCGTCAAAAATACCCCCTCCCCTTGCGCTTAAGTCATATCTAGGATCTCCCGGTCTATGGGCCGAATTCATAGTCGACACTTAAAATGAGTGTTCCCTTAAGTGAAGGAATCGTATTCATAAACAGCCCTTAAGTGGATTCTTAAGTCAGCACTCATTCCTACAAGGGAAGCAGCC
This sequence comes from Acheta domesticus, assembly GCA_031308135.1. Taxonomy (NCBI): domain Eukaryota; kingdom Metazoa; phylum Arthropoda; class Insecta; order Orthoptera; family Gryllidae; genus Acheta; species Acheta domesticus. The sequence continues at coordinate 97,220,943 of JAHLJT010002406.1, read as the reverse complement.
TGCCCCCTTAAGTGTCCCTTATGGGTGTCTCGCATCGTCAGACGTAACCAATTTAGGTTATAGGCCTACTCGTATTCTTACCGGCACTCGCCGACTTTTGTAATAGTTGTATTGATGCTTGTATTCGTTTTATTTGTGACAATTAAAAATTGTATTATTAGTTAAAAAAGATCCATTAGTAAAACGATCAAGAGTTCGCAATATTTTCGTGCGTGTTTGAGTTTTGTAGTACATCGTACGTAATACAAAAGCGTCATTAGTAAAGGAAGCAATCCACTGGAAATATATAAAGACGAACAGTTCCGAAAGCGGTTTCGTTTAAATAAAACAATAGTGAATAAACTTGAGCCGCTGATTGAAAAGATCTCAGTGACTAATGGGGTCTGCCGATTTCTCCATTACTGAAAGTTCTTGTTGCATTAAAATTTTAAACAACTTTTCTTTTCAGGTGTTTCCTAAAATTTTAACTATCGTTTCTTTGATTTATGAGACCAATTAATTGTAAGTAATTATACATATGCAACATGAATAAAAAGTCACGAAATTTGAATTAGATATTGTAAAATGGAATTTATTTGATAGGGTTGACATTTTCTATTATCTGAAATTTTTTAAAATAATTATTATAATTATACAGATTATGATTACGCCGGCAATGTCATGTTGCCATATTTCCCTTTCACTTAAGGGAACACTCATTCAGCGGTCGTAAGGAACGTTTGTGAAATACGAGAGCCTATAAGTGACCACTTATTTTGAGAAAGCACTTATCACTTAAGGGTTCGCTTATTCCTTAAGTGTCGACTATGAATTCGGCCCTATGAATATGAAATGGTAGGGATTGTCTTGCATAGCCTAACAATACCATGTTTGCAAAATAGACTCAAGTAACTTGAAATTCGTTCAAATCTCTAAACGAAAATCTGAGCAACATAACACTGTAGCACAGTGTTGTCAAGGTCGATGCCACGAGCGGGAGTCCGTGGCACGAGTGCCACGACGAAATCGCCCCTTCACGCGGTTCGTCACCCCGCCACCAGAGACAACGCCATCTCCATTGTACAACGGCGGGGTTACTAATAGTTTCCTTTCTCAACGCTAGTTGCGCAGAGTAGCTCGTGGCATGCTACCGAGACACGACACGTGCCACTGCCACCAATAGAAGACCTTGACACCACCAGTAGAAGACCCTGACGCCAGCAGTAGCATCTGAGTTGACAGTGAACTTGTTTCGTAAAATCAAATGTGCTCGGAGACCTTCGAGGCCCGCCATTCGCCTCGTTAAAACGGCCCGAGACGAGGCCTTGCGGGCCGTCGCTCAAGGGTGGCCGAAATGCCAGGCGCGGCGCAAAAAAGGAACCGGTGTGGAGGAGCGGTTTTCGGCAGCCAGCGCGGCCGGGCTGCGGTCGCTCGAAGAAAGCGTTGGCGCCCGGAGTCGGCCCCCGTGACTCCGGCGTCGCCCCGCCACTTCCTCCACCGAGAACATGAATCCTTGTTCGGGGTGTTAGGCCTTTCAAGGTTTTGAATCATACATAATGTTTCCATACAAAGTTGATAACACACGGCGTATTTTACGTATTTCTTAACTTACAATTAAATATTAACTAATTACAGAGGAGTGTCCAGGAAGAGTCCTCTAACTACTTGAATTTCTTTCTAAATTCTTGTTATTAACTGCTTTCTTTTCTGCTATTTTACGGAGGTCGATGTAAGTCTTTGGAATGCAGACTTCTGATTCTTGGAAAGGGTATTAAGTAGAACCTAACTAAAATGTTTGGGTACATGGCAGGATAGTTGGTTTGTGTAAAATCGGGTGGAGAGTCTGTCCATCCATTGTTTTATTGGGCATAAAGCGAGTTCTTTTTGAATTTGCTCGTTGCGGATCATGGTTCATTTACTGTTCAGCGTAGATATTTATTTTGAATTATTTGTAATTTGTTTAAATTCCTATTTGCCGCACCTCCCCAAATTTGACAGGCGTAAGTTAGTGAAGGTCTCATTATATATTTAAAAATGGATATTGACGTATTGATTTTGATTTTTGAGTTTTTGTTAATTAGTGGGTACACATTTTAATATTTCCTCCTCCGTTTTCGGCGGTATTGAAAGAAAACTATAGTCTTAGGCCATGTGAGAGGTGCGTATGGTTTCGTTACTTACACTGGAACTCGGGGAAAAATACAAAACCAAAGAAACAGTTTCGATTTTGACTGAAAAGTGCAAATATTTAATTGTGTGATTGCCTATTCTCTTATTGCGCATACCGATTGACTACCGAACAAAATTGTGCAAATAATTAAATTTTTCATATTATGTAAATAGCGATATGAGAATATAAACTTGCAGGTATTTTGGTATCACTCCAATTTTATTTATGGAGAAGAAAATTAACAATTTGATATTACAAGATTTGACCGTGTAGAGAGGCAATGAAATGAAGGCATTTAATAAAAATCGATTTGCTCTGCTCTACGGTGATTTACATCCCGTTCCGTTTTACATCGGATATATAACGATCTTCATTTCAGTCAGGTTACGTTTAGTTACGCTCCTTTGGAGGAACTAGTGAGAGCGACCTGTCACCTTGTAGCGGATGATGGGAATTGCCACGGCTGAGAGGTTTTAAAACATAGCTCAGAGGCGTCATTTAGTCTTCAGATTATTTTATACCCCACAAAATTGCAACATTAGACAGTCGTATTTTTACTTTCCCGTATACGTACGTATACACGGAGTGATATACGTAGTATAGGGAAAGTTATGTAATGCTGCGCGAAAAAATGGCCAATTTTCGGCGGAAAAAAATTAATTGCCGGGCCGTAAAAACGAATAAGTGGATAAAACCAGCTGCTAAATTAAGAAAAAAAAATCCTCTATCTCGTGGTGTGGTCAAAATCCATGATTTGTTGCTTCTTTATACTTAAAAATCGATTGACGGCATTCCGTCCCTCTGTCCGTCTGTGGTCAACGCTAGCGCCTAAGCCGTTCGGTCGATTTTCTTCAAAATTGATATTCCCCAGTCGATCTGATTCTAGTCGAAGCTTTGAGATTTTGAAAAAGATTCTTTAAAATTTGGGGGTACTTTATATGAAGCCCCCCGGGGATTTTCAACATTTTCTCAAAAACGGCTCCAAATTTTTTCTTTCAATTTCTTGTATGAATAGAGTAAAATACGCTTTTTAACATGGCATAGGTCCGATTTTCACGTACAGCTCTGAATTTTCGAAAATTGTGAAAGTTTGACTTTTTTTAGGCGTCTTTCTCCAACTACAAAATTGAAGATAGATATTTTTTCTTCAAATAAAATGCATATTGAATTCTTTAATAAAGGTCATGTAAATGTTTTTCAAAATTTTGGTAGTTTTCGTGCAAAATTGCGTGCAGTATGTGCAATTTTAAAATATTACAAAAACAAGATTTTCTCAAAAACGGCTCCAAATTTTTTCTTTAAACTTTTGTTAGGGATAGTGGTAAATGTACTCTATCAATGACATAAAAGCCATTTTGGTCTATCGGTTGGTTTTTTCAAAAATTACAAAAATGTAAATTTTTTACTTGTCTCCCACGTTGTTAATATTTACATTATCGGCGATTTTTTCATATTATTATATTTACGTATATATATGCTTTAAATAATGTCAAGTAAAGTTTCCCGAAAACACTACCGTTTTCTGTGAAAAGTAGCTCAAATTTCGGCATTTTCAGAACTGCTCAAACGCCATTTTCTCGTACGTGGCTGCAATTTTTTTCTTGAAACTTTTGTACCGATAGTGCTAATTACACTCTTTAGTATAGCGTAAAGTTTATTTTGAGTTTTTTTTGTTTTTTCAAAAATTATATAATATTAATTTTTTTAAAGATCTCTCACGTCTTTAATATGCACATTACAAGCAATTCGTAAAGATGATTATATTTGTGAGTGTAAGTGCTTCAAATAACTTCAAATAAAGTATTTTGAAAACTCAAAACTTTTCTGTGAAAATGAGCTTCAAATTTCGCATTTTTAGTAGTGCTAAAACGCCATTTTCTCTTAAACGGCACATAATTTTTAAAAGAAAATTGCCATTTACGGCTAGGTTTTTGTGTTCTTTAATATTCTAAAATTAATGTTTCTGTTCTACCAATAGGAAACCGAAAAATGAAGAAAATGACAAAAAAATGTACTTTTGGCGATGATAGATGGTAGCTGGTAGCTGGCAGAAGAGTATGTGGCAATTCCGAATAGCTAGCGAAAACCCAAGAAAATAGAAAACTAATACAGGAAAAGTCTGTGCCATTCTGTAGCACCACTAGTTTTCCTCCGAAGAAAATTGTTTGAAGAATTTTTCTTTCGCGACTTCGCCCAAATTTTAATTTGCGAACTACTAATGCAATAATAGTCGTTTCACCTTTCGAAGCTGCACACAAAAGTGTAACTAGCATTAATAAAATATGAAAAATTGCGCTCCGTCAGATGGCAGGACACACATATATTTTACATTTTAAAAGCATTCCCATTCAATTCTCTTGACCTTTTAGTAACTTCTCACACACTTCTCTCTTTTCCCTAATTTTCTTTCTCCTTATTTCATAAATAATTTTAAAAGAAGTTTATTACGTTTTTCTTTCACTTCCAAGAAGATTTCCTTTCACTTTTGACGTTCATTTTTAAGATCACTGAATGCATCTTGACGTTAATCGACTTTGCATTACATCTTGACGTTCATTGAAAAACGCGTTCCTCTAATGTCATGAATGTCAAACTCATTTCCGAGCAGAGACGCCGAAGGAGGTTTACGTCTTTTCGTCCTCCACTTCACTGTTCGCAGAAATAGTTTGATTTTGTCTTCCATTTTATGAAGGATATAGTAGGGTGATAATGAGAGGAGTTGATAGGTGAACAATTTTGGATAGGATGATGGTTCAGGACTACGTGGTACTGTAAGAAACCAACCACGTAATATGTAATGTTTTGGTGAAAACATGTTTGTCTTTCGTATATTCCAACCCGCAGACCTGGTCTCCGCGTACTCGGAACGCTACCTGCACCACTAAGAGCAAACACTGTACATAATCCCTTTGACGTCTGAGTGCCACGATAGCCCTTCAACACTGAATAAACATTACGGAAAGTTGGACTCCTGTGTGTCCTTTGATATGTAGTAGCAATGCATGCGCTGCAGCGTGTATTTCTATTTTATAATAGGACATAAATCTTTGCATAGCCGACTTGGATAGTCGAGGACGCTAAGGTTCAGTGGCGTGTGGTGAAGGGCTTGGTGTAGTTTGGGCAAGCAATAAAATATGTATGGCCGGTAAGCTATTCATTAGTTTCAAAATGTTGGCTATTAAATTTCCTTACGCAGTTTTCGAAGTGGTAGAGTTGGGCCCGGCGTTTGTCCTTTCTGTCTTAATAATGTGTTTCTTATCTTTAAACTTCCGCGAAACAAAACTTATTAATAAATCTCACATCACGCACATGTGTCCATCTACGCCGCTGTCTGCAGTAGAAAGATCCATGCTCGTGCTCTTCCAGCCGAAACACTAGTGGACGCAATCTTACCGATTGCACCCTAGGATATAACTCACATGATAGTTTCACTTATAATGATAAACTAAAATCTCAATTAGCACGTATAAGCTTAGACATAGTATAAACACATACTACACTTATAATTACGCACTTTTCTGTACACACACCTACACACATTTATCAATAAAAGTCAAGATTTTTGTTTGAAACACTGCTTTCAAGCGAGGGCCCGCAACTCAGCCGGTTGCAGGCCCCACGAAACGCACCGAGCACACCCGATCGCTCCCAAGAGATTCCCTGACGTCCCGAGCGCCTCGCACACACTGATGCTCGGCAAGGGTAGGCATATCACAACTGCTATAAAGCTGCTATAAGCAACTGCTATTACTATAATAGTGTAAACTGACACCACGCTTTGAATAAATTCGCTTTATGTTATAAATAATGTAAGAATTATTTTCCGTTAAAAATAAAGTGTTTTTTTAAGTAACAGGGTACGGAGTGCGTACGCTGCGTACATGAAGGACACACCACTGCTAAGGTCGCTAAGGCCGTAGCTGCCTCGGCTCGAAGGGTCGCCGGTTCGAATCCCGCCTTGGGGAATGGATGTTTGTGTGTGTTCGTGATGTCTTTACGTGTTCTTCCTACAGTTAAAACAATCACAGTGATTGCTATACGACCAAGTAGTAAAAAAACGACCTTAAAAATGGTTTGTTTGTTGTTTTATTGTTTTGAAATTTATCTTACTCATAATTATTCCACGAGCTCAAGTAACTGTTTCGTTTCGCTGTAACTGCTCAAGTAACTGTTTTATTTCAAGTAACTGTTTCGCATTTCTTGCCAAAGTATATCAATAAGCATTTTTAAAAAACATTTGATGCCAGATTTTCACCTTCATTTTATATTATATTCTTGCGCTCATTTCGCCGCAGTATTCTGTGCCCCTGAATACGCGGTTCTCAGTATTGGGTCTGTTTCGCAGTCTTCGCGGATAATGCTAATTTCACTCTGCAGCGCTAACTTGCAACACAGCATTGGCATCAGGTATTCCAGTACATCTCATGAAATTAGTATCCCGTAAGAGAATAGAAATACAGAAACAATATTGTAATTTCATTTTATAAAATGAAACGCCACGTAATGTCATTATGGTTTTACAAAATGAAACTGATCTTGGAAGCAGTATTAGAAGTCATTACGTAAAGCTAGCCACTGAAAAAAAGTGGTTATTTTTCATTTTTTTCAAAATGCATACGAGTCCAATGGAAACGAGTCCAAAAATGTATACAAGTTCAGTCCTTAGTTTCGTAATATTTTAAATGTTTCCCGCCAGCTGTGCTTTACGGAAGATGTGCAATGCGGTTATGTCGCCTTGTTTTTGAACCGAAGCCGAACATAAATGTTACGCCGGAGAAATATAGCGGATACTTTGCCACGATAATTACTCGCTAGATTTTTGTCAGATAACTTTCTCTTTTAGTTTCCAACAATTACATTGCCAGATAAGAAGTAATGTGCTGCATAACCTTGTGGAATGGGCATGACGTACTTTTATTTACGTGCGATAATCTCAAAATAACAGGACGCTCACAAAAAAAAAATGAAACGAAATACGTCCCCGTTAATAGTCAAGTCAAATGGTTCTCCTAAATTAGAAACTCATTAGAGTGAAAATTTTTATCCCACATCTGACAAACTCTTTATGAAAATGTCTTAGATCTAGACGAAATAATTGCAGGCAGTACTGTTTCGCTTTTGCCTCTCACTGTATGGGCAGTGTGAGGCAAAGAGTGAGAGTGGTGTGCTCAAGAGAGGTGAACGACGATTGGAGATGAATTGTTATGGAGATATTGAGCGATAAGATGAGATATTGATTATGTGATAACACAGCGAATCTAGAATCTACAGCATCTGCATCACGTACTAGGGCGACCATGGTGCAGAAGGTAAGCAAACAATGTATACCTTGCAATACACTAAAATCCGTCTATGAAAACTCTATATTACTTATTTCCAATACTTGCGAAAACTGAAAGAAAACTAGGTATCCTTCAGCCATGTGAGAGGTGTGAGCGGTAAGGTTAAGTACTCAGGAACTGGGGGAAAATATAAAAACAATAAAACACTTTCGATATTGACCGGAAAACTCGAATTCTGATTTTGCGTATTCTCGTACTGCGCATACCAACTGAATTCTGATATTCAGCTTACGACAAAGTTGATGTCTTATGTCAGCAAGCCTTCAAAGAAGAGGGCGTCCACCATTAAATACTTGTTATTCACATTTTGGGTTGCCGAGCAGCAACCTTTTTTAAACATTCTTGGTATGTAAAGAACAGTTATACTGTGTATCCGTATATGTAATTGAAATGTTTGTGACGGCTGTGATGGCTGTTTCTTAAATGATTTATTGTAGTGTTACAGGAGAATATAAAATTTGTTGTTTTTGAGGGCGAGCTACTTCTTGAACAACCATTCAGTGTAACAATTCTGCTTAACAAAAATTAAGCAGACTTTTTACTGCTGCATTCCACTAGAATTAATCCAAAAGTTCTATCCGCCAGTCAGACCCAGCCCTCCATTTCGAAACAATTTTCTATGTATGATTTGTCCTAGAAGCCCAGAGTTCGCATGAAATCGCACGTCAACGCCGTAAGAAATGCACGAGCGTTGAGTGCGCCGAGCTCTTCCTTCTCCGCGTTCCGGTCCAGCGCCCCACGAGGGCGACGTCACTCGGTGCTTGCCGCAGGCCTTTGTGTGGCGAAGGCCGCCGCAGAGTCGGAGGGCGCGGCGTGGATCAATGAGAGCGGCCCAGTGGGGGCGGAGACAGCGGCGGCGGGCGGCAGCCGAGCACAGCTTGCGGCCGAGATCATGGCACGCCCACGCCTTCCATCCATTATACTGTATTAAGGGTCAATTACGATAAACAACGAAAGGACATTAACATAAACGTAAACATGGAGATATTACTCACAATGATGGTCAACATAGTCAGCAATTTACCGACATTAATACAAAAATACTCGTGCCAGAAATGCTTGTTTCAATCGATCAGTCGTAAGTAAAATGCGGCTGACGCATGACATCAGCAGTATTGAAGTAATGACGCACTGAGTATGATAATTCTGTCAATAAGAACAGTATTAGGATAGGCGGAATATAACAAGAAAATATTTTCATTTTTCAATCAAAATCGAAACTATTTTACGTTTTTTTTATTTTCTCCAAGTTTGTGATTGACAAACCCATAGACACCTCTCACATGGCTGAAGGCTGCCTAGTTTTCTTTCAATATCTGCGCGCATTAGAAATATGAATATAAACGCCACGAACGGGACTATGAAGCGTTTCCCGATCAACTCTGTAGATGAATGGCAGTTTATGCTCTTAAAAATTGCATTGGCACGTTGCAAAAACTCTAGACGTTTTTGGATGATGCGGCCGTACACGATGGTGTTCTGAAATCACGTTAACATTAACGTGAAAGCTCGGTGTTAGTGAACTTTCACGTTTACGTCTTATATTTAAGTTCAAGTTAACGTTCACCTTCCCAAAGCTTCCATCGAATAACATGGCACCAAACGTTTGCGTTTACTTCGCTTTTACGTTTGTGTTTAAGTTAAGTCAGCCTTTACTGTATCTGGATACGCTTTCAACGTAAGAAAATCCAAAGCTCAATGGAATAACAACACGGACGACTCAGATATGAATGCACAATGACTCAGACCTGAATTTAAACCAATATGCCGTTAAAAATAAAAATGCAAAAATAATTAATTACAAAACGAAATTCGCATCACAGGCAACATTTTTCTTTTCATCACAGGCAAAATTTCCCTTTAACATGTTAGGGATTCGAATCCGCATAATGGCATTAAGTTGTTATTTTTAGATCATCATTAACGTTTGTATACCTGTGAAATATTGAATTTCTTTCTTAATATATATTGCACATCAATAAATATATATAATAACAGTTTGTTTCGTTTGATTCGCATTAAACATATGTTCTATCTAAAAATTCTGTCGGTATCGTACTGGATTGGATGTAAACCTTAGAATCATAGACACCACATTTTTGAGCTTCACTTGATGTCCATCCTTACACCGGAAACTCTTTTTAAATTCTGACAAGACTTGAAAAGAGGTATCTGACATTGATATTACAAATAGTAATCACATATAACAGTAATCAGTCCTGATTAGCGATTCAGGTAATTAACTGGAGTCTATGATCATGTCATTCTTCAGGCCAACGCCTGATTTAAAGTATGTGTATTCATGTCAACTCCATGTGATTTTTCTCATATTTTAAATATTCAAAATTGTGTCATTTCAAATAAGATATGGCTTCGCATTCTTTGCGCCAGTCTTTTGATTCGAATTTGCCAGCAGACACCCATGTCACAGAGGTATTTTCGATTATCTATCGCAAAAGTGTGACATTTACTATCAATTCAGTCATATTAACTCATTCAGTATTACAATGTCTAAAATTTCAATCCCAATATCGTGAATGAAATGATTTGGCGCTGGTTTCTTGAAAGAAAACATTAAAAAACTCACCGATTGTAAACAAATCAAAAATGTTCCCTTTTACACAAAGACATTTACTTTTACGCCATGCAAAACCTAGTGATCGTTACAACTGTTCTATAAATGGTGATACAACAAGAATTACAAAATATAAATGTTATGTAATTTTAAATATGTCAAGTGCACTCTCAAAAAGTGAAACAATTTAAACCGAGAGGAAAACGGAAGTGAGAGTGTAGAGGAAAACACGTCAGAAATGACTGGCGAAAATTATCACGGATAATAGCTGAGCATTCCATATTTTATGGACAATACGGAAATGCCTAGCGGAATTGCAAGTAGGACCTACTCACTTTTTAGTACCACGAATAAAACAAGTACATTTTAAACCGCAATAAAAAAGCAAAATATCACAAAATATTGATCATACAATTAATAATTGATATTCTTCACAGATTCTGGTTATATATTTGAGTAAATACAATGGGTGGGGGCAAAGCTGCAATGATGGGGGGTGTGCTGTAATGCGGATGTAAATGTACGCTGAACACTACCTTCATTCATGTACCTACACATGTTGAACGATTCGTTAGGCACTATACTTGTGATGTACCTACAAGATAGCTAGGTGGATATCTCTTTATTTATTTATCTACCCATTTCCTTTACGTAACTATTCAGATTAGCAAAGAGAAGTATTCATAATTTTCATTTCTTCACTTTTTCTAGAAACTACAAACGAAAAACAACTTTCAAACCTATTACAGATTTGCTCGAAAAAGCACTATTATTTAATATGTTCCCTAAGCATACTATTTCCAGTGTCTCAATAAAATACAAACACAGTAAGGAAGTGACAAGAATTTGCTGAAGATTCTTCAGATGTAGATGCCGTGTTCTCTGTACATGACAACAGCTGTGAATTCTAATTTCGTTTCAGTGAAGAGGAAAACGATGGCACATATGAGACTGAGACGTCGTAATGTTTATGGTTTTTGCCATTGCTGACAGAATAAAGTGTTATTTCAGGTGTTTCCGTTAATACCTTCTACCACTTTAGGGGCCGTCCATAAATTACGTAAAGCAATTTTCGAGTATTTTCAATACCCCCCTCCCCCTGCAACGCACTTCCCTATCTCTATGTAACACAGCGTAACGCTCCCTCAGACCCCCTCCCCCTTTAGCGTAACGTATTTTATGGATGACTCCTTAATCTTTATCGGGACAAAGTTCCACAGTGTGGAGATATACCCCACTTTTTTGGGGGCAAAACCCCGCAAAAACATCTTTTTGAAGAATCGAAATTTCTTTGCAACCAATGATTAGACACGAATAAGGTTGTTATGAGATATAGGCAAGATCCCATTCCAAATCATCAAAGAGAAACTGGAAGAAAATGTACTTGTGATTTTAAAAAAAAATTAAAAACCCTAAAATGCGGGTCTTTGCCCCCACCTACCCTACACTCTAGTGTTGCCGAAACTATGCCCAACACCCCTACCCCTTCTTATGTAGATTTATATCATCTATAATCACACAGCAAGTATTTTTCAGTTAATTGGCAATAATTATTATTAGGAGAGCATTTTATCTCGACCAGGGATTTTCAGCAGGGTTGGCATCGATGCCGATATAATTTGGAAGAGGGCAACGGTAATCAAGGGGTCGTTGTGTGAAACGGCCGTATTATAATACTTCTTTTTCTAATAGTGCGGGATTCTAAGGAACGTAGTATGCAACTAGCACTTCCCCTCTCCACGAACTACAAAATAAAAATATAATAAAAACAGAGCCAAGAACAAAGAAAACAGTTTTGTCAGGGTTTGATTCAATCTACTGAGCACGACATTGCACGCGAATTTTGTTCGTCTTTCATTTCTAACAACCATCTACTTATTTTTGAGAAATGAAGTGAATGAGATCTACGAAACGAATCAAACTCACCAGCAATCGCCCACGAACAACGACAGGAGTCCATGGTGTTAAACAGATGGAGATACTGCACGTCACAAATTAGGCGTTGAACAGTCAATTGTCGCACAAAAACACAGGGAGTCCAAGCGGTGTGTCATGTGCGGTCAGGCCCATGATGACATGTAACCCAAGGAGAGTTAACTCCCATGTGGAAATGTCACCCAATGACAGTCCCACGCGGACGTGACAGTCCTACGAGGACGTGACAGTCCCACGCGGACATGACAGTCCCACGCGGACGTGACAGTCCCACGAGGACGTGACAGTCCCACGCGGACGTGACAGTCCCACGCGGACGTGACAGTCACACGCGAGCGTGTCGCGAGCAGACACGCGACGTCCCGCCTGTGGCACTGGGCGGTCTGCAGGCGCCCCGCACTCGATCTCAGCGGCTGCGCGAGCTCCACTGAGCACCACTGAGCACCGCCGGCACTGACGCTCCCCGCCACCGCCGCGCCGGAGAAACCACCTTGCGCGGCGGAGCGACGCGGCTACCGCCCCCGCGCACGCACCCGTGACGGGCGTGCCACGCACCGCGTACGCACTTGCGCCACGCACGCCGCGGAGGGCGACGCGCCGCCGTCTGCCTCTCACTGCTGGATCCGCGCGGCGCGGCGGCGAGACGCACATGGCCGTGTGGTACTTGTCATTTCCTGTCGGACGCGCGAAAGGAGAAGAAGTCGTTAGAAGATGGTTAATTACGCCATGACCGTGGAAGGAGGAAGAGAAGGGGAGGGTGACCCGTAATGAAGAGGTCAGAGCGTTCGCGTTTCAGTGCTAGGACCTGGGTTCCAATTCCGCTCGATCTCTTTGTTTGTTTTCTACATTTTTATGTTAATTTACAATCGGTTTTTAATTCAACATTTAGTATACTTTAGTGTTTTCGGTGATAAATTAAAAGAACCTAACACTGAACAGAGTATTTTTTACAAAATAATTGGACCGAAAAGGAAAGTCTAGGATTCCTCGTCTCTTAAGCCATTGAAGGTTTTCACTATTGTCCAGCAGGTTGTTGGCTGAGATATTTGGGTATTTGTTTACGCACGCTTAGTAGTTAATATTGCGATGCTCTGTTTCTCGTATGGTGGAAATTGGTACATATTGTTGTGTATTGTAACAATTAGATTAGTAGCAAAGTGCGTTGACTACTTGGAAAACGCATTTTGATTCGAATTTTCAGGGATTCTGGATGATTGTGATTTATCAGACAGTAATTAATAGCTTTAGTTTTAGTCTTATCTAAGTGCGTTTTAGTTTATTACGTTTCACCATTTCCACCACATAAATATGACGTGACGATTCAAGTTTCGATCCCGAGCGGCTTGCTTACTGTAAATTATTTAACATGAGTGAGTTTGTTGCCCTTGCTGGGATCGAATTCGTAGATTAGCTCTTCAGGTCTGGTCTTTCCAGTGCCATCTCTTATCATTCGAGAAGGATGCCGGAGCAGCACGCTATTCTGCGGATTATGGCTCTGTCCTGAAACAGCCTATGCTATTGATCTAACCTTTGATCTAATATGCGAGTAAATGCGGCTATACCTTTGATCTAACATGCGAGTAAAATCTCTGACAAACTTCGGAGGTACACGCACACTAAGTTCACAAGTATACAACACAATTTGTTTTGACACGTTTAATTGTGGATGTATGTAGGTGTAGACACCAAAGATAAGATTGTGATGATGATGATGATGATGATGATGATTCACATTTTGAACCGTAGAATGCTGTCATTAATTAAAAATTAAATTTCGTCTTTGCAAATTCAGCACAGAATTTCTGTCGGTTGGTAAACGTGTGGTTATGGCTCCGATACAGAAAATTATGGTAAACGTGTTCCGCATCATAGCGCCAAGAACCCGATTTCTGTTAGTGCGTTTAACCTGGTTTGAAACAGAATCTCTCAACATTTTGTTGTTAGCTCCACGAGAGGTATGAAGTGAGGAAGTTAAGAGTGAAGACTAAGAGCCCAAACCATTTTTTTAATAATCAGAATTCAAAACACAAAACGATTGCCTACTATTACTACTAAACATGCGATGTAAATGTAGATGATGGTGAATTTGTATGCAAGATTGTACATTTGAATCAAACCGTTTCGATTACGAGAATTCTGACATTCCCTACTACCATGGTAAGATACGCAAGAGAATAAAAATAATTGTTATATAGCACGTGAACTGCACTGGTCAAATTACTTCTACTTTTATGGAGGTAAATAAAAGTAGAATATTATCTGCATAGCCACAAGTGCATATAAGGAAAGAGTATTACATAATGCGTAGTATAATGAAACTCGAAGTAAGTCGTACACAGGTGATACCCTGGTAATTCTAAGACTATGACTACTGAATAATTTCTTCATAAAATTGGAATAACATATACAAAGTAAAGGCATACAAATAAGTATTTTGGAAATTAAAGAAAATGTTCAGAAGGAACATCACCAAGTGTTCAGAATGCAGAAGGAAGATTCATTATTATTCGAACACAAGATATGATCATTACATGTTCCGCCATTCTAGACCTTTTTCAGAATTCAGCAAATTTAAACGAAGTACCTTTTGTGCATATCTGCATTTATTTCAATTTTCGGCCACAGTAGTTATTTCTTACTTTGACAAATTAAACAAACATGAATAAATTTACATGTTACAGTATTTGCAGCACATAATACAGAAAGCAATAAGATTTTCACAGAAGCCTGCCTTGAGTGTGCCGCAAATCGGACCATCACCACTATCTTTACATTTCTTTGCTACATACGAGGAAACAATCTGAAGAAAAAGTTTGAAGCCGATTCCGAGAAAAGTATTGTTTAAAATTTTTAAAATACCTATGCTTGATGCAAAATTACGCAAAAAGATTATTTTCTAAAAATTGAAAATAACCTTATTGGAAGATGTTTCTGATAAACAGATTTCATTATGAAATAAAATTTAACTTCATAATAATTACGAAGACATTTTATCTTCATAATAATAATTATTCCTGCAAATACAATTATTGTATTTGGCGAAAAAATGTTAATTTTTGTCATTTTCGAAAAAATCAGGGATATTAACGAAAACGAGACCTTCGCCACTCTCTTAAGAGTCATTTACGCCATCCGGTGTCAAAACTTCATAAACAAATTTGACGTTTTTTTGTTGTTGAAAATTTTGAAAATGTCCCAGGGGGTCATGTAAAGTACCCCTTAAAATTAAAATGTCTGTTTCAAATTCAAGAGGCCGCTGATTGATTGACTGGTTGTTCGTGATTCCAGGCGCGTCAACTATTGAGGTCGTTTTCCCATACGTGTAGTGCGTGTTTTTTCATCGGGAGGTGGAGGTGATCTTTCCCCGGTGGATGGCGAGAGCCGGTGCTGACCTACCCTGAACTAGTGGGGTTTCCCTCAACCAGGTATCTCCCACCAGCGGGGCACCGCCCCCGGGACAAGCTTTAAGCTCCCAGCATGTGTGGTAGTGTAGTGCATGTTAGTGTAAGTGTGTGTGTAAAGGGTGAATATAGGACAAGGAAGAGGAAGGAAAGATCGCGCGCGGTGTTAGGCTACTGCTCCGGCATTCGCCTGGTGTTGATCGGAGAAACCACCGAAAACTACCGATCAGAGCAGCCGTCCGCTAGAATTCGCCTCCAGACAGCAACTGAATTCGACCTAGCTGACAAGTTAGTGTCAAATATCCTGCCGCCGTTGGGACTCGAACCTAGGACCTCCCGGTCTGCAGTAACAGTACTGCGGTTTCTCAGTGTCAACAGTCAGTCCTCAGCCTCAGTGTCCCTCAGCAGTCAGTTGATGCACTGAGCCATCTCTCCCGGTCAAGGGGCCGTGACATCAGCCAGATCCATTGGACAATATCAATTTGGTGAAAATCAGACACACGTTTTCTCATGAATCGATTTTTCGGTATCAAGGACTACACAACGTGTTAGAGTTATTATTGTATACATATATATATATATATATATATATATATATATATATATATATACACTACACAACGTGTTAGAGTTATTATTGTATACATATATATATATATATATATATATATATATATATATATATATATATATATATATGTCATGTTATGCTGCGCGAAAAAACGGTGGATTTTCGACGGAAAAAATTTATTGCCGGGACCTGATAACGAAAAAGTGTATAAAACCAGTTTCTAAATTAAGAAAAAAAATCCTCTAACACGAGCTGTAGCCCGAATCCTTGTTTTGTGGCTCCTTGATACCGAAAACCCAATTGAAAGCAAAACGTCAGTGTCCGTCCGTCCATTCGTCCGTCTGTGAACACTACTGGCGCCTAAAACATACGTACGATTTTTTTCAAATTGAAGAAACCCCTGTCGATCTGGCTCCAGGCAAAGCTTTGAGATTTTGAAGACTTTATATGAAGCCCCTACCTACTATCGCCACTAATATATTAGAGACGTGAGAGACAAGTCAAAAATATAACCTTTTTGTATTTTTTGAAAAAACAAAAGAATAGAGCAATATGGCGTTTATGTAATCTCATAGAGTACATTTAGCACTGTCCCTACAAAAAGTTTAAAGAAAACATTTTGAGCCGTTTTTGAAAAATCTTGTTTTTTTAAATTGCACATATTGCATGCAATATTGCCCGAAAATTACTAAAATTTTCAAAATAATGTACCCGACCTTAAAGAAAGAACTCATTATGAAAAAACACATTTTAATTGAAGGAAAAATCTCTATTTGCAATTTTCTAGTTCAAACTTTTGCAATTTTCAAAACTTCAGAGTTTATCGTAAAAATTGGCCATATGCCATCTTAATAAGATTATTTTACTCTATACTTATAAGAAATTTAAAGAAAAAATTTGGAGCCGTTTTGGAAAAAATTTTTAAAATGTCCGGGGGCTTGATGTAAAGTACCCCCAAATTTTGAAGAATGTTTTGCAAAATCGCGGCGCCTCGAGTGGAACCAGATCGACCGGGGAATGTCCATTTTGGAAGAAATTGTACGTAGAGTATGGTTTAGGCGCTAGTGTACACGGACGGACGGACGGACGGACGTTTAAAAAAAAAACACTTTTTCGGTATCAGGTTTCCGTTAAAATCTCAAAATCAAATTTCCGTAGCTTTTCGTGTAGCAGTACATAACTTTCCCTATACTACGTAAGTTAGTCCGTATATACGTACGTATACGGGAAATTAAAAATGATAAAACTTACACTGATCATATTAGGTTTAGAACTTTTGTTGACAAAATTAATTTCTTAAGCGCTCAAACGGGTCTAACTTTGGATGACTGAAATCTAAAAGAGAACATAATAACGCTAAAAATTACCAACAGAAGTAGTTTCAGAGGAATGAATCTAACAACATAAGCTACCAAAGTTAGCATCATCGTATAGACCGTGGGTTACCGAAGAGAAGGTTGTGCTCCAAGAACGTAGAGTACCATCGCTCTCCTCATATATTATGTAGTCTATCTCGGCATCGTACCTTTACATACTTGCCCATACATTGCCCTTGGCCCTATCATGGTAACATTGTTCGCGGTGTGGGAATCAAGATCCTGAAACAAACAGTTTCCTGTCAGGGCAAGTGATTATTCCTTCTCTTACTCTGTGTACATTGCTCTGTATACTAATGTGTACGAGAAAGTAAAAATAGTACAGGAAATGTACCGTCGATAAAAATCTTCATATGTATTTTATTTGCCTGGATTTCATTGGTACTTACGGGAAAACTACACATGTCTTACAAAACTGTGCATGTCGTCATTTAAAAATGTAATTTTCAAGAACAAACTCTGAGGAAACAAAATGTCTATATTGAGTAGTAATGTTTCAGTAGAGCGTTAAAATATTTTAATATAATTTATTATTGTTAAATTACAAATATTAATAAATATTCTGAGATTTTAGCTAGACCTAAGCCATTTTTACGAGCGTGCTTTGCCCTAAAAATATAGGAAAATTAGTATTTTTGAGCAAAATTTTTGGGGGTTTCATGTAAAATAACCGGAAAATTAAAATATTAATTTCAAAGTTGGAGAGCTTCGTAGAGTCAAATCAATTGAGGAATATTAATTTTTGGGAAAACCCAAGTTGTTTCAAGTGCTCTTATTCACGAAAGGATATACAGACGTTTTGAAGGAAAAAAATCTTTTTCCCGGTATGTACGCCCCTCAATATGTACATCGAAATTAAAATCGCAACATCGATTATTTGCAGCATTATGTAAATATCTCTATACATGTCAGCACATTCTACGTATACGGGAAATAAAATGCTGTTTACGAAATACAATAAATACTCACATAAATAAACTACTAACTAACTAGCAACTTACAATTAATAATTTGCCCCTTTTGTGAAGGACACATTGACGTCACTAATAATAAACAATTTTCTTAATAGTTACAAACATTTGACAAACTGTTACGACACAATATTTAGTGAGCTTTTCAATTAACGTGATAGTTTACTTTCCGTGTGTCGAATGTTTTTTAATTATGTGCTTGATTAAAAACACCTACATTTTTTCGTATTTTTTTATTTTTAGAATCACAAATAGTTTGAAGCTTATAAAAAGTGTATTAACATACGAATTAAACAATGAAATACATCTATAATGTAAATTTTAACGCGAGGAATTTTAAAAATTGGTACAGTGGTGTTAACTTTTGAAAAATTAAAAGACTACATCAAAAGTTTCTAATACTATCTGTACAAAATTATTAAAGAAACAATTTGGAACAGTTTTTTCAGAAAATATAATTTTTGAATGCCATATTTCAGAAAAAATTTCGTGAACACTAATAATATTTTTAATTTTCAATGATTTAAAACATTTTTTTCTTAATACCGGCACCAAATTTTTCTTTAAATTTTCTCCTGGTGTGAACCAAAGGACGGTAGAAACGTGGTGCTATTATCATGTTCGGAAACTCTCTGTATTTAAAAAAATTGCAAAATTTCACCATTTAAAAATGACAAAATTGAAGATAAAGAGTGTTGATTGAAACAAAATCTGTTTTAATGAATCAACTCTTTAAAAACTTCATGTACCTTTAAAAACGAGGAGTTTGGGGGGTTTTGTGCTTGAAATTTACGCAATTTATTTAAGAAAGCTTTTTCTCAAAAACCGTTCCAAATTTTTTCTTCGATTTATTTATAGGGATAGAACAAAAGAGACTTAAAAACGGTATTGAACTCTGAATTTTCAAAAATTGTAAATTTATAAATAATGCGAGAAAATACGTGTTGTTGCAGCACTAGTAATTTATTATGGAATGTAAAACACGGGTGAGGGGTCAGCCCACTCAATATCTCTAAAGATGGAAGTGAACATAGAAAGACGGATGGGAAAAGAAGGATCATGCGCTGTCCGTGACTGGTTCCTCCAATATCTTCCTGGAAATGGATAGACCAGAAACCATGGAAACAACCTATCGGAGTAGCCGGCCGCAAGAATTTTCACTGACAGTGAAATTACTCGATTCAGCTAATTAGCTGATGTTAAAAACCCATTACCGTCGGGACTCGTATCTAAGACCTTCCGTTCTACGAAGTTTCTATTGTAAACTCCCAACTAAGGGACAAAATGCATGCATGCTCAAAAACTATTTTCTCGAACTACTCATTATGAACACTGCGGTAACTTCAATTGTGACACTCCCATCAATTTGACATTTCGCGACTTCATTATTTTATACTAGTTTCTCATGTATACACTAGAGTGCACTCTAGCCAACAGCTCAAAGCCACTTGACAGTGATCTCAATTTGTGTTTTTATTAACCTTCCCAACTTATTTTCAACAACTGTGCCAATGGGTTGTAAATTTCGGCATATCAGTTCATAAAAACCGAGCAGTTAATATAACAGAAACCAACTTTCCTAGCCTTATCCTGTACTTATCAAACATACTTATCATTTCAGTTTAAATATAATAACCGCCTCATCTTTGCCTGAATAATCCACCTCGCCCACGTTCTTCCTTCCTCAAACACCAGATATTTCTCTAAAATACGTTCCCAATCTTCCTCTTTCATCTCACAGATCCTACATTTCCCCCCTCACTATTCAGCCAATATTTACTCGCTCTAACTTCATTACCTAACCTATATTTTGCTATCCTATATCTGTCGCTTTCCTTACATTTACCTTTTACGTATCTGGGAATATCATCCATCTGAAACATTTTAAACCATTTATTAAAATTTGAATTCCTTATTTTTTCGTAATCTTCTTGCAATAATTGATCTTTAACTCTTTGGATAAATTCTTTACTTAAGTGTATCCCTTCTCCTCGTAACCTTGACACCACTTCCAACAAATAACCTTCATTATTCCAAACACTTTCACTTTCCCAATCAGATTTCTCAATCTCTATGTTTTTATCTATTTCCCAACAATCTTACTTTAATAACTCATTTCCTCTCCATCTCCTAATCATTTCCTCAAACTTACATGTCATTTTGACCATCTCTATTCTCATTTTTTTCCTCTTTGTCTCCTATTGTACCATGTAACCAGATGTGCAATAGTCTGCTCCTGTGGTCCATTTTAAAAATCTTTCATGTATTGCTTCTAGTTTTCTCGTTTCCTTCCACCCCCAAAATTTCTGCCCCACTTCAAAATATAACCAACCAACAATACTATCAAATATCCTCATACCCTTTGCCCAAAAATCCCTGCACCTTCTCTTAATTATACCTCACACTTGTTTCATAGCCACCATCCCCTTCTTATCTATTTCTACAATGCGCTTTTCGTAGACCCCTCCCTTGTTAAGCTAAAACCATACATACTTATAATCGTTCATCATTTCTAAAATACTTCCTTTCAGAATAATTTTCTTACATTTACTCTTCCGTCTGTTATTGTTAAACTTGATCACTTTCGTCTTATGCGTATTTAATTCAAGTTCTCTATTCTCTAAATTTGTTCTCATCTCCCTATCATCTGATTCAAGTTCTTCGCATTATCAGTCAATAATAACACATCATCAGCATAAGATAGAGACCAAATTATTAATTTACCAATCAATTACCCACCATCCTGGCGTTTCTTAACTTCTCTTCTAAACCTAACGTATAAATTGAAAAGAAGGGGACACAATGGACAACCCTGTCTAACCCCTTATTGATCTAGAACTTGTTGCTAAATTTACCTTCTATCATCACTAGGCAAGTCGTTTCTTTGTATATCTTCAAGCAATTAATGATCTCATCTATTTCTAATTTCAAGATAATGCTCCATAAACTTTTTTCCGTTCAGATTGTCACAGGTCTCCTTCAGATCAATAAATACAGCCCATATGCTGGAATAATTACACCTTTCCATTCCTCCGGAATAATTCCTTGCTCAATTATCATATTGAATAATCTTTCAAGTCTTACCCCTTCTTCCGTCGAATAGATCCATGGGCACCCAGAGCCAGCGTGCGGGGCACACCCTGCCCTCTAAAGACAAATTTCCAGATCCCTATTTCCATGCACGTGAGTGTTGGCCACCCTGAAGGCGGAAGCATGCGTGCGTGAGCGGGGTAATCCCCGTCAAGGATCGTCTCACAAACGCAAGCGCTAACGCAGCGCGACGCCAGGCGGCGGAACGTTCCTGAGCTGCGACCGACGCACCGATTTGCGCACGCGAATATCTGTACTGAACAAAGATAGACGCGTATCACGAGCGAAAGGGGGACCTTCAGGATGACGTAGGGGCGTCCCGGAACTTCCGCCACTTGCAGCAGCGATATTTGCGTTTTCGATATAACTAGTATCGAAATGGGAATTGTTGAAAGCGTTACACTGTAGTTTTGATACCAACATCGCAATATCTACATTATCGGTATCGATTATCATGCTTACACTTGCAACGCGCTATTTCCGCCCTTTAATAGCAATTCATACTGCTTCCCTGAAGAGCTGACAGAAAAGAAGGGAATGTTCATTATCTTACATAAAATGAGTACGGAACATGACATATTATAATTTATTTAAAATATCTTAAAATGTTAAGAAAAATATATACTTTTCCTGTATTTTAAATCATGTACTGAAACAGTGGAAATTAGGAGTATTCATATCCGAGATTCAATTCCATCATCGTATTAGCATTTGATTCTTTCGATTCCAAATGTATCGAACCAAGGACGGTAAGATTCCTAGGTGAAGCCAATGTATCTGCAACCGAAGGTATTGTGTTTTTCACAAGAGGTTTGTAAGTTAATACTTGTCACATGCAGGATTCCAACGTTGATTTACATTGAAACTGGTAATACCCGAATTGCGTTCCAAAAGTTCTAGCAATGAACAAACGAATTTCAATGGTTGCGCATTAAATCTTAAAAGTCTAATTAGAACACAATCGGATCATTTATTTAGCTCAGCACAGCGAATTTCTGTCATCTAGCAATGGTTGCCCGCTTGACGTACATGCATTACGCTTTCGTGTTGCAGTAACTCTTGCCACTGATACACTACAAAAAAAATTAGCTGGGTCACCTGGTACGCGAAAAACACAGAGGAAAATAATAAGGAAGAGACAAAAGAGAAGAAGAATGTGAGATAGACGAAGAGGAGGCCAAGAAGAAGAAAGAGAAGAATAAGAAGTAGAATAATGATAAGAGAAGAATAAGAATAAGAGAACAATGAGAAGCAGAACGATAAAATTATGAAGAACATAAGATAAATGAGGAGAAGAAAAAGAAAAGTGTTAAAGGAAGTGAAGATAAAGAGCCTTCGACTCAGCGTAATGCTCTGTTTTTTTCTATTCATTAAACGAATCATATATTGGGAAAAATCTTAATTCATCATATAAAGTACGGTGGAATCACTATGGCCAAGGCCCAAATTGATACGGTGTATTGAAATAAAAGTGTATTTATTGTCATTTATGGAAATATTTAAGTGCAACTATTTAAGTAGTAGTTAAGCAAAAGAAATAAAGACAAACCGTATTTGTACTTTGAGTTAAAATGGAAATTTTGCGTTCAGTCCACTAAATTATATTTTATGTAAATCACAAAGGCCGAAAACAGAAGCTGCGCATGTAAGGATTTTTTTTTGTTGGTATTTTTCACTATACTTCTGAACATTGAAATACATATACACAACATTAAGAGTCCAACTTCATTATTGACGAAACAACTTTGAACGGAAAACTTGCGTTTCTGCAGCATACAAAACAACTAACATGGAATCTTATTCAAGCGATCAACTTATTCTAATATCAAATAATCTTAGCGTTGAGAATTGATGTAAGTTATT
The DNA here is from genome assembly GCA_031308135.1 of Acheta domesticus. Classification (NCBI taxonomy): domain Eukaryota; kingdom Metazoa; phylum Arthropoda; class Insecta; order Orthoptera; family Gryllidae; genus Acheta; species Acheta domesticus. The sequence continues at coordinate 97,197,670 of JAHLJT010002406.1, read as the reverse complement.
GAATAAAATTCCTCTAAAACATCAAAACCAATCTCTTTGAGATAGAAATAATTATATACTTCAGAAATATTTTTTTTATACTCCAAATAATATTTTACATAAGTCTTCGCTCGATACTACAAACGAAGTTGGGTACACTTCCTCAAATATAAATCAGTGGTTCGTCCAAGTAGTTCACTTTCATAGATACTAACTGGACGGTAACGCTATCACCGAGTGCAGTTGACTTCCTCGTTGCTTCGACAGAGTAAATCGACAGAGCCGTTCTGCAGTGCCTACAAAGGTGGAACAAAGCGGAAAAAAAAAGAGGGAGCTGATGTTAAAATAGTAGTGCTACAGAATGCCACAGACTTTCCCATATTAGTTTTCTATTTCCTTTGGTCTTCGTTAGGTATTCGAACTTGCCATATACTCTTGACAGCTGCCATCTATCGCCGCCCAAATTACTTTTTTAACATTTTCTTAAGTTTTCGGTTTCTTAATAGTAGAATGGAAATATTAATTAAAGAATATTAAAAAACACAAAAACCTCGTCCTAAATGGCAATTTTCTTTTAAAAATTTGGATTTATCACTCAAGTCGAATTCACCTAGTGCTCACTTCAGAGTGAGTTTCTTAATTAACTTAAACATTATTAATACAAAATACGTTATTCCACATCTGTATTTTTTGTCAAGACTTTTATGAAATTTTTTAAACTTTTTTAGTATAAGGGTGGGATGAATAAATTCTAAGGATTCTGAGTATCAGGAAGAGATCTAAACAATTACGTGAATTTTCCAATAATTTTAGTTGTATAAGATTGCACTATTATTTTAATTAAATTATTTCGTTGTGCAATATTCATTACTTGAAATGTAATACAAAAGTTAAAAACATTCAAATTTAAATAAATACATAATATTAATTAATATTCTAGAGTTCGTACACGTAGGGTAAGGTCAAAACTCACAGGCAGCGTCATTCCTAAGGCCTAAGCTTCAGCTTACGTAATCTAATGGTAAATCCGGCACTGTGACTATTCCGTCCGGTTTGGCGATTTTGTATTTTACACACTTCTCGCTTATACGGCAATCTGCAATCAATAGGACTACAATAACTTCCTACCGGGAACCACATCCTTGAAAAGGATGCGATATCTCTTGTTCTCCCGGTCTGCATAGGCCACGCCCCCTTTGGCGGGCAGCCAACAACGCATGTAAAAATACCCACAACAGAGCGCTTGCAGCCCGCGAATAATCAATCGCTTACCCACGTTTGCGTGGTAGTACTCACATTAAACAAATTCTACAATCCTACTGTCAAACGGTAGACTGGTCAACAGAATCTTCATCACCGATAAACAAATCTTCACTATTTTGAAATTTCTATAATTACAATAATATTCAAATGTTGGAAAATTATCTGTGGGCAAGGTAATATTTCAAAACGTATCGTTCAACGCTAATGGCACTTTTAGTATTAATTTTCAGAATGTTTTTTTCATTTATTCAAAATTATCAAGTATAAATTGTTTATAATAATTGCATATTTATCTATAAATTTCTTTGTAAATATTTTTAATGTTTCTTCAAAGCAAAAATGAATCAATTTCGTACTAATTTTGTTTTTAATTTGATAATCGTGTAATAAAGTGAAAAGTTTTGCGGAATGAACATTTGGAAAAATGTTAAATTATTGCATTTTTTTGATAACTCCGCCCAAGTACGAAGCCAAGAAGAGCCAGAAGAGACGAGAAAGAGTTAGATTGATTACGCTAGTTCTTACTAAACTGGTCAAAACAAAGAAATGATCAACAAAGCGCGTAAGGCGCCCTCGGGTGCACCGAAGAGCTGAAACGGCGCAACAGCGGCGTTGTGGGTTGCCGCAGGCGTCTTCCAGTGACAAGCTAGGGGCGCTGACATCCACTGTAATATTCGCTCAAAACAAAACATTTTTTTTTCATTTCTCCTCATAATGTACGTCCAGGGATAGACTAAAGTCATTTCACGCAAAAACAGTAACGATAGTTTAGAGTAACTACGTAGTTTTTAAGAATTCCGCAAGCATAATGAATAATGAGATTCCATATCCTACGACTTATTTTCATTTTAATTGAAAAAAAAATGAAGTTACATCATTTCTCTTTATTGGGAGAATCACAAATGTATTTTATCTCTTTCCACAGCTATGTTCCTTTTTTTAAATTCTTTGCCCCTGAGCAGTAACCTTTTGGTTAAACGTCTCGACACAATAATAAAATAACACATGAACTCATCAGTTCGATTAGTAAATAAAAAATAATACTCCCGAGTACTAAGAACATGATTGTTGTGAATTGTTCCGCATTTATGATGTAGAACTAGCGTAATACAGAGGTGTATGAAGAGCCGGCGGTCACATGTCACGGTACATATACAACAATTACAATAATCAATGCGTTTATTAGTCCAGTTAACTGAAAATCACATCTGAAAAATTGAGTGTGAGAATTTTAGACCAAAAACTTTGGCGAATTTCATTCACCAATTTTTTCCATCTAAAACCAATGCTAGAAAAATTTCCTTCATGTCACCCTCTTATATTCTTTTTGTCCTAAACCTACAAGCACTACCGTAACTCCTACACCGACCAGGAGCTATCAACGATCCATCGGGCACAAATAAAAACATACGAAAATACACAGCACGTAATACGTAAATTTCACAAATAACCACCCACAAACAACAACAGAGAATATGGTAAACACAAGAAAGCAAGTCGCCTGCAGGCAGCGCTACAGAGCGGCGCCGGCTCAGCCTCTCACCGTGCGACCTACGACGTCAGCGCCGCCGGCATCCTCTTCCTCTCTGGGCTGAGCGTGCGTGCGCGCGCGTGCGTGCGTGAGTAAGACGGCGTGAGCGAGCGACCGCGTCCGCGTCCGCGTGCGTCTGCAGGGCGACTGGGGGCGCGCCGGCGAACCCGCTCGCGCCGCCGTATCGAACGCCGGCTCCGGCCGCCCCCGCCCCCGCCCCGCCCCTCCCCTCCCCAACGTTCCCCTCCCCGACGCGCGTGCCCGTCCGCCCGCGCGCCGCTAGTTCTCAAACCTGCTACCTGCATTCGCCAAGGACGAGTCACTCAGCGCGCGAATCTTGCGCGTCGTCGCCAAAGATGCAGATTAACAAAAGAGGATACCTGTTGGTGTTAAGATGGTATAACGTAATGCTGTTTCCCATTCTGTGATCCATGGAACCGCGATGGACTGCGATAATAGGTGTCGTGATACACAGAACTCACAACACCTTTTTCTCGCAAAATTCAAAGATAAAAAATATGTCACGTAATTGAATGTGTTTACGGTGAAACAATCTTCAATTACTTATAAATTTGGTGGTATTTATTATTCGTTTATTTGAAAATATTTAAAATATTGAGATGTTGGGTATTCGCTGCAATCATTATTACGTAGAATATTATTAGTAAAACGTGGAGGTCTTCAAAATAACACTCTGCAGGGATCCTTGTAAAGGTTGAGAAAGATTTACCCAGTAAAACACAATGGATATTAGATAATCTTAGATAATCTGAAACAATTGAAGCTTTTACAACAGCACAAAGTAACAATATCTAGCTACAATACATTGCTACCTAGTGCATATTCAGTTTGTCTCTGTCGCCTTTTATTAGAAACGAAGTTTTGAAAAATTTATTAAATATATGTTTAATATTTGAATATTAAAAAATGTGTGTATAGCCAAAATGTCGTTTGATTATAAGTCAATTATAGTGGATTCAAAAGTTCAAGATCATTGTTTTCACCAATCTTAATGGGCGTCGGCTTAAAAAATTACTACCCGGCTTTGGTGATTAAGTTACGGGTCGTTGGCCCAACGATACTGTAGGCAGATGTCACCGGATTAATCGTCGCCAGCGCATCGTGTAGCACAACACAATACTCGTCATTTTCCCTTCTCAAAATTAGTGCAGCAAAACACATTGGGGCAATGTATTTTTGTGTGTTTTTTCCGCTTTCTGTCAATCTATTTTCACGTTTTAAGCAGATACAGTTGACAAATATTTTCTCATTGGGATTTCAGTTATTCGTTGGCCCTCATAAATTTGTCATATGCTGCAGAAAACTGGATGGGTTAAATCTACAAAAAGCCAAGAGATCAAAGAAACAATGTGTAAATGTAATAAACCCTAGAATGCTCACTGCAAACGGGAATGGTTGAATGGCATGGTCCTTTATATAAACTTGAGAAAACGAATGATTTGGCGATGTAATATATTCAAATTACTGCGTACTTTTCTTCTGATACTGATTAAAACGTTTTCATGAAATTGATATAAATGAAAAATGTAGAAAGAATTTTAATGATAGTGTTTAATAATTTTAATACTGACTCTACATTCTAACATTAACTCTACGTACCATCAATACTGATGCCTGGAAAACATCCAATCTAGAAATAAACGTTTTTCAGAATTATTTAAGACCATGTTTCTACAAAATTTGTTCTAACTGAAGGTGGATATTTTCAGAAATATATAACGCGTTTTGAACTTTTACATCTCTGGAAATCACCAATGCCTCCCGGGATTCCAATTCTATAATTCCATACTGTTTCAGATAGCAGATGTAATGACTTGAAATAGTTTTTAAATAACTAAATTATTTGAACTCTATCTCATTACCAGTTACGAGTTCCACAGGGTTATGTCATAATTTTTCCCTACAATTCATTCCCGCTTGTTTAAAATAAAAGCTTTTGTGTTGATGTTTTAGATCCGGATGCTCGCTGAGTCACTTCGTTTACAGTACTCTTTGAACTTTGCCTATGAGTTAAGCAAAGTCTTGGTAGTAAACACTTGGCAGGGCCTCACGACAAAGACTGCACATGCTATTGTCTATGAAGTAAGTTGCTGAGCACTAATAACTAGGAATAATATTTTTTTGCGTGTGTGAAGGTTAAATTAGTATTAATGGAGTTGAAAGGTAAAGGACATTATGATATCTAATACATCTTTTCAATTCAATATTGCTTCTCACTTTCATACAATAACTAACCGTCGGGACTGACTCGGGCTTTTAAACATTCATCGTTTAAAACATTTTCTGTCGTTCCAAAGAAATTATCGCTACATTTGTATGTTGTCATTCTGAAACAAGTACTATTTGCCTTTTGAAGTAGCTATTTCTTGAATATTACTTTCTCGTGTACATAGCACCAGGTAAGTTATGAAAAGATGCAAAAAATTGATGACGAAATTTTGATGAAAATACAATATATATTCTGTGAACCCTGATACAGAAAAAATGTTCTTTTTTTAAATATCTCTCTGTCTGTGCCTCTGCCTCTCAGTAAACTACGCCATTGTGCAAATAGTAGAAAGGATCTTCTGCAAAAGATATATCCTACAATCGATGCAGCTGAAATTCAGACCTTGGGAATAGTTTAATTTTTACAGATACTTTACCCCTCTTAAGTTTTGGGGATACTTTATATGAAACACTCAAAAGGATTTCAAAATTGTCTAGGAAATATTTCAGTTTTTTTCCTTTAATTTTATTTCTTGGAATAGAGAAGTGTATGCTTAAAAATAGGTTATCTATTTATTATTGGAACTTCAAATTATGTAAATTATTAGTAGTTTTCTGAAACAAACCTCGATTTTCCAAAAATATTGAACTCGGGATAGTGAAAAAACGTGATCATACTTTTGGAAAAAAACTACACAATATCTAGAATACACATACATTTTAACTATAAATAGAGAGAACAATGGCTGTAACCTTATTCATGCCGGTTATGGTTCGTTAAATTAATAAAAGAAAGAAACAACTCCTGGCATGTTTAAACTAGAACACTATTTAATTCGCACATTTGTATTCACACATTTGTATTCCAACACAAATAATGCAATCACAATATTTACTTAGTCATTGTTTTCAGACATATTTTTATAAATTTAAGATCACAGTTGCACGCTTATCTTTGACATTTTTAGCTCATGAAGATTCAGACTTTACTGAATGTGCATTGCATTTTTTCCCTGGAGGTGGCAGCATTCCTCCCCTGTTGGAACGCGAGTACAGGCGCCAACTTCCACGTCGGATTGTGAGCTTCTCTCCCACCAGGAACATCCACCCACCAGTGGGACACCACTCCAACCTGAACAAGCTCTAATCTCCCGGCTGTTCCCGGAACATGCGCCGATGATCTTCGTCCTCACACGTCACACAGTTTTTACTGTTTTTTGACTAAATACATCAAATCAAACACGTGTGATAGTGAACCGCAAGTAAGTGTAAGTATGAAAGAGGAGAGGAGCTGGGGAAGGAAAGGGGAATACAGGGGAAGGAAAAAATGCGCAATCCGTGGCTCATTTGTTAAGGTACTGCTTTGGCATTCGCGTAATATTGATCACGGAAATAATGGAAACTACGCACCACCTGGCTACTAGAATTCTCCTCCCGATTCGACCCAAGAAAGAAGCAAGTGTCAAAAATACGCTACCGTCGGAACTAGAGATCTAAGAGGAACGACGATTTCTCAAAGGCCACTGTGTCCCCTCTGGGCTATTGCAGCCGATCTGTTATTTCAGTCAATACCTATATCACAGAACTCACAATATTTCCGAAAGTTGAAGAGTTGCAGATATACGAGCGCACGTGCTTGGTCCTTACTAACTAACCTAAATCCCAAGTAAGACAATTCTTTCAAGTCCCAACAAATCATTTCTGGCAGTTTACGCAGGCGTCATCTCGAGGGGGCGCGGACCTTCATTTAACGCAGGCCACGTTCCAGTCCGTAGCTGCCAGCAGCTGGCAGTCTATTTTCGCCAGCCTCGCGTGCGACGCAACGGGCGCCCGCTCCGCCTCGTCCCCTGGCTCCAAGCCCCGCGCTGCCTATCCTTTGGCCCCCCTCTCGCCACGGCACACCCACTCCATCCCGGATCGCCCCGCTGAGCCACGCACGCTTACCTTAGTTCCGTCCGTCATCGCTCCGTCCCACTCCTCCCCGCCCAGCTCCTCTCCGCGATTTCCACAGTGGCTTGTCCCGCTTCGGCCCATACCGCTCAGCCCAGATTTGGTTCTCCCACCACTCTTCCCCATGACACCCACTGCGCTGCATAAGGTTGCTTCTCTCCGTTACGTCACTTGTCACATCATCCCGCGTTGCCCCGCCCCTCCCCGTCACACCATGCCATCCCCGCCCAGCCCCCCGTCCGTCCCCTCAACGCTCCGCCCCACTCCCCCACTCCTCCCTCCCCCGAACTGCTCACCGAAGCTCCCGCAGAGCCCCGCCCTGCTCCACTCCAGTCCGCTCGCCTCATTGCACTCCTCCGCAAGCCGCTCCGCCCCTCTTCGGTCTGCCGCCATGCTTCTCCCCATGACACCCACCCTGCACCACGCTGCATAACGTTGCTCCCCTCCGTTACATCACTTCTCACTTTATCCAGCGTTGCCCCGCTCTTCCCCTAGTCCCGTTCGTCCCCACAACGCTCCGTCCCACTCGTCCCCACCTGACTCCTCTCCGGGGCTCCCGCAGTCCCTGTCCCGCTCCGTCCCATTGCACTCCGCCTCAAACCACTCAGCCCAGCTTCGGGTCTCCCACTATCCATGACACTCACCCCGCATCACACTAAATAACGTTGCTTCTCTCCGTTACGTCACGCCTCACTTCACCCCGCGTTTCCCCGCCTCTCTCCGTCAGACCATGACCGCCCCGTCCCTCCCCAATCCAACCCCCCTCCGGCCCTCTCCCACCCCCGCTCCGCCCCCACCCTGCTTGGCCACGTTTGCGCTGCTCCGCGCAGCCTCCCTGCGCCCCGCCCCCATTTCCGCGCGCGTGGCGCGAGCCCTTTGTTTTCCGCGAGTGCTTTGCGGCGGTGGGTCCTGCGGGCAGTCGTTATCTCGTTGCATCGCTCCGCTTTAAGTATTGATTGTACTGGTGACGCAAGAACTCGCCCCCATTTGTCGATAAAGCTCGTTTTGTATACGGCTGAATCCTCCTGCGGCTATTACGTTTGCTTTTCATTTCATGCGGAGCTGCCTGTGCAATGGAACAAAGAAAAAAAACTGGTAAGTTTGTTGGGACTTTGAGTTAAAAACACGTACTATATCTACTTTTGTTTCGTAGAATAAGAAGAGAGTAAAACTACCTCTGCGTTCATAATGTCTAACACTAGTTCACAATTCCTAAAACAACAATGCGATGTACACTGAAAGGGATATATTACACGGCCGCCACGCCAATGTGTGATGTTATAATGGAAGTCATTCTTATTAACATCAATACTCGTTCAGAAAATATTGGGCAAAAAAAAAACTATGACGTTGCTGCTGGTATGCAATTCTTTAATAATTCAATAAATGAATATATTTTTCATTGGTCCGTTCTACTTGTCGAACGCAAAAAAATAGCATATATATATATATATATATATATATATATATATGTATATATATATATATATGTATATATGTATATATGTATATATGTGTATATATGTATATATGTGTATATGTATATATATGTATATATATATATATATATATGTATATATATATATATATAAAAATAGCATATATATGTTCAACAATATAACTTATGCCAAAATATTACTTCCGCAAATTAAACTGCGCATCTCGGAAGAATAAACGATTTCAATAACAGCATACGTAAGTTACCTTCTGGAAATCCGTATACATTTCCTTAAGCAAGTGGTATCCATGATAATGCTCTTGTTAATATGTAATACTTTATAACTAAAGTGTTCAAATCAATACAATCGTGTCACAATCGGAAACATCCAGTACCCAGGAACCTTTCAAATACTGTTAACAAACTACAACTAGGCTGTCGGAAGGATCAAACAAAACACAAGAAAAGTTTAATATTTGAAAACGGATCCCTGAGGTTAAGGGAATTGCTCAGTCCACACCTTCATGCCAAAGTTCATTACACGCACACGTGCTTGATATTCAGTGCCAAACAATAGCTTCACAGATTATCACATTTCTAAGGTATACCTCTGAGATCACCAAAAGAAGCGGTACAGAATGTGTGTTTGTGAATAGGTGCGAGCGTAACTGAGAAGGTAGGAAAATAAACAAAAGGTTGATACCCAAAGCGACGAATAAATAAATATATCAGTAAATGTTTAAATTACGCAAAGTAACAATGAAGACACACAATTTTCCCGACAATTAGTACGATGAAATAAGGAAAACATTTATACTAATGTTTAACATTATAAAATAAACAAAGTTTTATGTTTTCATTAAACTATACCTCCTCGCATTCACATTGTTGTTCCACGTAATAACCGTAATTTAGCGAAATTCGTGTTACGAAATTCCATCTGGGGTACAAATTATAAGCTAGAAAATTTCCACCTCCGACTTATGAAAACTGCTCTCGTGCGAAAAAGCCGAGTGCGAGTCGGAGCAGCATCCAGCTACTTTAACGGGTCGATCCGGGCTCTGCCGGAGGCGCATTGAAACAGATGAGTCTCACGCGACGCCCCGCAGGCGCCAGGGAAGGAAACACGAAAGTGGGCTGGCGAAGTGCCTCCATAATTCCGGGGCCGCTGTACGCACAGCCAACGTGGCTTCCTACTGAATCCAAGTAAATGTTTGAAGAGGTTCCATCTCATCGTAAAATGCAAAGTGAGGCATATGTATTGTGCAAAGTATAATGCATTCTACAGAATAAAGCATGTTGTACTTTTCTGCACATAACTTTAATGGATTAAGGCTATTAATGAAATTTCATGTAATTATTTACAATTTTGCCATTTTTGGCAATTTTGATTATTGGAATTTAATATTTGCCTTACCATTATATTTAGATTATTATTTTCCCATTATATCACTGTATTTTTATACTAATAATGCGAAACAATCGAGTCGAAATGTTATTTGGAATGCTGCCCAGTGTCCGGTTAGGCTTCGGCACCATGCGGGTTGCAGATCATTGCCCTGCTCCGGAGTCGTGAAAGATTGTTCGTGTTTGATAGTGTCATCCCAATGATGCAATGTCAGAATAGATGTAGCCTAACTCCGTGAAATACGCTTGCTGCTATACACCTGCAATGAAAACATGCGAGCAGTCTTTTCAATCCAATAATAAATAATTGGTTAAATCATTCATTAAAAAATAAGGAGGAATGTGGGGGTCTATCTCGGCTTCTCAATCTCATAAAAACTACAACAAATTTTGAAAAAAATGCATGTATGATTCTGGAATTTCTCTAGTAGCAGCAGTTTTTCTGGTGAGCCGTAGACCTACATCCTTCGATATATCTTTCTTTTATTTACTGCTGCATCGCTTAATGATTCTTAACAGTCATATTAATTAATGTTCGTTATTTACTCAGTACAATTTATTGACTCAAATTACTGAGAACATTTTGTATTCCAAGTTCTGAAGCAAAACAAGGTAACAGATATGAGTTTCTGAAACAAGAGTGCACGAGCGTTCAATGCAACTTTCATCTCAATATGAATCATTTGAAAAGGGAAAATAAATAGATTTATTTTAATTATATGTCCTTGAAATTTCTTACAAAGATGAATGATGAATTAAGAAAAAAATGGAAATAACTGAAATTGAAATATAAATTTTCAGAAATAAAGAGAAAGCAGAGCGGAACAACGTTTTGTAAGAATAAAGCTTTCTGAAAGGTAGTTTCGTTAACTTTACTCATTTCATCACACCCCATTCATTTCACTGCATGTGTAAAAATATTTTTAAATAATTATATGAAGGACTATGATGCCTCGCATGGAACCCACTAAATAAAAGGTAGTGTTAACAAAAAAAGCATTGGGAACGGATGCACCTGATTAAAATGATAAGGATTCGCCCACAATGTGGCTGACATCACCGCTTCTACATCCGCTCCATTATATTCCAGCAACCACTGCCTCACAAATAGGGCACTATAATATTGTCTACAACAATGTTTAGTTAATAAAAAATTACAAAAGATACTTTATAAAACGAAAATTATCATTGCAACACTTTTCCACAACAACAACAACAATAACAAAAATGCAGATTGTAAATATTACAAGAGGACAATTATTATGAAAACATTCTATTTGAAACCTTGCGAAGATGTTAATCAGTTTTACAGATAATTATAAATCAAATCATGTGTAGCTTCTCAAATGAGAAGATGGACAATTAGCCAAGTACATGTCATTTCTCCACAGATTGTAACGTTCAATATTATTTACAAAATACTTTTTCCACAGAGAAATGTGCCATACATGAGTTAGATTAATACAACCTCTGTGAGTTTGAGTAGTAAATATGTAAATAAATAATTCTCCAATAGATGGGGTTCAGATTAAGCAATTGAATAATAAATAATAATAATAATAATAATAATAATAATAATAATAATAAGCTATTTTCCACAGACGTTTTGAGTAAATACTTTTACAACTGCAATTGCATAGAAATTAACCTTTCACATACAAGTAGACTTATTGCCTCAGCTCATCAAGAAGTATTGATTGTTATTTATTGTTGTTTATTATTTGTAGAAAATACGGAAAAATCAATACCAAGAAAATTTAGCTCTTTATGAAGATAACTTTCTAGTACTACAATAATTTCACAAAAGTCACGTGTATACTTTAAACTAGTGGTGCTACAGAAAAGCACAGACATTTCCGTATTAGTTTTCTATTTACTGTAATAGTTTAGCCATCTATTACAAATGAAATAGGTAAATAACATGAAGTGACCATTGGTTTATGAACCGGGTATAGAACTTTATGTAGAAACTTCCAGAGCGGAATATAGAAAAACAAGTGAAGGTGATCTAAGAGAAAACGAGTATTTCAGGCGAGCATGTGAACGCCGTGGTTAATTAATGGTTGCATGTTACTAGTCAACGCACAAAATTATAAGGAACACAATAAAGTTTGTTTCAGCTAAATCGGGTCACAGAAACGCATAATATCGCGAGTTTTGTGATCATGACATTGATTTTAACATGTTACAGAACTAAAACAACAATGGTCGTGACGTCCCTTCAGAAAAGTTTGGATATATTAATAAATTAAACGAAAACTAGTGTGTCTACCGAGATTTGGCATATACCAAAGTATTCCGTGAAATACGGGCCAAATTATAAACGTGGTGACACAATTTTAGGACGCCGAACATTAATAGATAAACATTATGTTACATGAGTTAATTGAGAAATAAACGAGCGATGTTTGTAGGCATGAGACGCACGAAAAAGCATTCTTTTAACAAAATGAAGCGAGAAAAGTGATGTCTAAGAAGTGGAATGGATACGAAATTTTAATTGGGAATTTTACAATATAATAAGACAATCCAGGAAGTGTTAGAAATTAATAATAAACTATTTTTATAAGTTATAAAGCAGAAGACAGTAGAGGCGCTATTGTTTTGTTCGGAAAAAAGCTATAAATGCTTTAGGACAACAATGGGAGAGACGAGGGAATAGCTTGGTAGCGAGAGGCAGAATCCGCGTCGCTTGTTGCAAGAATAATTTTAAAAAAATTTGGATTTGTAATTTTTGATGAAGTGTTCTCTTCTGGACTCGTACTAGTGAACTATTATAAACTGTGAGAGGAGTGAATAACTTCGTGGCGAGTTGTACTCCGCGTCACTCGTGATATTATTTTAACACGCGAACTTATAAAATTTCGAGAAGGTGTTGCTCCTTCGGACTTGTATTCGCAAGGTGGCGGAACTGTATGCCGTGTGATGTGAGCTATTTTAGTGGTAATATATAAAGCTATGCCACGCGCGATCCTAATTTTGAGTTTTGTGAATTTTGAAAGTTTTTCCACTAATGTTTGGAACTGGTGTTACTTCGACCATTGAAAAATCGAAGCGGGTGTCGCCGAACGAGGTGTGCCGAGGTGCAGCAGACTCGAGCGCGTCTTTGCATATCGTCGCCGTGGTCAGTGCCAATTTGGGGGGCACTGGTAATTCGGCGCTAGCAGGCAGCAGTGGAGCAGAGTTCTTACGCATGACGGCGTGAGATCGTGTGTGTGTGGACCTGGTCGCCGCTTGGTTAACAACGCAAGGGAAGTGGAATATTTTTTTTTGTTTTGCAACACTCCAGTGAAGTCAATGACTTTGATTTCTTTGCTCTTGGGAAGAATAAATGGTTTACAAAGCCAAAACTGGAAACATTTTGGGGGGATTGCAATGTAATGGGTGTGGCCACAGTATTGAGCTCATTATTTCGTAATAACATTTGGGTATAATATGTTTATTGATTTTTGTGATTTTTATGATATCGTGTTTTGTTGATGTTGTGTGGTATTGATTCTGTTATGAGGGTATTAATGTTTCTGTTGGTTAAAAGAAAATAAACAAACGAGATTTTGAGTTCTCGTTTTGATGTTACGTAACCGGTGTTTTTATCACATAGCTAGCTGATCCTGGTCCCTGCATTGGCGTGGCGCTTGTGTTCTGTAGAGAACAAATCACGGCCCGCCCTGATAAATTTATGTAAACAGGAAAACTCCGGATAGTAAAAAGGGGGGGCACAGTGGTGTGCATTGTAGATATTACAGGTGATCAGCAAGGAAGTTTTTCGTGATCAACAATAGGAGTTGAGAGGGGAGATTTTCATTACATTAGTGCCCAGTTCGTAGGGCGTTTTAGTAAATAGGAAAGGGGGTTTTTTCGTTGCATTGGCGCCTGTTTAGTGGGCGTGATCGATATCAGTACAAGTGAGAGAGGGGTTTTTCGTTACATTACTTTGGTCTCGACTAGCTATTCGGACTTGCCACATATTCTTGCCAGCTGCCATCTATCACCACCAAAAGGTGACATTTTCTTAAATTGCCGATTGCGTTATAGTAAAACGAAAATATTATTTTAATAATATTAAAAGAGCTGTAAAATCTAATCCTAAATACCAATTTTCCTTGAAAGAATTGGAGTCGTTTTTAAGAAAATGGCGTTTAAGTACCACTGGAAATTCGAAATTTGAAGCTCTTTTTCACAGAAACCTTTTGAGTTTTTGAAAAACTTCATTAGAAGTAATTTTAAGCACTTTAACACACAAAGCTTCTAATTGTTTTTTGAGTTAAATACTTTAATTAATGAAAGGAACTATAAACATTACCATACTATTTACTAATCTTCGTGAAAAAATGTTAATTTTTTCAAAGAAAACTTAAGTCAGCTTAAACTAGTGTATTACTTTCAAGACTTCTAGACACATTTATTAGCAATTCAGCTAGGTTTATTTAAAATATTTTCATAAAATGAATCCAACATTTACCTAGTCAATACAAACTGCAATGATTTCATTGTATAATATTTTATGAGATACCTAAATGTAAGATGCAATTTAGTAACAATTAATTGTACGGTCATTTACATAATTCAGTTTCATGGTGTACTGCTGAAATGCTAACATATGCGTAGATACGTGACCTTCCGTTCAGTGAATGTATGTTTTATACTTCGCAACACAGACAGAACTAGTGATTATCAAATATGATTCGAATAATTTCTAAAAGTCTAATTTGTAAACACAAGTTCCACTAAACAAAACATCTTTATTTTGTCACTGCCACCATATCTTTGTTCACCAACAATGTGATTTTTAAATGTCCATTGCGCAAATTTCAATAAAGCTTTACGGATTGTTTGAAAAAAATAATTCTATAGTAATAATTATAATTAAAAAAGACTATTTTTATTTGATATACTAACCTTGTCGAATCTTATTTAATTTATAATGTTTTACATTATATAAAATTATCTTAGATTTAAAATTCTCTTAGGTTAACTTTAACTTAGGCGAGCGGACGACTAATTTTGACGCCCAATTACTCCAAAAATACGCATATTTTAGAAAAATTCAACATGACCTTATTTGAAGATCTGTTTTTGATGAGCATATTTCATTAAGAAAAAACAATTGTAGCTTCACAATAGTAGTTGTAGGAAGAGTCCGAAAATGTTTTATTTCATTAATTTTTTTTCAAAATCAGGTATCATTTCAGCGAACATGAAACCTGCACGATTCTCTTAAGCTTCCTTTATGGATAGCATAAATCTAAGGTCCCAATTTAATAAAAAAAACGTTGTGCGATTTAAAAAAAGGTTTAAAGAAGAAAAAAAATGCCTGTTTGACACAAAATTTTGTAAAAAATATGCTTTTGAAAAATTGAACATGACCTTATTTGAAGGCGCCTTTTTATGAACACATATAAGAAAAACAATTTTATCTTCATAATCGTAGTTGTAGGAACACCCCGAAAAAAATTTCGAATTTTTGTATTTTCGAAAAAAATAGTTTTAAACCTTCATGATACCTACGCCATTCTCTTAAACGAGCTTCAGACTATCCAACAACAAAATGTTGTAAAAATTGTTGACGCCATTTTTTTTTGAAAATTTTGAAAATGTTCCAGGGCCTTCATGTAAAGTACTCCCCTCAAAATTGAAATATCGGTTTCGTATTCAAGGGGGCCACGAGATCCAAAAGATCGATCGGGGAATATCAATTTTGGAGAAAATCGGCTGAATGGTTTAGTCGCTAGCTTTTCGTGTAGCATTACATAACTTTCCCTATACAACGTAGATACTCCGTATATACGTACGTATGCGGGAAAGTAAAATGAGTTTTAAATTGAAGACCGATCAATTGAAAATACTGAGATAATCCGTAGTAATTGAATAAAAATCCTGCGGGAGGGAAACTCTTTTAGAATAATGCACCCAAGCAACTGAAAATATACGCCTTGGGGAGAGCATCTCCATCAATCAAACTGATGAGCATACATTTCTGTTTCACGGCAACTACTCTCCTGAGATAACCAGCTTCGTGCCGTGTCCTGCCCTAAGCGTGACGCGCAGTTCACGGTCCGCCTCCGTGCAGAAGCATGGCGCCCGCTAGACGGAAAAGCGCACCGGAGATACGCAGAACGCGATTGTCTTCCTTCCTCGACAGAAGTGTTTGAGGGACGGATCGTCGTCAGGTAAGTGCTATTCTCCGATTTAAATGTATTGACTTGTGACATCATCAGTTGGAATTATCCAATCAGTGGCAATTATCCAATCGGCAGCTTTGTTAGGACTTTAATTTTAGGTATCCAAGCTTTCGATTGGATAACTGCGTCACAACTGTGAATTTGTAACAAGTCATTATATTTAAATCGGACAATAAAAGTGCTCCAAATCCCTGCCAGCCAACGGGGACGCCAACCGTGATATCCAGCGTCGACCTACACATCGGTAGTTGTGGTTGGCTGGTTTCACTGCTTTCACACTCCAGACATCTCGCATCGGGGAACCGCCACACTTGGGTCAAACTCTAAGATCGTGGCATATATTGTAGTAGAGTGCATGTAAGTTTGTGAATAAGGTAGCGGAGGGAACAAGAATGAAGAAGAAAAGATCGCGCGTCTGTTTGTTAGAGCATTTGTTACTGCTTGAATATTCGACTAGCATTGGTTGAAGCAACCACGGAAAATCTACCGAAAAGAGGAATCAGCCGCTAGAATTCTCCTCCAGTCACCGGCTGAATTCGACCTGGCCCGATTTAAACACTTCCTTTTCACGAACAATTTCAGAAATAAGCGAACGCGCGTATGCGTATAGTCACTCTGCCGCCCCCAAAGAAGCCCTGCGCGCCGCCCAAAATCATTCAACAAAAGGGGAACCTGTACATCGAGGGTTGGGGCAAGTCGGGGCAAGGGGCGTGGGCGCAACCCACTGCCCCGGTGGCGCCGTGGCAGTGCCTCTGCTCGTGTGCTTCCGTTCGGAAGCGCCCGCCCCTCCCTTGCCCGTGCCCCCTCCATTCCCCCTCCCCCTCCTGCTCGCGAATCGCACGCCAGGCGGAAGCGCCGCCTCGCCGCGCGGCGTCTCGCGAGCAGTCACGCGCAGCGCCGCGCTCACCGGAACGGAGGCGGCAGCGCCTGGGCAGGTTGGAGTGCTGCAGGAGGAGGAGGTGGGAGTACAGTGAAGCAATGGGGTTTGCGGTCGGTAAACATAGGGAGTTGATTGACTGATTGATGTTTCCGGGCATGTTAACGGCTTTGATCATTAATCCCATTATTGTAGTGAATGTTTTGGCGTGGGAAATGGCTGCGATGGCTTGTTCCCCGCTGGATGATGAGATCCGGCGCCATTCTACATGTTGGCTAGCAGGATTTCCCTCATCCAGATATCCTTCACCGCGCCAGCTGGGACAAGCTGAAAGGTCTCGACTGGTCACTTGACATGGGTGGTAGAGAAGTGCATGGAAGTGTTTGTATGTGTGTGAATATGGGGAAAGGATCGGACAAGGAAGACGAAGCGCGGTTTTGTAGCCCGATTGTTAAAGCACGGCTCCGGCATTCCCCTTATGTTGATCGGAGAATCCACCGATCAGAACCACACTGACTGAAAACCACTGATCCGAGCAGCCGGCTGCTAAAATTATCCTCCCGACAACAAATGAATTCGACCCAACAGTATAGCTAGTGTTAAAATTTCTGCCACGGAAAAGATGGCGAAAAGTAAGTCGCAGGGGTAGAAGTGACGCTGACGATGGTGTGGAGAAACAGGCCAGCATGTTTTTTCATGAAGTGGAAGTAATTGGTAACGACAAAGTCGAAAAGTTATAGGTTATTCACACCTAAGTAAATTGTTGTTGAGTAGACACAGGAGGCGTGAACAAAGTGTTTGTGATAATGGTTAAGCAAAGTAGGTCGTTGTTAAGTAGATACATAGGAGGGAGGTAAACAAAATGTTTGTATGGGTAGTAAATGAGGATGCTGGTATAGGTAATTTGCGATGGAAACAGCTCGTGAAAAAGAAAGTACATATAATGGAAGTAGACCAGTAAGAAATGAAGGTGATGAAGGTGTGTCGGCTTCATCGGTAAAGGCGTTCGAAAGGATCGAGGGGAGACTGTCCGCGATTGCCAGGGAAGCAGATATGCAAACGATGAATAGCTGAGACGAGAAGCAGCAGTGTAATTGCAAATGATGTAGCACGGCTGGGAGTGTAGTGACACACACTGCTAGAAGGGAGAGAGGTTAAGTCTGCAGGGAAGCTGGGAAGGCGAAAACAACAGCTACAGCAGTCGCACTTGTGGGCACTGGAGTATTTGGAGTACATTCGATTTTGTGAATATGAGAGCAACACTATTCAATGGCGCTGTCATTGGAGTTGTTGCAGCAACCATATGGGTCACTGCCACATTATTTTGCGATACGTTAACGATATAAACATACTGAGAGGTGAATGTGACTAGTGTCCGCTCTCAAAAGTTGGTGAAAAACGATTGTAACACACGTCGGCTGCTTTTATAGCGATTCAAGGCTACCATTAATAAACTCCTTTTTCATCAACGGGTGATAAAATACCTACTCTTCTGGCCGCTTAGGCAGAGGCGCACGAGGTTCTGGCGGCGGCGCCGCAATACACTATTTATTCTGACGTAGCCTACCATTACTTTTATTTTGTATTTTTTATACTAACTAGTGGTGTTCAACAGCAGATACTTTCTTGTGTTTTTGGAAACAGCTACGTAGTATTGAAATATTGCATTTTCTGCGCTACTACCACCTCAGCTATTATTTGAAAACGTGCAATTCAACCAAGAAGCGAGCAATGCACTTTTGCCAGCGCAGCGTTTTCAAAACTATGTGAATTCCCTTAGCAAATAATATCAATATAGTACATACAATACATGCAATTGACATCAAAATAATTACGGAAGTTTTCGCTGTTCAGGCCTGAGTTGCCCTTGCATGTAAGATAACGGTTCTGATAGCGTTTCATCGTTTTTCTTTTACTCATTATTACTCATTATGCAGTAATTTCTTTTTTGGGATCAGATGATATTAGATGGTATATAATTTACCTCACAGGGCGATATGAGGAGTATTTTTTTTTAATTTCTTTAATTTTCTTTTCCTTTCGCCAGCATAATTGCTTTACAGGGATTGTTTTCTATGTACACTATCTCGTTGTGCAATTTCACCATTCCACTTGCAATATCAACGGAAACAAAATTATTGTGCGTTACTTTCCGATCTTCCCTCGCACTTACCTCTCGTAGATAAAGTAGTATCCCTTTATCGTCCTTTATAATAAATTAGTAGTCATCCGCAGTTAACATTAAAGCAGGATGTGGTGACTTTCTTTGCAATTACTCTGTTATGATGACTCACTGCAGAGCTGTGACCGTCCCACAAGTTTCTTGCCCTTGCAGTACCTTGCCTACAGTAGCGCTGTAGATTTATCCAACAATCTTCTGAACCCAAATTCAACATTTTTATTTATTTAAACTAATTGCTTTGTCTAACTACGAAAAGGGTTTGTAACGAGAAGTTTCGTCTGTGCACGTTTTCTTGAGTTCCGAAATGCATATTCCCACTGTGCTACTACACTAAGTTGGATTGTGACCAGAGCCATTGTATCCACTAGGCGGACTAGGCTGCAGCCAAGGCCCGGAACTTTTGGGGGCCCACAAATTTGTAAAATGTTTTTCTCAATTTTTATAGGATTTTAATCGTAATAAGATTTACAAGCAAATGTTCTAAACTTTACACACATTTTCTCTGTTTTAAATAAATACACACAAAGTATATTAATATATTTATATGTTTTATTCCAACATAGACGTACACTAACATACACTAAAAAAAGTACTTTTAAGAAAATACCTTTCTGAATCAAGGGCCTTTCATTTGGAAGAAAATCTGAAGTGTGCATAGGACTGGTCAAAAGCATCGAGAAAAATATACTTTTATGGCTTTATTGCCTCTAAGAGTTGTCCATATCGTTTGAACAAAGCATTGTTTGTCATTTTCTTTTTAAAAGCAATAATTTTTATTATTATTGTTAATTATTGTACTTAAAATTTCAAATTTAATATATTATTATATATAATGTATATACTAAATTATTATTATTTAAAAATAATATTTATTAATAAAATAAATATTTAAAGACATAATTATGTTGGAATGTACATTAATTATTCTACGGTCCAAGGGCTCATTACATTTTACAGCCTAGGGCCAAAAAGCACGTTACAACGGCCCTGATTGTGACTAAAGATAACGAGAGTTTTGAACAGAATTTGATAGCAATAATTTTTCTTCCCGTGTAATATAAACTATTTGCATTGGGAAATAAAAAATTGATTTTGTTTTCGTCCTTTTCAGTGCATCACATGAAGGAATCGACTCATTACCATGATAACATAGCGAAAGGTTATTTGATGTTATTGCTGATGAATAAATATATTCCTGGAAAACACCCCAAAGAGCTGAAGACAAATGGCGCTGTTAGTGAAGATACATTTATGCCCCTATGAAAAGCAATTGGCCAACATCAGCATTTACTCAATGAATCAAGGGAAACTGGACGAAAAAAACTGATCGAAATTGAAAGGTCTCCACTTCTCATTAGAAATGTGCTTTTAAGGGTGATGACTTTGGCACTCAAGGGATTAGTTTCAGCACTTCGTTGAAGAAATTTAGATTCTCAATCTAAATGGAGAAATCCGTGACCAATCGCGAATTTGTGGAAGCAAAGCACCAGCAGACACGGAAAACGAGCTCGACCTTTAGTCTCAGTTCAACGTCCAAGTTAGATTTTATAGATTCTTTTAAAGTGTTGAGAGCGAAGAATTAGATAATCGTTGGTTGAGAGAAAGTAATGAATCTAGAAGTCATTCAGTTAATCTGATTTAGCGACAAGTTCGCAACCCTCAACCAGGGACAAAAATAATGACGTATTTGTATTATGAAGGAATGGGTATACTTTTCCGAAAATCGCACATTGAACTACATTTCCTTATGATTTCGCAATATCGTAGAAGAGGAGAATATATACGTTTTAAATATTTTAACTCCATTGTATAAAAAGCGTGATGAAAGCACTCTATCGTTATTCTACAAATAATCATTAATTGTATAAGTCAATGGACTGTTGGACTCGTGGTCTGCCATCGAAACGATGTACCTTAGGGTACGCCGTTGGGATGCGATTAGGGTACTCATTAAGTAGATACATTTTATAAACCACAATTGGTTGATATAAGTTTAATAATTTTTTTACTGGGCGTTTTTAAACATCAAAAATTGATATTCTTTTCAGTTTGCCAATACAAGAAAATCTCTCAAAACTCTTTTATTCTTTTAGTTAGCAATCTGTTGTTTTATGAAAAGGTGGCACTTTTTGGGCTTAATTTAATGAGGCATAAAGATAACAACACTAAACAAATGTATAGGAACAACTTAAAGAAATGTGATGGAGAGGGGTGTCCTTATTCTTTTGGTTGGCACCGTATTTAAAACGCCCGTAATGTAAATATCAATGACGTGAGAGATGGCGTTGATATCGTATCAATCAGTGAATTTACCACTATCTTTACAAAAACTTTTAAGCAGAAAAGGATACACTTTTGAGAAACTTTTGATTTAAAAATGTTTTAAACTTACTCAAAACTGAACAGAAACTATTTCTATTTTCAACTAGTGGTGCTACAAGCGCACATTCGTTCTCGCAATATTACAATGTTATCATTATGTACGATAACCCCCATACGTTTCATTAATTTTAATCAGAAATTAATGAATGAAGTAAAAATTTATAATCACAAGCCATTATTACATTCTTTGTACTTTTTAAATTATGTAAATGAATATTTTGAGCATTTTCTACAGGGTCATAATTTGTCTAGCTCACATCTTGACGACAGGAGTTAGAAGAGAGTTATGAATCATAGATGCCATAAAATGATCTGTGAGTGAAATTGAGCCAAAAAGGTCCATTCTGATTTAATAGCCAATTTGTTGAAGTGCTGCATTTTCTTATGTTGGCTGTTAATGTCTCAAAGGGAATGGATGAGAAAATGATGAGTGAGCATGTGTACAACTCTTCTGACAATGTAAATATACAATGCGAACCATCTACAGCACATTCATAATGACAGGTTTCCGGCACTGTTAACTGTATTTACGTAAACTTTAATTTCAGTGAAACATCTTCTTAACAACATAAATGGATATAAAACCTCACTTATTTTCGTTTCTGAATCAAAGCTGCAACAGCAGTCTGGACTCTCCGTCTTTCTTCCGTCACCATCCGAAGTACCTCGGACTGCACAACGTGAATCGAATGGCCTCGTCATTTGTAGAGTTCCTCGGGGTCCATCATATGTCGTTCAAGAGGTCTTTGCTTCCGAATGCGAGCAAAGAAAATGTGAGAGTGGACGAATGCTCAGTCAAAACTGGACATGTGTAAATATGGGAAAAGACTTGACAGTTACCTCCAGGTGGTTATATTTTCACTCGACATATTATTGTTCCTTTATTTATTTACAATGAACAAGCTGCTTGTTGCTTTCCACCTTTTTACGAGAAGAAATGTTTGTAATCAAACATTGAACAAAATTTACAAAAATACCTACATAGGTTTCTATTACCTTGGTATTACTAATAGCTGTCTTTTGTTAATTGTCAATTACGAAACTCGCTCGATGTTTAAGGTTATACGCTTTCGGCCTGTAGCAACTCCTACAATTGTCGTTCTCAATTGGTATGTAATATTATCTGTGTCACCGAGGAGTCCAAATAAATGGAGGAAGAGGAAGAAAATGAGAAAAAGTACAAACAGGAGTAGGAGGAGAAAGAGAAAAAATAATAATGTTCATAATAATAATAAGAAGAAGAAAGGAGAGAAAAAAAACAAGATGAAAAATACAAATATTTTGTTTCAGAGAAATACTGCCTAATACACTTCACGAATAATGAATTCAGGTCACATTTGTGGTTTAGGAGCACACACGAAAAGTGAAGTTTTTTCTGTTGAAGCCGCTCAAGTAATTTTGATGACCAACAAATCATATTGTGAAGAATTTTCAAATCAAAAATGAGAACACTGATCATAGTAAATTAATAATAAAATATCTAAAATTATTATTAATTTAATATCTATTTCGGAAGAAAGTGCAAGATCAAATTAACTTTCAAATTTTCATAATTTTTCAAGTGCATGTATATCGCGGCATGAAGTAGTACGTACGATCCAAAATATCGAACTTATTACTCATAATCGGGAGGTTCAAGATATTTTTACTGTGCATCAACTGGATAATAAAGCCCATAAACATCTTCGCCACTTTGCGGCCAGTCACCAAGGAGTAGAGGTTCACTCGTTAATAGCAATGACTTGCTTATGGCGTAGGTGTGTCTCCGCATATTATGTTGTCCCCTTCACCAGCGAAAGCTGAAGAAAGACTGTCTTTAATACAAGTAATATAACGTATTATGTTTGGAGAGACGGTGCATCAATGTAATGTGTAATGGAAACTAGGAAGTTGAAGGAGTAAACGCATTTCTCCTTATGTAACTACATTTTCGTTTGCATCGGTCTCCAGGTGGTATGTCACTACAATGTTGAAGTGTCACAAACAATATAAAAAACAACCAAAAACAGGAGTAGTCGACACGATCAAGTTGTCTTTCTTCGTACTTGAAACAATCCCGACACCATTCATATTATTAAGTTTCACTCTCTCAACAATTTCACAAAAGAAATTACATTGTACTAGTACTTGTGTGAAATAATATGAAAAGCATTTACGTACCTACCAATGAAGAATTTGAATATTAGCACAATGTTACGTTTGAGTATTAAATACTTCCCAGAGAATAGAGCATTAAAAAATACAATCATTTTATGAAATGAAAAGAGCGGACTGTTCATTTGTCAATCTGCATGTCAGACTGTGTGCCTCCTATCTGTATTTTCCCCATTTATTTATTTATTTATTTATTTACGTGGTCAAAAACAGTAAAAACTGTATATGACGTGTGGGGAAAGAGATTATCTGCGCACATTTTCTTGAGGCCCAGAATGAAAAAAAGAAAAAAGAAAAAGAAGAAGCAACATTTGAAAAACTAGAAACAAGAATTCCACTGTTCCTAACTTTATGCCTCATTACTGCATCTGTACTGTAGTATTATGCCTCCTCTCTTCCTGATTCTCCCCTCTCTCTTCCTCCGACTGCTCCCTTCTCTCTCGGTCCTCTCTTCCTCGCTCTCTCTCTGTCTCTCCTCTCTTGCCACCCCACTTCTCTTTCTTTCTCTATGTCGTACGTACATGAACACGAACGCTTTTACCATTATCCGCGTCCAGAGAGACCCCCAACGCCCCGCCGCGCCGGAAGCCCTATGGCCAGCGGGCGCACAGAGCACAAAAGCGTCCGTCCAGCGAGCGGCGGGAGGCCAAACAGCGGTCGCCGTAAACAACGCAGAGCGAGCGTCCGAGTGGAGCGGGGGCAGAGCCGGCACGAACAATCGTCGGCTGACGCGGCAGAATCCGGTCGAAAGCGGTGGCGGCCGCGTGGCCTGGCCGGAAGCCGGGAGGCGTCTTCCGAATCACCTGGCTTTGGCGGGCGAAAGCGCGGGAACGGGCGCAGCGCCTTACGTAAGGCGGCGCACAATGGTGCGTAGCGCCGGCGCCGCGCGGCCTGGCGCGGCCCCGCCCCGCCGCCGCTTCCCGCGATGCGCCCGCCGCAAGGCAAGGCGCCGCGCCGCTTCCTGGTCGAGGTCGCCCCGGCCGCGGCGCTTGTCGGGCAGCACGCGGCGGAAAAGCAACAGAAGCAAGGTGGTGGTGGTGGTGATGGTGGAGATGGAGGTGGATTCGGGGATGAAGGTGGAGGTAGAGATCGGGTGGAGATGGAGGTGGAAGTGATGCAGATGGAGGCGGGAATGGAAATGGGGATGGAGGTGGAGATGGAGTTGGAGATAGAGGTTGTGGTGGCGGTTGAGGAGGTTGGGATGGATGTTGAGGTGGATGTTGAGGTGGAGGTTGAAGAGGAGATTGAGGTCGAGGTAGAGGTTGACGTGGCGGCTGAGGTGCAGATAGTGGCAGTGGTAGAGGTAAAGGTAAGGGAGAAGAAGAGGTAGTGGTAGTGTAGATGGGGATGGTTGTGATAGTGGCGTTTGTGATGGTGGGGATGGTTGTGATTTTGATGTTGACGGTGGTGGTAGTGGTGGTGTCAGCGATGGTGAACATGTGAAGGATCGTAAAAGCTACTCACTACGGTGGTCCGGCATCCCACATCTGCTGAAGTTGAGGATATTTGTGGTTGGTGTGGTGTTTACACGCTGGCTAGTTTGGTTGGTATTGTAGTAAATGTTTAATATGCTGGGAGCATCACTGGTCAGTGGGGTGAAGGTAACGCTCACGGAGCTGGTCGGTGTGTTGGTATGCCGATGAATTTACTTTATTGGCCGTTAGTTCGACTGGTAACGACAGTAGATTTTCGCTATGGTGGCTTAGTCTTTGGTCTATGACGTAAAGATGGTGACAGTTCACGCTCTTTCTTGCCTGAGTGGAGACGGATTCGATGATGGACGCTTGCGGGCGGATGTGACGACGGAACGTGCCACCGGTGACTGTGACGTGCTGCCTTCCGCTACCGGGAGATCCGGAGGTTCACGGGAACAACCAGACAGAAACAACGGAAACACAGGGAGGTGGGAAGTGGCAGCGGCTATGATGGTAGGAGCTACTAGCTGCGATGACGGGTCTTTGCTCGATGGGTGTACTCGCGGTCGGTTGATTGACTTGGTTATGACGCCGAATTCACGTTGGGCATCCGACATTCGTTGCAGTGGTAACGGAAGCAATACACCCCACAAATACCCTACAATGACCGTTGATTGAGTTGGAGGTCTAGTCATCAGTATTTCTGACTCCACCAATTGAGTTTCTATTGGTGTAGAACTAAAGATACCGCCAAGTTGAAAGTCAAAACAAAGAGTGAAAATTATTTCAAAATATGAAAAAGGAAATGAAGTTAATTTCGAGTGTCAAAAATAACTTAATTGTTTATATTCCTTTAACACATGCAGCAAGTGAAAGAAATTTTAGAGCAATCGTTTTTCAGGAAAGAGAAGCAATATTAAATCATAAAGAATTAAGTTGGTAGTTTATTCTTCTGACTTGTAGTGTCAAAACTAAATCTGAACAAGGTATGAACATTTCTAATACACATTAAGCTCTTTCATATAGGTAAAGTAGCTACGGGATATATAATACGAGCCTAAAGGTTCTTCATATTTATTACTTACATAGTTTTGCAATAATATCCCTCATGTTATGTCACCTGTCCTTTCCTTCCGAGGGTAAGCGAAGCCGTCAGGGTCATTGCTCTGGCATGTGAATCAACCCACAGTACTTTGAGTTAAATATAGGGTCTGTTTTCCGCTGTTACGGTATCATCCAATCGGGAGCGTTGATGACACCTACAGTATTGACGTTTAAGCTCCCGATTGAATGTCATTGTAACAGCCGATCAAATGTCAACAGACTCTAAATAAATCGACGTATACCAGCGCAGGACACTCTAACTTCAACAGTGGAGATTGATACGATTGAGCGAGGACGAAAGGGCAAACGGGAGGCTTCGCAGCACTCACTCGTCGATATTCGCAGTTCGATGGTTGTTGCAAGGACGACACACCCATTGCGTATATTCTTTTCTGCTCGCGGCCACCATCATGGCGCTGCGGCGCTTGAGAAGACGTCGATAATGTAACGGAAACGCAAGGGAGTCCCCCAGGCCTCGTTGATAGGTTGCATAGTCACGCCGTGCGTGTCAACTGCTAAGGTTATTAGCTTCGTAAATGTAGTACACGTTTTTTCGCGGGAAATGGCGGTAGTTTTCCCCCACTGGATGGTGAGATCGATGCTGACCTATGTCGGCTTGCAAGGATTTTTCTCCAACTAGGCACCTTCCATCTCGAGCGCGGCATCGCCCCAGCAGCGATAAACACTAAGCTCCTGACTGGTCTCCCGACAAGTGGGATAGTGGATGTGAGTGTGTGTGTGTGTGTAAGAATGGGGTGAGGAAATTAGTATGAAGAGGGAAGAAAGATCGCGCGCGGTCCGTGGCCCGTTTGTTAGGGTACTGGTCCGGTATTCGTATGGTGTTGGTGGGAGAAACCACGGAAAACTACCAATCAGAACAACCAGCTGCTAGAATTCTCCTCCAGGCAGCGGCTGATTTCGACCTAGCTGACAAGGTAGTGTCGAACATCCTGCCACCGTCGGGGCTTGAACACCACGATCTCTTCGTCAGAGACACTCAAGTAACATCAGTAGATTCTTTGAACCACCTTTGCCCGTGTAGACCTCGAAGTTGAGGCTGGGAGTAAATACTATTTTAACTCTAAAGAAACTCTAGAGACCGATTTTTCGTTGTGCACAATTTCTGTACATTCTGTCAATGTATGAACAATGAGATAAACAATCCAAACTCAATTTTGGGCCACATTATACGGAATTACGTAATACAAACGAGTACAGGATAGAGAGTTTACACCGAGACATGGTGTTAGGTTTAAAGGCAGTGATAGACGAGAGAATTGAGATCTCCATATTTATGTTAGGTTTCGATATTTTACCATTTTTCACATCGTTGAAACTTAAAGATTTAAGGAAGCCAAGTGAATAAAGGTAAGGACGGCGGCGGCAAAGTCATTCATCGTGACAAGTCGGTGAGGAAGGGTACAGGAAATTACGGTGGCGTGAGCTTTAGGGCACTTCCTTTTGTTGCAGCTATTACAGATTTCAATTTTCTTAAACGTATCTTTCTTACGGTGAGAAATATTGTCTATAAAAAGGTTTTATTAAAAACCTTGTCCAAGAGAATGGCTCTACAATATCTGTTGATATTTCCTGAGTTACTCCTCCAGCTGTCAATATGATTCTTTATTATGTAATCCTTTAAGTTGAAATAATGGCAACGACGATTTTAACACCAGTAAATATACTGAAGTTAACATTTCGTAATAGTTCATAAATTCCAACGGGAGTGATGATGAAAAAGAGAACCACGTTTTATTGCGGGAGGTGACGATGATCTTCCCCCGCTGGCTGGTGAGATCCGGCGCCGACCTACGTTGACTTGCGGGAATGTTTCCCCAGCCAGGTATCTCCTACCAACGGGGCACCGCTCCAGCCGGGACAAGCTCTAAGCTCCCGACTGGTGTCCCGACAAGTGCGGTGGTGTAGTGCATGTGAGTTTAAGTGTAAGTAAGGGAGAGGAAAGGCCAAGGAAGAGGAAGGAAACTCGGTCCGTGGCCCGTTTGTTTGGGTACTCCTCCGGCATTCTCCTGGTGTTGATCGGAGAAATCACGGAAAATACCGATCAGAGAAGCCGTCCGCTATAATTCAACTCCAGACAGAAACTGAATTCTACTAAGTTGACACGTTAGTATCGAAAATCCTGCCACCCTCAGAACTCGAATCCTAGGACCTCCCAGTGATGTCCTGAGTTCTGAGCTGCCTGTAACAATTTCGAGGACAATTCATCCTTGTTAACTGTAAATGTCTAAAACAATACGCAATAAGACATCTTGCAAATAAATGCGAAAAATAAATAAACCAAAATCCCCTAGTGTTGTAACTACAGAAAACATAACCACCTAAAGCAAAGACGGGCCTGTATCCTTAATATTGTAATAACATTAACATATGCATAACATCAAGAGGGGTTGCATGAAGCATTTTCAACAAGATCAGCAAAGACCCAAATATATATCTTAGATTAAGGGGAAATGAAATCATTTTGCGGTCAAAAATAGTTTTTTTGGTATTTTATTTTTCATAAATCTCCATTATACTCTCTTTAAATTGGCTTTTGAAATGTGTTGATTCTTAAACACATGCATTTTTTATTCTTTTTATGTGAAGATTTCCTCATTGGTCTTGAGTTTCAATACTTTAAGATATTGTCACTTAATGCAGTGCATAAATACTGAAAGACTTAGACATGCAGAAAGTAAATTAAGAACTTTATGTTGTGAATCTAATCAACATACAAAAAGACTCACAAGGAAGCAGTTATTGGAAATGATTATTGTCTTGAGGGAAGTTATTGAGCTGGCATGTTCTGAGGATTGCATCTTAAAATCCCATTTCCCGAAAGTCGATATTTTTTATACTAAATTGTTATTTTCTCAGTTCACGTTTGTAGTAGGAATTTGAAATTTTCAGGAGGTGTTAATAAAAATATTCTTCATTTAATGATATAAACATACGTTTTTCTAATTACTTTGGTATTACCCATTCTACGGAACTTTATTTACTAGAAAATGTGGTAGAAAATTGCATTACGAGAAAATATTTGTATCTACAAAAATATACACATTTTTCAAATCCGTTATTTCAGTTTTATTCTGAGTGAGATATCTGCAATCTATAAAAATTTCATAAGTCTAACTTCAATGGATTCTGAGATTTAGACTAAAACATTTAATTCGCCCGGATAGGGGATTCTATTTCCCTCATTAAATGTCTCATGGTCCATCCCCAATCAACAAATCGCGAGAGAATAGTATACAACGTACTTCACCACGACTGTAAAATAACTGAGTAATAATTTTTTCTGCAACTTACCGAATTCTCCTTCGTCTACCGTTTTCAACATAGAAAAACAATAATAGATCCCGCACTAAATTCCCATAAAACCAGTTCAAACCGCTATATATTCTAGTTATTTTTATATCATCAATTTATACCGAGTATCTCTCTATTTACAATTAAACTTTTTAATATTCAGAAATGTAAACCAAGCTCCACTAAAAATTGGCCGTATTCTAAAATTAATAAATAATAGGCACCAACTAATCCTCGAGAGACAAATTTGTAGCATGAGAAGAAAACATTTAGAAAACACATTTTAGTCATTTCCGGAATGAATGTCACGGTGATTTCACTACGTGATTGAAAATTGACTTTTAGATCAAACATAAAATGAAGTCGTGTACTTTCAAATTGGTTAACGATCTCTTTGATGCATATGTCGTTAAAAGGGCATAATAGTCACACTAATTATTTTGGAATGTCGATGGTCTTTTCCGGTAAGTTTCGAACGAACTACTAGACAATGAAGAGCCAAAAATACTGTTACAGCGATGCGTATTGAAATAAAGAGATCTGGAACCAAGCAGAATACAGCGCTCCGGTCGGCCACGACTATATGACGGCAGTCTGGCATAGATGTTAGATTGGTTACTTCTAATACAATGGCAGGTTATCACGATTTAAATGTGTTTGAACGTGGTGTTATAGTCAGCGCAAGAGAGATGGTACATAGCATCTCCGAGGTCGCGATGAAATTTGGATTTTCCCTTTCGACTATTTCACAAGTGTACCTGAATATCGGGAAGCTGGTAAAACATCAAACCTCCGGCATCGCATCGGCCGCAAAAAGATCGTGCAAGAACGAGACCAACGACGACTGAGGAGAATTATTCCTCGTGACATAAGTGCAACCCTTTCGCAAATTGTTGGAGATTTCAATGCTGGACCATCAACTAGTGTCAGTGTGCGAATCATTCAACGAGACATTATCGATAAGGGGGTTTGGGAGCCGAAGGCCCACTCGTGCCCCCACAACACAAAGCTTTACGCCTCGCCTGGGTCCGCCAACACCGACATTGGACTGTTCATGACTGAAAACACGTTGCCTGATCTGACAAGTCTCGTTTCACATTGTTTCGAGCGGATGGACATGTACGAGTATGGCGACAACCGCATGAATCCATAGACCCTGCATGTCAACAGGGGACTGTTAAAGCTGGGAAAAGCTCTGTGATGGTATGGAGCGTCTGCAGTTGGAGTGATAAGGGACCCCTGTTACGTCTAGATACGACTCTGACAGCACGCACGTAAGCATCCTGTCTGATCACCTGCACCCATGAATGCCCCCGACGGACTTGGGCAATTCCAGAAGGGTAATGCAACAGTCACCAAGTCCAGAATTGCTGCAGAGTGGCTACAGGAAACTCTTCTGAATTTAAACACTTCCATTAACCACCAAAATCCCCAGACGTGAACATTATTGAGCATTTCTGATGCCGTGCTGTTCAGAAGACATCTCCACCCCCTCGTACTCTTAGGAGTTTATGGACAGCCCTACAGGATTCATGATGTCAATTACCTCCTGCCCTACTTGAGGCATTAGTCGAATCCATGCTACGTCGTGTTGAGACACTTTTGCGTGCTCGCGAGCTCACATGATATTAGGAAGGTGTACAATTTTAGTTTTTTTTTTTGGGTGTACGGTGTACAACACACGTGATGTTATTGAGGATCATCATCATTATTATTATTATTATTATTATTATTAATTCCATTATTGGTACATTTCCCCGACTACCCCCATTATCTATTCTTATTTATTTAATTTGGCTATCTCGATTTTATTTAATGGCTTGGGCACCTTATACTTACGATCTCAGGGCTTGTCTGTTTCTTTCTTGTGAATCTTGAAAATATCTCTCGTACGAGGATTCGGCTGCTGAATATTTTTACTTACGTTGTGGATTTTATTAATTTTCTGGTTTTAATTTAATTAATATAATTTTGTTAATGATAACAAATATATGAATTACAATTCAGTGACATTAAATACCAGATATTTATAGTATTTATGTTTACTGAAAAAATCACCAACTTTACTTTGACAAATTGATATTCTTAATTAATTATAATTTTATCTTTTTATTTAAAATTGTGATGGTATTCGAAACCTATACGTGATTTATCTTTTTTATAATCTTTTTCTTCCTTAAAATTAACTTAACTGCTAAATATTATTGGCCTTGAATAGCTTCTGATGCAAGTCGGTGTTGTTTTTACACTCTAAATGTACCTGGAATTGAGAAATCCTTCCACATTCTTGGCGTTGAGTACAATTATCTCGTCCCATAGACATCGCCCTTCCACTAATTTCCACACTGAGGTTAACTGCATACGTTTCCACACCCTTCGCGTCCTACTTCCATTAACTAATTTCATTCGCGACTCATTTTTCGCAATTTAAAAAACAAATTCGGTTCTTAATGTTAATTCCTGCTACTGTCGGATATATATATTACATCTAACATCACGTACGAAAACTAACTTAAAACTTTCCTGAAAAAAATTATGCCAGACATGGCTATACGTGCGAATCCTACCAAACCGAGAGTAAATCGCGAGCAAAATTATCTTCCTTCGACTCAGCTTGTTTCTCCAGGTCATATGTTATGATTGTAATTGACTGAATCCGATGCTCTTTTATCCACTGCAACTGGGCTTATAGGGATTCTTTTGCCTATTGTAACAATGTTTCTTATATTCACGATAATTTATTAAAAATTATTTTTCTAATATTTTAAATATTTGTGCGAACATGTCTTTATTGTTATTTACCGACGCCTTACGTCCCCAATGTCTCATTTCTGTTTATATTTTTCCGTATGTTTCCTTCCTTCCTATCGTATTCCGTCGACATATATTTATTAATATAAAATGCCCGATAGGAATTTTTACCCACCACAGTATTGAACTTTTTCTTAACACAAACCTAAGTGAGAAGGAATTAACCAATTCAAGTACAAAGTTTCATCATGAAGACTTACTTTCCAGTTTCTAATTTTACGTATCGTAACAATCCTTTTGTAATCTTAGTGAAAATAGGGTGAACGTGAAATACACACACTGATGTAGAGTAACAAGGCATTTCTAAATCCTGTGTGAAAGACGATGTGTAAGACGTTGCATCATGGCCTAATATTTTCGCGAAACTCGTATTTCCTCACTAGGATATCGACCATAAAAAATCAAAAGGAAGCAATAAACATCGCAATACACATCTTGAGGTGGATATGAGGTTCGTTTCTGTTCGTGAGCCAAAGGCCTCGTGAGACGAGCGGGTGTGTTTCATAAGTAAGAGCCCTGAGTCACAAGGCGCTTTCACTACATTGTCGCTAATAAAGTGAGGCCAAGACGGCGTGCGTGGGCGAGTGCCGTTTCACTGGACATACGGCGCAAGGGTGCCCTCAGAAACAACTCAACTCCCCCGCAGTTACATTACTGTATTTCTCGAAGTGTTTTATACTCAGAAACAACTGAGGTACAGAAAGAAATGATAGGAATGTATACACGGCATGCTATTTTTGTAATACAAAGTATAAAGTAGCAGTTTACTATTAAGTGCAGTGAGAAACGCATGGAACACATGTTTCTTGCTTCCGTAAAAAATACAAGAACTTTTGATGCTACAGGATGAAATATACATTTTCGAACTAGTTTCTTATTCTCTTGGGCATCAAAAGAATATCAGGGCCTCTCATGGTGCTCAGTATTCACAAAATTAAGCAACTCTACATAAAATATTGTACAACACTTTATTTACAGTACGTATTAGTGAACACAATAGTTTAGTTTACTTTTATGTAAAATTTATATTCCAGAAAGAGTGTTTCATCAAAAAACATATATGACATTTGTTCACATTTTCTCAAATTTTTGGACCCATAATAGTAGATCTGAATTAGAACTATAAGAATGTTTTAGAAGAGAAAAAAACTGGCTCTACATGCAAATTTTCATTGAAAACATTACAGGAGTTTTTAAGAAAATATCGTTCTCAAAATGCACAATTTAGAGCAACTTTTCAGAGAAAAGTTTTGAGTTTTGAGAAAACTTCATCAAAAATAATTTCAAGCACTTATACCAAAAATTACAATACTATAGAAAACAAATACCTGTATTAACGATGTTAGTGATTTTTTAAACAAATGTATACTTTTTGAAAAATCAAAAGAAAACATTAAATTGGCGTTGATGTCATGTTATTCAGACAGACAGTCATGTATTCAGACAGTCATGTTATTCAGAGTATGTAGGATAAAAAATTGAAAAGAAAATTTGGAACTGTTTTTTACAAATTTTTACAAAAACATTTGGAATTTCGAAGAACGTCATAAGAAATAATTTTAAGCACATGTATTCACAAACGCAAAAGTGTATAAAAACATCTGAAATGCATATAGTAACGGCAGGAGTGATATTAAAAAATTATACTTGTTATTTTTTCAAATATCAAAATAATACTTCAAATTGCGTTTATGTCATGTTATTTTGTGCATTTTGCTCTATTCGAGAACAAAATTTAAAGAAGTATTTGGAGCTTTTTTGAGAAAATCATGTTTTCAAAATGCCTTTTTTTCAGACAAAATTACGCGAAAACCAATCATATTTTGAAAACATTATTCACTTCATTTGAAATAATTTTAAGAAATTGTTAAATTAGTTTTTAAGAAATTGTATGTAGTAGTAAGAAGACACCAACAAATTTTTAATTTTTGCAATTTTCAAAAACCCAGACAAAATTCAAACAAAACCCAGGCAAAATTCAAATCTCCGCCATTTTTATGAGCATGCTTTTTGCCGTTCAAAAATCCAAAACTTTGGAGCCTTTTTTTTTTCAGAAAAAAATGAGAATGTTCTTGAGATTTCATGTTAAGTACATCCAAAAATGTTAATATCAGTTACTAATTCAAGGCATCATTGATTGGGAAATATCAATTTTGGAGAAAATCCAGCTTACGGTTTAGCCGCATTGTTGACGGACGGACAGACAGGCGTGTAGTCGTAAACCCATTTTTCGGTATGAAGGATATATTCTGACTACACTGGTTAGAGGATGATTTTATGAAGATAATGTACTTCATAAAAAAGGGGGAAAATCCATTTTCTGGTATCAGGAACCTACAATACGAATTGTTCTGCCGAATAAATCACCCTTTTTCGCTGCAGCAATACTAATTTTTTTCAATACTATGCATGTGGTTCGTGAGATAGTAAAATGGAGAATTAGACCAAAGTTTATAGAGAAGGTAAACAATTTGGTTGAATTTGGACACGTGCCATTAAGGGTAGAAAAAGTAATACGAATGTTGATAAAAGAGTGAAGTAAATTTAAAAACGCAAGTTTTTTTTTAATCCTGAGGTGGTAAGAATATTTAAATTGAGTAGACAATTGTATCATCATTAATATGATATTTCAAAATTTTTCAAAGACACAACTTATACAACCTACAAACACATAAATGCACTTATATTCTAGGCGAGAAGCGTTATTACAATATTTTTAACATTACCTTACATTTCTATTTCTCAAAGAGAAAAATTAAAAATATTATACACACAATCAATCACATGTCCGTTCAACACAATCGCAACAATAAAAATTCTCTAAACAACTGTTCGAATCAGGTGCTCACTTTTCATAGTCCTTTTAATGCAATAAAATGTCTCTTAAGCACTTCCATTTATATTAAATATAGACTTCACTGAAATATAGAATTAATTTGTAACAATCAGAAAAAAATAAAAATCACAAACGACTTAACATACTAATATTTGACTCGCCGGCCTCTGTGTCATAGCCTCTCGAAATGTCCTACGAGCACGAGGAGCAGTAGGGTGAAGGTTCGAGTCCTGCATATGGTATGGGTGTTGTCATCACAAGGTCATGAGGCTATTGGATTCTCATTCCATCCATACACCCCATCAGAACAAACTTCGTTTATTGTCATTCATTTCTCATCATAAAGAAGTTCTCACCTCAACATTCTTTACACTGTGGAATGCGAGGGTTAATTACCGATACTCAGGAAAGGGGAGGTCATAAACGCGCAATCCTTCTCTTGGCGGTCTTTGGAACGAACATGCCACTCCTCATAATACCATAATGAACAATGTCAAAATACGATAATACTTGTAAATACATACACAAATATGTATAACACTATCTTTGTATTTGAATAATTAAACTGCATGTCTTCTGAAAGTTTATTGTGAGCAAATATGCATGGTGTAAACAAAAAGTAATCTCATAAAATGACGATATGCATTTTGCATCTTGATTTTGCGAAAGAACTTCGTAAGTAATGCTTCAGCTACAATCTGTCTCATTACTTGCTTAGCAAAACTGAAAATGCATCGCGCTGCCGACACACAGCAAATGTAACTCTTTCTTGTTGGTGTCTCAAATCAGTGATGGCATTACCGTGTTATCGTAAATAACTCTACGCGGATAAGGCGAGCTATTCGTTTCATGTAAGAAACTGACGTGTTTTCTCGCTGTCTCAGAATCTCTGTCTACATAGTTAAGTAGTAGTCAAGATGAAGTGCGTACTACAAAATGTTTTATGGAATCGGGAGGAAAACAGACTTGATATTCCGTCTTCTCCTAATAAAATGACGATAATTTAAAATCATACATCCTCACAACGTTAAAAAGTAAGAGAGTATAAGATCATTTAACTAACGAATTGTGGGGAATGTTTTGTAAAATATACTCCAAAATTTGATTTATACTGCTCGTATGAATTTCTATACATTTATTATTAAGAATATTTTGTCCTAGAGTAGTATACAGTAGCTACTTTTAAATGAGAAAAGTCATTTATACATAATTACATTAATGCGTCAAACATCAAGTACCAACAAGTTCCCGTTAGCTTCATATCTTCTAAAAACTCAGTTTAATATTAAACTATGAGAGGAATTAATGTATTCCTGATTCATTCTTTTCCAATCCACAACACATTACAGTAGATAATACAGATACCATACATAATATATAATATCGACCAATAGATAATATTGATATCTACCAACAGATCAAATCCAATCCACAGGACAATAGATATCCAACCTTCTGAAAATATTTTCTGCACATTTTGGAAACTTTTCAGTTACTAATTAATTGCAGTGTCAACGAGTAACTCGAGTACAACAGCATAAATCTACTTTAACGGCAACTGTCAAATAATTGAATAAAGGAAATTTTCAGTAATTTCATATTAAAATCATATGTTTTCCCGTTTTTTCAGTTGCCGCTTTTCGAGAATGAATTTCAATGCTAACGGAATTTTCGAATGCTCATTTAATTTTTATCCCTTTAAATTCTAATCTCTCGTTTTTCAATGTATTCAAGATTACTATGCATGCAAATGTTTCCAGAAATTAATGCAAATCACGTTAAACAATCTAATTAGCGTTAAAAAGAGGAAACCGCACCTTAGCTCTCCTTCCGTCGCATTTCTTTCACGCTTTTATGGAAACAATTTTGAAATGTGTAAAATACAACATAATAAGACCCATAATTCATTTGATATAACTCATTAAAATCAGCACATTATACAAATGAGACCTCGGTCGAAGCAATAACACCCCAGTCGTCATTACGCCGTAATGAAATGACGTTTCTTCAAAATGATAATAAAGCAAAGATATAATTACATATTTTGTCCTAAAACACTGCCAAAAAACAGTCGAACAAATACACAATTGTAACGGCCAATTACTAATTAATGACATCAATTCGAAGTAAGTTCAGATCGTTAAGTTACCTATTTTTTCCCACATGTTTTCAGAGTATTATTTCACATTATTTTTATAACTGCGCGAGCTATTTAACCCATACCACGGTTAATGTGGTCTGGAATGGGGAAGATAAGCAAAGTATATACCATATAATTCATGTACTATAAGCCAAAAACGCAAACATTATTAATAATGAAGTGAGAGTTGAAAAATGTGAAAAACCTGCGTCAGAAAAAATTGGGAAAGAAATGTAATTCGAAAAATTTGCCGACAATCTCACTGACAATTATATTTCCTAATTTACTCATTCATATTTAATATTGCAGTTTTCCCTAAAATCCAAAGGAACTAAACGACGCCTTTTTTTCCAGAAACGTCCCATTCCTTAGACATAGTAAAGTCCACATACAGAAACCAATGAATTCCACAGCAAAACTACTTTGGATGCAAAGGTGTCGCATTCGAACTTCGTGAGCGAAGGTCTGTTCGTCTCTAGAGCGTCATTTTCGACCAACAATGGCAGGTCAGACGTTCCATTTGCCTCTCATGCACATTCGCTGCTCCCGGAAGCAGCGTCTGGCTTCGTAACAAAGCGACAGAGACCGCCATCAACTGTACAAAGCGTCGCCTGATTCTCGCAGACGCTGCTGTCAGAAGAAAGTCTATGAGCGGTGCCGATTGTTGATATTGTTAGTTGACAGGAACGGGTATCGGCAATAGAAAGGACCCCGCTCGGATCTTATGAAAAATTTCTCCCGATCAATCTGCTTCGTATTTTGATATGTTGTAGTTTGTTTTATGCTTAGGAAATGTTTTGTGCCACAGGCACAAAGCCCAAACAATGTATGTTTCCGAGTTACATCCAAAATGTTTTTTCTGTTTTTTTTAAATCGCGTTGTTGCGTCGCGTTAGTTGCAGTACCTCTGGTTCGTTGTTAGAATTTTGGGTAGTATCACTTTTCTTGCGCCCTCAATCGCGCGTATTCTAACACACATTTTGATTCCATTAACACAATGAGGCCTTAGTAGAACAAGGAGATCAGCGTACTTATAATTAAGGAAAAAGCGGTGATGCACAAGAAAAGTGACCCATCTCAAAATTATCATTTTGCTGGTGTCCGGTTTAACTTTGTAACAAAACTTTTGTGGTCAAAGATAAAGTGTTTTGTTCCATATGCTGGTTGTATTGTAAACTTTCTTTAGAAAATTAACGTGAATATTGGCATTTTAAACTCATTTCTACACTTAACTTAAAAATTATGATTGTTTTGGTATTGAATCCTTCTTGGGCACCGACGATATTTATCTAGTTTATCAGCACACCAGAGTGTAATTTGTCTTAGATTACTGTACATGTCTTACTGTACATAATTTGTCACCAAATTAGCAATTAATGATACCAATTCCAATTGCTCTGAAAAGTTGTGTTTATGTCAACGGTAAAGTCCTTCGCCTCCACATTAGGCAATAAGAATCCTCACAATGCTACTACCTCTTCCTTTGTTTTCATGGTTTTCAAGTTTTCATACCACTTAATATTGACGCTTATCTATATTAACATTGTTACTTACCTCCGAACTCAAGCATTAATTACACGTTTCAGTAGTCTAATCGTATCACCCAGCAACATGTTCCGGATTCGGAAAGCCTTTTTGTTTTTGAGTTACCTTTCGGAGAGGCCGAGAATAATATTTCTCGTAGATTATTTTTTCCAAGGACTAATGTTTGTGTCAGTCTCGATCATTTTGAAGCACAACACATATACAGAACTCACAGATGGCTCATGGTCAGCGTGCATTATATACTCACATCA
The DNA here is from genome assembly GCA_031308135.1 of Acheta domesticus. Lineage (NCBI taxonomy): Eukaryota > Metazoa > Arthropoda > Insecta > Orthoptera > Gryllidae > Acheta > Acheta domesticus. The sequence continues at coordinate 97,158,683 of JAHLJT010002406.1, read as the reverse complement.
GAGCCATAAAAACGCTGTACCTAGAAGGACAAAGTGGATTGCAAACTAATGTTGGCAGGCACGCATGTGGTTTCACACATACGAAATGATTACATTCTCACATTTGTGGGACCAACATTTATAGCGGTACAAGGTCACAAAAGATGGATGTTAGTGTGACGTCTGACAGCTATTTTGGAAAATACAAGCAATCGGACGTCGCGGAATGGATTGGTACAGGTCTCAAACAGTGTTCTGTAATAGTACATCCTACTCAGCTTTCGTGTTGCAGCTTGCGGTAAGGGTATGAGAACGAGCGTTGTCTAGTTCAAATAAGTCATGGGCCTAGATACTCACGAACAGCAAAGCAAACGGTTGCAGAACCTCATGAACCGTGAGGCTGTCATGATGCACATGATGAACATACAACGTCGTGAACGGACTGTAGAATATCCTTCCTCACACCATCACACCAGGCTGATAGGACGTGTGATACCATAAACTGGTCTTTCTGACGCTCCCCACTGCTCCTCCAGATAAGGATCCGTCAGTCGTCGCCACCAACACAGAAGCGGGAATCGTCATTGATAAGCCAATACCACTCTGCACGACCCCACGTCTGTGGTTTCAGGCACCATGAGCGTCTGTAGGAACGTTGTCACTGCAAGAATGGCTGGTGTCATAAGGTGGTGTGCGGCGAGCCCTGCGGCATGCCAATGCATGTCGCAACTACTTGCCAATGAATTAACGTGACAGCAGATTGCACAGCCCGCTGAATCGCGCCAATCGCCTTTGGATCTATTCGCGCATGGTTGCCAATCGTAGTGGGACCCCACACAACTGATACAATTATCATCTGTTCTTTACAGTGTTTTGATATTCTGCTGTTGCCTTTTTGCTGGAAAACAAAGATCTTATTTTGTTCGCAATGGCAATATTTTTTCTTAACTAAACGTTATGTTAAATTTTTCTTTAGAATTGACAAAAATATAATTGGTCGATACTCTGTTGGGTCCTCTATTTACAGTGTATCTTTAGACAACAAGTGAGTGGTATCAAACGAGAGAAAATAAGCCAACTTATACGGATCATCTAACGAATCGTTGATAAGTTGACTCCAATTTCCATGTATACATATCAGTATTTTATACCAAACCTTTTTTCTCAATCCTATCTGGGGTGATGATTTCCAATTCTTAAGTTTTCCAAATGCATCTTTAATATCAGTGGCGATTTCTCTTCTTTTATAATGTTCTAAAAGCGTACTTAAGTAAGTCAAAGGTCTGTGACGTGTTGTAAGCATTATTGAAGAAAAAATCTACTTTTTTTATACAAACGAAGAAAAACGATGATTTGGGAATTGACGGAACTGATGCGCAAATTACAACCGCTCTGTATCGCACGCGGTCCTGAGATTCCGTCCAATATGAGACCGTCGGAACCTTAACCCGCCAGCCGGCCGTCAGAATTGAAGTGCATTCGCTGTTGAAAAATGTCACTAATGTCGTCCCGAGCCTTGGAAATGGGTTTGAAGTGGCAGTGACTGCAACAAAATCGAAAAATTACAAAAAAACACTTTCTGTGGGGAATCTAAGCTTCAAAGGCCAAAACGATAAGGGAATAATTTGTTACTGACAATAAAGAGCATGCTGATGCGTGTTTTGTATCTCAAATGACTCAGCTTGTCCATAGTTTTGTCAGCCATGTGAGTAAAATTCCGATGAAACTATTTTAAGATGCATTATTAATTATGGACCATTTACGGAACGAGGGGTACCAGTAGCAACGTATTTTAAAATATTTTCCCAGTGCATATCCACTTTTTACATGCCTTTTCATTAAATTATCTCATACGTCACACTAACTCCCAATTTACATAAAAACAGACCTTGGACACAAACGATACTCTAACACTGGAAGGTATTCTAATACAATAAGCGATTTTTCACTAGGTCCTTGACCAAGATCCAGGCTTCGTCAGCATGTGAGTAAAATTCCGATGAAACAATTTCAAGATGCATAACTATGACCCATTTACAACACGAGGAGTACCCACAGAAACATATTTTAAAATAGTGTTTCAACACATCAAAGTTACTCTAAGAACATAATCGAATTCTCTGCCTGACTGACTGTCGTGTGTGGTCCGAGTGGTTACTTGCTTTACTGCTGGGAGACGTGCAATGTCATACGCGTCTTGAACGATGCTGCTTTTCCTCGCCATTACGCGCCCGGACAAAGGCGTCACTCGTGAGTGTGTAGGCCCAAGCGGGAGCTGCCAGGCGCTCCGTGGCGAGGCGAGACGAGGCGTGGTGTGGCGTGGCGCGCTGCGCTAACGAGGGAGGAGGTGGCGCGGGCTCTTCCTGCACAAGGAGCCCCGCCCCGCCCCCGCCCCCGCCCCCTCGCCCCGCCTCGTTGCGTTGGTGCGGCGGGCGCACGCAAACGAGCGAGGCCGTTTGCCGCACGGCGGCCGGCGCCGCGGTGCAGCGACGCCCCCCGCCAAGGAGAAGAGAGAGGCCGAGATGCGTCGCGTCGCTGGCAGATACTTTAAATTTGGTATTTAAATACTTCGCTAAAATACTTCGTAAATAAGTATTTGAATACATACTCAAAATACAGTAAATACAATAATTTTGCATTGTAACTTTTTATTGCAACATTCCAATATTATAATAATATATATTATTATAATATTGGAAATATTAATAATACATTTCCAATATTATTAATTTTGCCAGAGTTGTGTAATTTGTAAGGATTAATTGTAAACTGTAGTGTGAACTTAATTGTGAACTTAAGTTAGTTAATGCCTCATTTTACGTTGCAAGACTCACACCATCAGGTCCGCTCTTCCGTCTGACCACGCAAATTTCGCTAAGGTCCTTTCATCATCTAGCGGAGAAAGAAGGTATTTCTCTGGCGACGCAACAGACGATTTTGAATTTAACTCTTCTTTTAGGCTTGAGGATCTTTTGCATGCAGTATATCTACAACATGGGACAGCCGGCTTTACTTCCCCTCCGAAGGAAGGTGTACGAAGGATTTAAAGTATAGACCACTGCGTTGCACTGTCGTGTCGATGGCGGAATGCAAACTTCCCACAGCAATTCGAGGGCAGCACAGTTCGCGACCTTAAAGTAAAAAGGTTCTATCTAACATTTTTTCCAAAAATGACTTTATGTTATATTTGTAATGGTAGCAATGAGATTTACATAACCTATAAGTTATATTGATCTACGAAGCTTAGTTTCTGAGATACAGATAAGGTAACATGGTTCTATCTGCAAAACGTATGTTCAAGTTCGGGAAAAAAGGTTCTACTTCCTTCCCCGCGCAAACCAATATGTTTACATGTATGTGGACATTATCTTGTTGGCTGCGAAAAGTGTCCACGTATTGTAATATCTTTTGAGAAGCATATTGAATTGCAATGTTGTGTGAAAGTGAAATTGAAAATGCTGTTTTTGAGCATTCTTGTTCTGAATATGATCCTAATGCGGCAAGCAGTACTGAAGAAGACGAGACACCGAGGCAAAACAGTGCTGTAAGCGAATTTATAGGTTATGCGACACAAACTATTTGTACTCCACCTCACATGTTGATATAATATTATAAAATCGGTTACCTGTAAATCCTGTTAACAACCCGGATTATTACGATTTTACTTCTTTTCGGTTAATACTTAAATGTATTGTTAACCCTTCGTTAGGAGCGCATGTATCTAGTAGACCCAATCTGTTTTAAGAACTCAATATCTCGCTGTGTTGTGGCTGTAAATTTTCGAAATCTGGTGGCATCGTGTAATAAGAAGGACTGGAAAAAAGTGCAAGGGTCGAAGAAACATCAAGCTGGCGTAGAACATTTAAATTACAGAGACAATGTCATCAAGCTTAACAATTTAACAAAACTACAAATTGTGGAAATTTTTGTCGTCGCAACTGCACTCTAGATGTCACTCCAGAAGAGCAAGGGAGGTTATTTATTTCGTTTTACAAATTGGAAACTCATTCTAAAAGGGTCATTTCATACTGAGGACAGCAGATCCTTTCCAGAAAAAAAGAAATCCAACAGAAAATATTCTAAACCTTCGAAAGAAGAATACATTCGTTTACAAGTTTTATGTTTCAAATAAAGAAACTATTGCGTGTAAGAAGTTCTACCTCAACACACTTTATATAAGCCAGAGGATGATAAATAATGCACATTTACACAAAGATAAAATAACAGGAACCCCAAAATTGGACGATCGAGGTAGCAAAACTAAGGGTAAAATACCAAAAGACGTGAAAGACAGAGTGAGGGCACACATTAAATCTTTCCTTAAAACAGAGAGTCACTATTGTAGACCTAGTACTACTAAGGAGTGCCTCGCCTCCAACTTAAATATCACGAAAACGTACGACCTCTACAAGGAATGTTGTGTAAACGAAAGATGTCAATTTGTAAAATTATCTATATATCGGAATATTTTTAATGAAGAATTTAATTTGGATTTCTTTCTGCCAAAAGCGGACAGATGTGAATACAGAATTAATGAGTAGGAAAGTAATATTTCTAATTATTTAAAATTAAAATATACTGAAAACGTAGAAAACAAGGAAAATAGGAGAAAGGAAAGAGAGGAAGATCATAAGATCAAAGATGAACATACAATTGTAGTGCCCTTTCATGTAGAAAATGTGATAGGAATTCCGAGAGCAAACAAGTATTTTCTTCTACAGGAGAAAAGTAAATTTATTTAACATGATAGTTCATGTTTTCCCAACCAAAGATGTATATTGCGCAATTTGGACAGAAAATGACACAGGCCATTCTGGAAATGACATTGCAAATGCCGTTTACCAAATTTTGGAAAAAATAATTCAAAACTCACCTAAGGTAAAACATATTATAATGTGGAGCGACAGCTGTGTACCCCAAAACAATAATCAGAATTGTCTCTGGTAATGAAGGACTTTCTAAAAAAAACCACAAATTGATGATAGTTTTGAAATACTCTATTGCTGGTCACTTGTGTATTCAGGAAATACACAATATTCATTAACAGATAGAGAAAGCGCTGAGAGCTAGTGAATTCTGGTCACCGATTTCTTTCATGCGGATACATTTGGCAGTAAATATAAAAATGCCACTTAATATTATTCTGATGAAAACAATGCATTTTAAGGATTTCCATAAAATCAGCAAACATCTTCATTTCAATAAATACCTTTCACCCAAGTTTCGCAAGTAAAATTCACTCAAAGACTAGCTGAAATAGAGTATAAAATTAAATATTCTGATTCACAATTTTCCAACGTAAATGTGCGACCATACATTTCTACAAGATGGGTGGCGAAAAGTTCTTCTTCCATCTATCCGCCTGTGCAAACGTACGTGGCGAAAGAGAAGTTTTTAAATAAGGAAAAGGTAGCCGATTTAGCATACATGTTGAAATGGATACCAACTCTGGATCAAACCTACTCCATAGAATTGCTTAAAAAACAAAAATAATACTATGACTACGCGACATTTTACTTTAATATGTTTGTAATATGTCATTTCAAATTAAAGTGTAATTCTGTAATTTACAATAGGTCACTTTTTTCCACTTCTAGTTGGCTAAGTCAAAGCAATGCCATTAAATTAAAATTGAGTACTCTAAATAAGATTTCTACTAAAATGTAAGCACATTTCTTTGAATTCTTTAAAATTTAATAAATGATACGTTACATGTATATTTGCAATTATTTAAGTAATGTACCAGTCAAATTTTCCTACCAACAAAGATATAACCTTTTTGCTCCAACTTGAAAATGCATATTGAGAGTAAAAAGGTTCTATCTGAAAAAAAAAGGGTCTTGGTTTCTACCAAAGTTACAATGCATTTATACCGCTTTTCACGTTTAGATGGTACTGTGCGTCTTATGGAGAATCCGCGCGTAGTTGCCAACACGTCACGCTGCCTTACTCGCTCGCTCAAGAAGCGTCAAAATTACGGCTAGCATTCTTTGTAATGGATGCGTCTACTAAATAAAAGGTTTCATCGCTCATGGTACATTATTATTATTATTATTATTATTATTATTATTATTATTATTATTATTATTATTGACATAACGGCCATTCCTGACCAAGCTATGCGATTAACGTGTGTAATTTGTAGGATCAGCTTTTCAGCTGTATCCCTCGCCTGGAAGTGTCACTAAGCCTTCAAGTGTGAATTATGAGGGGATAGGATGATGATGAGGGTGAAGGGATAATCATAAATACAATCACGCGTACGCAGGACTCGAACATGCAGCCTCCTCGGCGCAGACGACGGCTGCCGCAACCGTCTGCGCCACGGCACCAGCTTATTCTTATTGTTATTATTATTATTATTATTATTATTATTATTATTATTATTAATATGATATTAGTAATTATTATTAACAGAGATATCTAATACACAAGGACCCGTTTTCACATATTCTCTTTTAAAATGAAAAATATCCCTAAATTGTTGATTGCGCCGTCAAATATTGGTTAATTAATTTACGCAATAAGCCATCAATTTTACATTTATTTCAGAGAGTTGCTCTTACCTTAATTGGATAATGGCTCGATACCCTCCATCGAGGCTTCGGATGTCTCTTCACTGCTATCACCAGCAGAATCCTTGTCATAATTGCTGGAAGAACTGTTTGTCAACCGAATGATTAGAGGTTGGATGTCATCCTGAAGTTCATCTGCTTGCCACATATTATTTTCCACCTCTTGAACATGCCTACAGTAATTCATCCATTGTTCCTGGGAGACTGATTCAAACGCTTTATGAATTAAAATCTCCACTTCTTTGACCTTAAAATTAGCGTTATTTCGAGCAACATGCCCTTTCACCTGACTCCACACCAATTCAATTGGGTTAAGTTCACAATGATATGGAGGTAATCTGCAAACAACTGCCCCAAACTCCTCTGCAATTAAGTCCACATTATTATCACTGAATTGTCCACGCACAGAATGCACGACATCGAGCAATTCTCTTTTGAGAGAATCTTCTGCAAATAAAATGTTTTTAGATGTCAGCCAGTTCTTAATTTCGTCGTTACGAGAATTGGAGTTGGGAATGGCTTCTTTTTTTCTGCAATGGTAGGGCGCATTGTCCATAACAATGACAGTTCCTGGCTCGATGTTAGGTAATAACTGTTCTTTGAACCACCGTTCAAATCTAGCACTATCCATTTCGTCATGATAGTCACCAGAATTCTTCTTCGCCAAGAAAACATGTTTCGCCCCCTCTATAAATCCCATCTTGCCACCGGCGTGTAGCAATACAAATCGCGGTCCCCGAGCTGTAGGGCCCTTAAGACCTGTGGACAATCCAGCCAAAAATGCATCCTTCGGTGTTTTTACAGTTTTGTCCTTCCAAACTTTCGATACAGTATGTCCAACATTTATCCAACTTTCATCTATGTACACTATATTTCTTTCCTCATTTCTATACTGTCGCATTTTGCGTAAGTATGAATGTCGCCACAATATAATGTCATTTCTTTCTATAAGTAGAGCCTTTTTCCCTCGCTTTTCAAATTCAAAACCCATTTCTTTCAATAGGCGGTAAAATGTAGTATATTTGAAATTTGGTAAATCTTTATCATCATTAACATCTTTCATTACACATTCGATTGTTGCAGGGACATTTTTAAAAGAAATGCGTGGAATTTGCGACGTATCGCGCTGCGTACAAAATCATCATACTTCACTTCCCTACTTGTTCTATACTTCAGTCCAGTAGCCCTTGTTTTTTTTCGGTGTTGTTATTTCTCCTTTCTCATTTTCCTTTTTTATTCTATAGAACGAACGCCTGCTAATGCCTGTTGCTTTGCAAAGTTCATTCACAACGAAAGAATGACTGCGCTTTGGATGATTTCTTTTTAAGTACTCGAATACTTTTAAAATTGTTTTTCTTTCGCCACTTTTCATTCTTTCGCCCTTTTTCCTCCGATCCATTTTTATCTCTTAATATTAATACACTTCACAATTGATCACAGACTAAATTACTTATCTACTTTTTTACACCACTGCACATTCACAACTTCCACTCACATCCACCAGCAAAGATCGACTGACCAGAACATCCAAGAAGATGAAACTTACGAAACAACTTAGCGAATTATTCGGGGATTGTTTTGGTTTGTCCCTTCCCCTGCTGACGTCAAATAAACAGACCCTTCCTTTCAGCCCTACAGGTCAGAAAATTCCGCCTCTGTGCCTTGTATTTCGTCGCGTCGCGGCGTCGCCCATCGATATTTACGTCGTCGCCTCACGTCGCGCCCGGCCACCGCCACGGCCCACGGCCCGGCTCGACTTCAAAACAAACGTCAAATACTCAGAAGTAATGCATCCAAAGACCTTCGGGTGATAATAGAAAATAACTTCATAATTTTTCCAAAAACTTTGTCGCTGGAAGTTTTTAATTGGACTTCAAGAACGAAAATATGGCAGCGACGATAAATTCTAATGCACATTTTAAAAATTTACACATTTTCGTTGATAATTCATTTTTTTAAAAGCACACATTTTGACGTATTGATAAAATGAAAGCGTTGACTCCAGTAGAGGTAAACGAAGCATTGTATCGATTTTTTGCAAAATATTTCCACCAATATTTGGATGTGTTTCAACTGTTTGAATAAATAAGTGTTTAGAAGGTCAGTTCCGCAGAAATCCAAAGTTTTCATTATTTTATTTAAAAAGGAGCCAAAAGACACATTTTTCATGATTACCATCGTGTTCCTCGTAATTTTCTCTACAAGACTATATTTTTTCAACTTAATTTTGCAACAATCGATTTGGCAACAGTGCACGAAATTCTTCCGTAAGAATAACATTGTCCATAAGAGCCCATTGTGCCTTCTTAACGTGAAAACGAGAATAGAATAATTATCAGTCTACAGTTTTTTGCTTGGATGTCAAGTACACTGACAAAGTTTCAATGCATTTCATAAAATAGTTTTTGTTTTAGAGAGGGACAAATCTTTGAAATGCTCTCCTGTAAAATTTACTGCGGTGCAGATAGAACCTTTTTACTTTAGGGTCGCGAGTTACCTATAGAAAGATCAAGAAGAATAAGCCGTGTGGGGGGGGAGGAGCTTATATGCTTGCTCGTAGGCAGAGATTTTGCCGTGCGAGGAAGTGTTTTGGGGTGAGACTAATTCGCTGGCGCCTTCCAGCGAACGCGCTGGCGACCCGGTAGGGGTGGAGGGTGCGACGCGCGAGTGAAAGGGGGAGGCCATCCGCTAAAGGCCGAAAAAAAGTCTCGATGGGGACAAGAAAGGGGTGTCGTCGCGTTGGCGAGGACTTTCGCGATGTGGATGGGACACAATACTGATCGGAGACATCACGGAAAACTACCGGCCAGAGCATCCGAACGCTACAATTCTCCTCCAGACAGTGGTTCAATTCGACTCAACTATGTACGCAAATCTGCAAACTATGCTACAGATGCAAATGTCTTCTCGTAGAGCTACCAAAGCTGTTACAACAGCCAGATATACACCTTGTATACGACTATATATAATATTTACAAATAGTTGATAAAATGTTTGTTGTAGAATTTCTTGTTGAGATTTAGATGGTGGTAGCAGTAGTAGTAAATAAATGATTTGAAATGAGAATACAAAGTTATCTAAGAACATCACTGTTCGAAAGCTATTTTAAAACCGGAGTCTTGCAAAGATAGATAATACCAAATTTTATCTTTTTCTCGCACCTACATCTTTCCAAGTTGTGATTCTCTTTTCCTATGATTCTTGTTCTGAGGTATCCCGTAAATATAACTATTATATTAGAATAAAATACGCCATTATTCGTGAATAACCCAAATGGTACATTATATTCACTGGATGTAAAAATAATATCAATCAATTTTATTTTCCGTTTGGGTCTTTTCTTATGAGTTGTTTTATTGAAAGACCGGAAAACATACATTTTAGTATACTAGTTAATTTTTCAGACGGTGATTTTTCTTTGCTTTATTCTTCATCTAATACAACTCTTAAGTTTGATAATGCTCATTCATTCCTCGTACATGATACTTGCACATGTATATTTGCGATATTTCTTAACAGTTGTTACAGCAAATTGGTATAGTACTCAAGAAGCATGAAACGAAGTCCTTGAATTGTGCTAATTTTTACGTAACTTTTTGTCAGTATATGATATTCAGTAGAATTTCCATTCACATTAATGTGCCAAAAGAAAAAAAAGGATATGGATGTTTTTGGACCCGTCATAACTCATATTTTTCATCTCCAGATCTGAGAAACACATTTTGTGTGTGAAACAATATTTTGTTAATTTTCAAATATTTTAGGATTGATTATCAAGGATAAACTAGGTATTTTTTATCAAGTATCTCTAATATGAGCGTAATAGAAAACAAGAACGTCAAAACCTCTCAATTTGTACAAATCGAACTTCAGTTTCTGAAGAGAATGTCTCTCTATTACTGGACACCTCTGTACATTTTTATCGCTCTATATCAGACACTTCTTTTAAAAACCTAACCCGTTAGTAACCCATCAATTTCCAGTGATTTCACTGCATCAATCATTCTTATTAATGCTGCTTGCCATTACGATAACTAAGTTCTAAGAAGGCATTACGTGGATATTTATTGACAATCAGAAACCGATACCCAGAATACCGGCAGCGAATCCGGAAGCGATAGGCTTTTGCCTCCCTGACATCCATTAGAGGACACGACTATTCACAGAAATGGGCGAAACGCTATTTATGACCGAAAGCAAATCCGTTGTTCCGAATGCGGCCGTAAAATGGCCGTAAACGCATTACATCACAACAATCACAGAGATCTCATGGACGTAGCTTTCCACGACACGGGCCCGGTCTCCCTGAAGTAGCTGCTATCTACGCCACAGTAAGGAAACAGCCTCTAGAAATAAACAGAAAATTATGGATAATGAGAGAGAAATCTACTTTACAAAGTTTATAAAACGAAAGTTTCAGCAATTCACTCTATATTACATCCAGTGACACTTCTTTGGTCCTGTTCTTCCATAGACTGAAATTAGATGACCCATCTAGATGGCTCCAGAGTATTATATTCGTGGGAGGATAGTTTCCCGTTGCTTTCCCTTATGATTATTATTATTATTATTATTATTATTATAAGCCAACTAAGACCCCTAATAAGGGCAGGCCTCCTGCCTTTTTTACAGGAAACGCGAATGAAGTGATAGGGTGATGATGAGGGGTGAAAATACTAGGATGATGGCGGAGATGGCAGCCGAGGTGGTGGAAGGTGATCGTTGTAGTTTTGAACCATCCAAGCATTCACCTTATGACCGAAGGAAACCACGAAAAAACCCGGTCAATATGGCCGGCCTGGGAATCGAATCCAGACCTCCCGACTGCGAAGTCAGCGCGCCACGCACTGAGCCGGTTCCAGTGACACAGCCACAAATTCTTTTATGCTTCTTTAAATTATTCTTCAAATTATTTACCTCGTAACAACTTGATAAATTCAAAATGACTTTATCTGATATAATGAAATAAATTTCAACTGAGAGTATTGTAATTATATTAATATTATCAGAGAATAGTTTTACCGTTTAATAAAACGTTTAGCTGAAAAGCAGTAATTGTACTGTTTTAATATGGAACTTAAACAGCTAGAATAAGTTTCTAAAGTTATAATGCACTAAGCTCCAAGAGTTTTCCTCATATGAAGTTCGGTATAACATGTGGCTCAATTAATTCTTCCATCCTCGTACATGGGTACCTCACCACAAGAGAGCAGTAGTGAAAGAGATTCTAAAACTTACACATGAGATATAGTTAGGTAAGGATTAGATAAATTTATTAAATAACTTTTGTTGTTACTAATATTGTTTTTATTACTTCAAAAGTTCTATTTTTAACATGCAATTCTACCAACATAGAACTAGTGGCGTTACAGAATGGCACAGACTTTCCCGTATGAATTTTCTATTTCCTTTGGTCTCGGCTAGCTATTCGGACTTGACACATGCTCTTGCCAGCTGCCATCTATCGCAGCTCAAACTACATTTTTTTGACATTTTCTTAAATTTTCTGTTTTCTAATAGTAGAACGGAAATATTATTTTACGAATGTGAAGGAACAGTAAAACCTCCTCCTAAATGAAATAAAGTAATATGCGGTGAAGTACTCGTATATGAACAAAATTCAAATCTTGGTTATTTGACAGAAAACATCAGGTAAACATATTTTTGTAAGAAGCGTCAATTCTTTGTTATACTACGAGCACGATTTGCGTTTACATTCCCCGCTTTAGCTTGCTCACGTACATCCCTTTCTGATTTTGGAGGGAAAATTAAATCGGAGTTAGGGGAAGCTGTCCCTGCTTGCAGGAAAGCGGGGCTTTCCAAGCGGGCAAGCAGCTCGCCGGCAAGTTTGACATGCCTGATGAAAAAGAAAATTTGAGAGAGGTAATCAAAAATATTAAACCATATCTACTTCTAAGTATCAATTGTTTGAACACAGGAAAATTTCCAAAGTATCCAAAAATGTAATGCCTTTTGACGAACTCGCTACAGCAAGTTTCAATAGGCCATTGCTACAAGAACTAGGGGTGCTAAAACAGCACGTACTTTCTTGTCCGTACTTTCATGCAAAATTACACGAAAAATTCTCATATTTAAAAAAAATTGTACATGACTTTATTTCAAAATTTATTTCTAATAAATAGATTGTATTAAGGGGATGGTGAGTTTTTCGTCTTCAATTGCCAAAGATGTAAAGGTGAGTACATTTTCCTCGTCTTTTCTTTCCTTAAAATATAATCAATTAAATATTTCAAGCAGAAATTCAATGGAAATATTCAGTTGCATGACTTGCAAATTATGGAAACAAGTTTGGAAAAAACAAACTATTTTTAAAATAATTAAGCCCAGGACAAATGGCGAGGGAAAAACAACACTTGTCATTTAAGTCCCAGTACCACATTTATAATATGCGTATCTAAAGATCAAAGAGGAGTAGAGGTAATAACGTAAAGTATGTAATTTTCTGCAAGAAATAGAATGGAAGTTTTATGAGTCAACCTGGATTCCAGTCAATGACCTGTTTTCCCATCATTGTTTTGCATATAAAAGGATAAATTGGAAATAACGTGCATGGATCTGATAAAAGATGCGAAAATTCCCTACACCGCCAATGTTATTTCAATTATAACTGCAGTTTGTATATAATGATTGTTCTTGAACTACTGTTCTCTTCATTTATGTAAGGCATTTTGTTTTGATTCATTTTCTACAGAATAGAATATTCTGGAAAGTAGCCGAAAAGGCGCCCAGAGAAAACCAGGGGCCTGAGGCAATTGATCAAGGACAGTACTTATTTCAAAAAGAAAGTTATCTCCTCCCCCAATTACAAAACAATTCATTTCTCCATGCATCAGAAATAACTTATAACGTTTAATTTGGTTTAGAAATGAATATAATTTTCATTTCCTTTGAATGAAAAGAATTCAGGGCACCAATGAAATCTGGACCTGGGGAAAGTTGTCCCAACTGCCCCCCCCCCCCAAGTGAATCCCTCTGAGTAAACGTCGGTCATATATAAAGTGAAATATAAATTGAAATAAGTATATAATATAGTAGAAAATGAAATGAACCTTTTGACACCGTAAGCAGAGATATACTATTTAATGTATTACATCGCAAAGATCTTCCAAGATGGCCGCCACCCACAAGGGGCGTGGGGTGGCATAATGTCCGAAATCAACTCCCACAGCTGATTTCGGTCATTAGGAACATCTACAGTAACACCGAAATTTAAAACAAGGGCCAAGAGCATAAGAAAGAGATAATAAACCGAGGAGTAAGACAAGGATGAAGTCTGTCCCCAATTCTTTTTAATTTCTATTTAGATGAAACATTAAATATGTGGATTTCCATTCTAAAATCTTATAGTCATGATATCGAACAAGAAAGAAACTTAATGACCATATTATTCGAGGATGACCAACTAATAATAGCAAATGAATATATCCTACAGAAAGCACTATTTTAATTACAAATGGTAACTGAAATGTACAATCTCTGCATATCTTCTAGAAAAACAAAGTGATGGCCTTTGAAGGGATGGAACCGATTAGATCCAAATTAGTTGTGTACAATTCACCTACAGAGCAAGTATCAAGTTTCAATTTCTTGGGATACAAAATGTTATACAGAGGGGAAATAGATATACAATGAAAAATTGAAAGACTAAATCGCATGAACGGAACAATCCTGAGAATCCTGAGAAAAACAAGTCAGAAAGGAAACTATCATAAATTCTATTAAAAGTTAAGTATCCCAACATTTTTATATGGGAGTGAAAACTGGACAATGACAAAAAAAGATAACACAAGACAACAAAGTGCTGAAATGAGATTTCTGAGATCAGTAGCTAGTTATAAGCTGATGGACAAGAAAAGGAACTTGGAAATTCGTAAAGAACTGGAGTATGTAATCTTCAAGAGAAAATTAACTATTACCGAAATTCCTGGACACAGCACATAGAAAGGATGCAAGACAACTGCCTGCCAAAAAGAATTCTACATTACCGCCCACAAGGAAGAAGAAATTCTGGCCGCCCGAAGAAGAGATGGGTGACCAGACGGGAATGGAGACGTAACAGGCAGTGCCTATATACCTGAAGGAGAAGAAGAAGAATAAAATGAATAATGTTATTCACCAATCACATCGCAGTTCAATGCATATCACCAATCAGAATTTAAAAGAAAACGAAAATTGACAGATTCCTAGATTAACTTATGAAATTCTGATCTGATTACGATTCGCACACTTTCATTTTCAAAAATCGTGTATAATTCATGGTTGCCACTGAGTTCTGACATGGCTGAAAGTAGTGACGTATCGAGGGGAGAGGGAATGGATTTTATATCTCTTCCAATTTTACATTATTTTAAAATGTTCCTCAATTTATTCAAAAACCATTTCCGCATAATTATGCATTATATTCCAAAAGATTAATCTCATGTATAAGAGCATATGAAATGATCTTAGATGCATACGTTTTAATATAATACAGATTTTTGAAACTATTTTATTATTTCAACATATTTATGGGCAAACGAACTGAAATCCTCCCCCTAATCCCCCACTCTATTCAAGAGCAACCTAACAGTGTGATTTTTTAGATTCCGGGCATATCAACTGCTACGGTCACTAGTCCCGTAAGTGTAGCGACTTTATTGCGATAGATGGCGGTGACCCTCCCCCGCTCGATGGCATGATCCGGCGCCGAGCTACGTCGGCTTAGGGGGATTTTCCCCAACCAGATATCTCCCACTAGCGTGGTACCACCCCAGCCAGGACAAGCTCTAAGCTCCCGACTGGTCTCCCGATAAGTGTGGTAGTGTAGTGCACGTGAGTGTAAGTGTGGGTAAGTAAGAGGTGAGGTGAGGACAGGGAAAGGGAAGGAAAGATCGCACGCGGTCCGTGGCCCGATTATTACGGTACTGCTCCCTCATTCCCCTGGTGTTGATTGAAGAAACAACGGAAAACTACCGGCCAGAGCAGCCGACCGCTAGAATTCTCCTCCATGTAGCGGCTGAAATCGACCTAACTCTCTAGCTAGTGTTGAAAATCTTGCCACCGTCGGGAATCGAACCAAGGATCTCCCGGTCAGAGGCACTGTAGAAACAGTTTATGCCCTGTGCCACAACTCCCGGTTGATTATTTCAAACTTATTTATGGGGAAACTAAAGTCCTCCCCCCTTGAATGTGCCTCTATACAAGAGCCACCTAGCGGGCATCAGCTTGGGGGCTTGTGCGCCTGGTGGAGGTCACCGGTCATTAACGAGACCGGCCATTTGGCAGCGCGTTCCACCGTGCATCCGTGCAACGCTTTTTGCAGGCGGTCCGCGGGTCCTTCTGCCCTCGCTGGGTCCTTCACTGCCGTCCCCCCACGCTCCCGCGACCCGTGGAACCTTCGCAAGCGCCCCTGGCGGCCGGTCGCACAGCTCTCCCTGCGTGCTTTCGCCGTCTCAGTCTCTCGCTCAGGTGGTCAGGGTCACAAGCCCATGGGAACCTGGTCAATATCCCCTCCCTCTCCGACGCCAAAGAGGAAACCTGATGTCCGCATAGTTAGCACACCCACTTATCACAAAATTGAAAACGAGTATACCACAATTTTGTTCTAGTTTTGAACTAATTTATACCCAAATTAAAAATTTTTCTATTGTTGTTGCTTGTTGTTGTTGTTTCTATTGTTGTTGCATGGTATATAGGTACACAAGAAAAATGACAAATGGAAAAAATAGTAATTTTTTGATTCATTGAAGAAATATGATTAGGCAATTATCCGTTTTGATAGTAAAAATTGAATAAAACATTTTCATATGAAGCATGTGTAAAACTTGTTATAAAAACATTGGTTCACATTCTTAAATGGTTAGCAGATAACCATTCTTCGACACAAACATTTCTCTTCTAGCGTTTGAAAAGACCATCCCCAAATAATGTAATGGATCTTATTGAACTGAAACACGAAATGTCACTAAATGACGCATGCGCCACTACGAATGTTAATTTCGTAAATATGGAATAGTACATTAGTGTCAAAGTGTTACGCAAAAGCCATTCCACGACAGTCGATGGCTTCTTGTGTCGCGCACTGTTGTTAACCATCAATCTCACGCCGAAAATCCAGAACACTGGTCACATGCGGCGTTTGCATAACAAATTGCTTACCTTTTATAGACCAACGATGGCATGTTTCTGCAAACTATGAAGTATGTATACATTCAAATACACTTTTATAGCGCAAGGTCCACTGAACATATGTGGAATGAATGCCCGATGGCCTGCGAGACTCGTACCAGTACACAAAGAGGGTTTGTGTTGCGAAAAATGAGAAGAGAAATTTTCACCTCAAAATCATTGTTTCTGCTAGCCTCTTCAAAAAGACCAATGATTATGACACATATGAGTAATAGTAGTTTATGCAATTATTTTATAATGTTAAGATTTATTGCATGACTTCATGTTTTAAAAACGAGCGGCATTAGGAGCGACCCTTTACCTTTACCTCCTCATGATTCTCTAGCTGCGATCGGCTGAATGTGCAATGACACATCACTTGTGCCGTAAAATGCCCTTTTATGAACGATTTCTTGCAACAGAAAAGGTCGTTTATAATGCCAGTATACAAAAAAAGATTTTATCTTCGATCACAAAAAAATAAAGAGCGACAGAGCGAAAAGATTCCTACAAAACAAAATTTTATTAGGAGGGTCACATTTCTTCGGCACCGGCCATCTGTTTGTGCTGTCCAGAGGTGTCTATCCAATCTATCCAGACCTCCAACCGACTACATTGAGATATGCGTTGTGAGAAGTGTACTCGCTAAATATTGAAAGAGGCCACGAAGGCTGTGTCCACATACTAGAAATGGGTCATTCGATGGCCTGAAATGTCTTCACTTGGCAAAACGAGGGTCTTGACTGCAGAGTTAGCTAAGAAATAAGCTGCTAGTCCCATTCGTAGTTTTATTGGATGTTCTGGTGTAATTGAGGCGCTCAGGATAATAACGGCAGATCCCAACCGACCTCCCATTTTCAGTTAGAGGTATGACTGTAAACTCCTGCCATATACCTATCACATGTTGAAATATCAAATGAATTGGGATACGACAAATCATCAAAATCCACCTTCAAAAATTTGTCCGTAGTGAACGTGAACGTGAACGAAAACAGAAAAAGTCGTTTTTCTCGAAACGAACTTCGGTTGGGATTGCAGTTATTATTCTGAGCGCCTTAACTGTAACCTGTGAAACATTTGTAGTACGCGATAGTAAATCCTCTACATAACGAATTCGAATTGCCTAAAAATACATTATTGCGTTGTATTTAAATCGTTGTTTATTTATTTATTTAACGTAAACAGTTAACATCTGTAAGTGACCTATGGGAAAGAAGTACAATCTATACAAGTTTTCTTGAGAACCAGAATCTCTCTCTTTCTTATTAGTTGAATTATTGAAATAATGAATGATAAAATAACTCATAAAAATTCCAATTATACATACATTCATAAATAACAAGCGTGAAATATCATTTAATTAATTCAATTATGTAAAAATCCCCCTTCAAGTTTCTTCCTTCCAATTTTTATTTTTATATTCATTAAGCAATGTATGTTCCATCCAAGTAAGAATAATTCCTATCACAGTTTTTTCTAGCCCATCTCCGTTTAAAGACAATTTTAAAAACTAGTCGGCCATTCCACATGCTTGCCTTGTTCCGATTTTTTACATTTCTCGTTGCATATTTTTCGTAAGCATTTCTCAGTTTAGTCTGTTGCGGTCTTCATTCACCTCTTAAGATCTAGCTACCACCATTTCAGCCATTAAGTCAAAGCACCTTTTGAGTGCCGGCGGAAGGATTTTCGACACTAGCTTGTCAACCAGATCGAATTCAGTCGCTGTCAGGAGGAGAATTCTAGCGGCCGGCTGCTCTTCAGCAATTTAGAAATTGTGAATTAGTAAAGAGGAAAAGGTGGCTCACGTTGCAGCTGCAGCTGATGTTACACCAGTGCCTCTGACCGGAAGGTCCTAGGTTCGAGACCCGACGGTGTCAGGAGTGTCGACACTAGTTAGATAGCTGTGTGCAGGAGAATTTTAGCGGCCGGCTGCTTTGATCGGTTGTTTTCCGTTGTTTCTCTGATCAACACCAAGCGCATGCCGGAGCAGTACCCTAACAAACGGGCCACAGACCGCGCGTGATCTTTTCTTCTCCTTCATCCCTCTCCTATCCTCACCTCTTACACAAACATGCACTACACTACCACACATATATGCACGTACATGCCAGTATAGCACATGCCAGTTTATTGGGGGGCGAGCCTCGGGGTGATTACCTAGGCGGTGGCCTTTATCTGCACCCTCCTCAAGGGTACAAGTATCCCGTCGGGCCAATATCCGGATCCCGCCGGAACGCAGTTTACCCTCACGGCAACCTCCCCATACAATGCCTGGGTCTAGGGCCGTCCTGCCAGCTCAGAGCTACTAGCTTTCCGGGCTAGTGCCGGAGTCAATATCGCCTGTATGACAACGCGCCCCTCACATGCGCCGGGGCACCAAGTCCCTCCTCTATGCCCAGGCCACTGCCACGATGAAGCCAAGAGCCCTACTGGGGGCCACCCAAACTAAGGTCCGGGCGGCTCGGGGCCCCTATCTCGTCTCCCCACTGCCTGGCTATCGATCAGGCTATCGATCTAGGTTGGACCGTAACCAAGGCAACCTGGCTGTAGGTAATGTCCCGCCGGACTTTTATTTCTGGATTGCAGAGTCCCCTAGGTCTCGTTCACCCAATCCTGCCTTTAGGTCGACGCGCCAGGGGCCCAACTGGCGGGTTTGGTTGAATCGTCAACCAGGAGCTTAGCATCGCCTGCTCACTGCCTCCACCTTGAGGCTAACGATGTGAGTGTCGCAGTGAAACTGGCGGTCCGGGTGGTCGTGTCCAACTCTCCACCAGAGGTCGTGTCCACTTAGGCAGCTACGACACCCCCCCTGGGGGAACACTACCACACATGCCAGAAGACCGTTCGGGAACTTAAAACTTGTCCTGGCTGGGGCGGCGCTCCGCTGGTGGGAGATACGTGGTTGGGGAAAACCTGCTAGCCTGCGATAGGTCGGCTCGTCATCCAGCGGTGTATAGATTTACTTGTACGTAAGATAATCATCATCGCCATTGCGCATTAATGTCAACCTTTCCTTGAGGAATTCGCCTTCGTCCCCCAACGTTACTATTTTACCTGTCCTTTTACACTCTCATGGACCTGCATCAGTTCCCTCTCTTCTTGCGCCACTGAGATCCATAGACCCATCGCGAGCCTTCGCAGCCATCTGTAACTCACAGATCATTAGCAGCATTGGAATTGATAAGAACTGGGGAGGAAAGGGAGCGGGCATGTGGCGCGCATATCGTAGTACATCGATCCATTGAGAGTGCATTACTTCTCGTCCCCAGGCAGACTACAAACTCCTACCAACGCCCTCAGTGGAGGCTGGTCCTTAAGAGATTTAGGGCAGTGCCCTCCCCAGAAGAAACAATTTCGGGAAAAGTTCAAGAAAGTATTAAGCTTGCAATAAATCGACTCTTGATTTGTGCATACCACCTGTGCAATTTTGAGGTTGAATTTAGTTGTATGTGCCCGCTTAAGCAAAAGATAAATGTTTTTAAACTGGGCCGCATCATGGACGAGTGAAGTACCGGGAGTGGCTTGAGGAAGAGTGAAGTACCGGGAGTTGGATGGAGGCAGCTTTCTGCTATAGGGATTCGTTCGGCAGAGTCATGCCTATTAACTAAGCTAAGAATACCACGCTTTCATCTGATTTTATAAATTACTATTTGGTTTAGTGGAAATACTTTTCAAAAAAATCTATTTTCGTGTGAGCACAATTATATCTTCCGGTATCATCGTAAAAGCTGTCTTAGACAAGAATGAAATTCCGATGCCTGCAAATCTGTTGTACGTTACATGCTATAATTTTCTCAATCAAGAAATATTTAGAAGTAAAATGTGTGTGATAGTTCTAACAAACATGCCGCCCCTCCTAATTCGCTACCCATCGGCCGCCACTGATCGCCCATGCTACTTCTAATCTTACCGGGGTAAGGGACGGGAATGAAATCTTGTTTCTCGAGGCGATGCATCGCGGTTTAATCAAGCCTCAGCCAGTCACTTTACATATGCTATCATCCATGCCCAAAGCGGGATTGAAATCCGCGACTGTTCGAGTCGGATCTGTCAAGGCGCGTCCGCCTTAGCCATCTCGGCTACCCAGGTCGGCTGTACGAGTGTAAGATAGTCTTTCTGCAGAACAAAGTGCATACTTAAATACAATACAAAATATTTCATTACTAAGAATCATTCATTGCACAGCTACCGGAAAATTAAAAAAATAATTAAACACTCGTCTTGTAAATGAATTCCAAAAGGTAACGAAGATTTAATTGGAAAACGTCCCAAGGATATACTATAGTTGAAAAACTTGACTGAACTTTGGGTAAACCGAAATGATTTATTTCCATAATAAAAAATAAAAAAAATAAAATTGAATGATAGTGAATTTATTCAACAGAGATTCGCCAGTAGATGTTTCCCATTATGCCTCCTCTGACGATCACAGTATCTGAATTTGGTCTTCTGACGCCAGGCGAACGCAGCGCAACCCTACAGAGAAAGTACGAACTACATGCAACTTCGTCGTGCACTAACAGAGCGCGCTTAGAGGCAAAACTTGTATTGAGACAAATTCTGTACACTTCTTTGGCAGTCAAAAATTACGAAATAAAAATGAGTTCGTACGGTATCCTAAATTTAAAAAAAAATATACTTAAGCCTTATATCCGACTGATTATTTCTGTCCACTTAAATATCACACATATATTCTGTAAGTAGATAATAACATGGTTTAAGGCACAGACTACACAGAAATCCAGAAAATAGAAAACTTCCGAATTTCAATTTAATAAAAATCAAAAACAAAAAAGATTATTTTAAAGTTGCACATACTTCACCAAAATTGCACAAAAACAATATTTTTGAAAAAATATACATGGCTTTAAAGAACTAAATGTGGAGAACAAATTTCATTTGATGAAACAAAATTCAATGTTCCAAAATGTATGAAGGAGACCAAAAATTTTCAACATTTGCAATTTTTGAAAATTCGAAGTTTAAGAGTAAAAATAGGACGTACGTTAGTTTTACAAGAGCACATTAAATTATTCTACCAAGAAATTTAAAAAAAATTTCGACGCATTTATAAGAAAATTTCGAAAATACCTCACGGACTAATGTGAACTACCTTCAAAACTCAAATCGCAGTTTCGAGAAGGGCCAGGTAGTTTGGGGAATATTCAAATGGGAAAAAACATACAAGAGATTTAGGGGATAATGTCGTTTTAATACATGAAATGGAATGCTCCTGGATAAAAGTACAAGTTCAGTCTTGCATTTCATGATGAAGCAAATTTCATATTTTCCCAGAATTGTGAAAGAATTTAGATAACTTCTAAAATTCGCAGCATTATATTTTATTAAAATAATAATTTTTAATGAGATACTATTAAAATAGCTAAAGTTTATGCAGATAAAACGAATGCGCAGTACTAAGAACAGTGTATTACTGGACAAAGAAAAGTTACTATTGTAAAGGGCGTTACTATTGTCCAGCTTCGTTAGCCGAATTGCTTAAGCGACTCGAGATACCATGGAATTCTCGAACGGTGACCATCTGAAAACCCCTGTTACTAACGCATGACTGCAAGGCGGTATGTGACGAGAAAAAAGACAAACGCTTAACACAGGATTACTCTGGATCTCGCTCAATGCCTAAGAAGGGCTGTTGCGAAAACGACGCAACGAATTTTTAACTAGAGGTGCCACAGAATGGCACAGACTTTCCCGTATTTGTTTTCTATTTCATTGGATCTGGGCTAGCTATTTAGAATTGCCACATACTCTTGCCAGCTGCCTTCTATCGCCGCCCAAAGTACACTTTTTTGACATTTCATTAATTTTTCAGTTTCCTGATGATCTTAATTTTATAATATTAAAACACAATATCTTCGCTCTAAATGGCAACTTTCTTTTAAAACTTTGTAGCTGCTGTTAAGAAAATGGTTTTTAAGAGCAACTAAAAATTGGAAATTTGAAGCTCTTTCTCATAGAATTTTTTTTAATTTTTAAAAAATTTTATTTGAAGTCATTTAAAGCACACACATTCACAAATATAATAATCTTTACAAATTGCAGGTAATTTACATGTTAAAGACGTGAGTGATTAAAAAAAAATACATTTGGGTAGTTTAAAAAAAACTCAAAATAAACTTTATGTCATATTAAAGAGTGCAACTAGCACTGTCCGTTCCAAAAGTTGGAAAAGTATGGAGCCATTTATGAAAAGATAGTGTTTGAGCGTTTCTGAAAATGCGGAATTTTGAGCTAGTTTTCACAGAAAACGGTTGAGTTTTAGAGATCCTTTACTTGACATTATTTAGAGCACATGTACTCACAAGTACAATAAATTCAACAAATCGCGTATATGTAATAAATAATGTAATGTAAATATTGTAAATAATGTAAATATTAACGACATGAGACAAGTCACAAAACTTACATTTTAGCAAGTTTTGAAATTGCAAAACAATACAGCAATATGGCGTTTATGTCATCTCATAGAGTACATATAGCACTATCCCTAACAAAGGTTTAAAGAAAAAATTTGGAGCCGTTTTCAAGAAAATCTTGTTTTTGTATTTTTTTTAAATTGCACATATTGCACGCTGTGTTGTACGAAAACCACTAAAATTATCAAAAAAAATTACATGACCATAAAGAAAGAACTCACTATACTATACCATTCTTTTACTTGAAGGCAAAATCTCTATCTGCAAGTTTGTAGTTAGACGAAGACGCCGAATAAAATTCAAACTTTTGCAATTTCCGAAAATTCAGAGTGAACCATGAAAATTGGACCTATGCCACCTTAATATTTTTTTTCTCTATTCTTACAAGAAATTTACAGAAAAATTTTGGAGCCGTTTTTTGAGAAAATATTGAAAATGTCCGGTGGGACACATGTAAAGTAAGCTCAACTAGTGGTGCTACAGAATGGCACAGACTTTCCCGTATCAGTTTTCTACTTCCTTGGGTCTTCGCTAGCTATTCGGAATTACTACATACTCTTTCTTGCCAGCTGCCATCTATCACCGCACAAACTACATTTTTTACTTTCCCGTATATGTACGTGTACACGGAGTGATATACGTAGTATAGGGAAAGTTATGTAATGCTGCGCGAAAAAATGGTCAATTTTCGGCGGAAAAAAATTAATTGCCGGGCCGTGATAACGAAAAAGTGGATAAAACCAGTTGCTAAATTAAGAAAAAAATCCCCTAACACGTCGTGTAGCCAGAAAATCTGTTTTCTAGGTCCTTTATACCGAAAAACCAATTGAAAGGAAAACGTCCGTCTGTGAACACTGCTAGCGCCGAAACCATACCTACGATTTCTTCCAAAATGTATATCCCGCGGTAGATCTGGTTCTAGTCAAAGCTTTGAGATTTTGAAAAAGATTCTTCAAAATTTGGGGGTACTTTACATGAAGCCCCTCGGACATTGTCAAAATTTTCTCAAAAACGGCACCAAATTTTTTCTTTAAATGTCTTGTAAGAATAGAGTAAAATACACTTATTAAGGTTGCATAGGTCCGATTTTCGCGGATAACTCTGAATTTTCGAAAATTGCAAAAGTTTAAAATTGTTACGGCGTCTTTCTGGAACTACAAAATTGAAGATTTTGTAGTTCCAGACTTTACCTTCATATACATTTTTTTCTTCGTAGTGAGTTCTTTCTTTTAGGTCACGCACATTTTTTTGAAAATTTTAGTACTTTTCGCGCAATATTGCGTGCAATATGTGCAATTTTAAAAAATTACAAAAACAAGATTTTCTCAAAAACGGCTACAAATTTTTTCTTTAAACTTTTGGTAGGGCTAGTGGTAAATGTACTTTCTCAGATGACATAAAAGCCATATTGGTCTATCGGTTGATTTTTTCAAAAATTACAAAAATGTAAATTTATTTGTCTCTCACGTCGTTAATATTTACATTATCGGCGATTTCACATTATTATATTTATGAGTATATATGCTTTAAATAATGTCAAGTAAAGTTTCTCGAAAACACTACCGTTTTCTGTGAAAAGTGCTCAAATTTCGACATTTTCAGAAATGCTTAAACGCCATTTTCTCATATATGGCTGCAATTTTTTTCTTGAAACTTTTGTAACAGATAGGGATAATTACACTCTTTAATATGACGTAAAGTTTATTTTGAGTTATTTTTTGTTTTTTCAAAAATTACATAATTGTAATTTTTTGAATGATCTCTCACATCTTTATTATGCACATTATCGACAATTTGTAAACATTATTATATTTGTGATTGTAAGAGCTTCAAATAACTTCAAATAAATTATTTTGAAAACTCAAAACTTTTCTGTGAAAATGAGCTTCAAATTTCGCATTTTTAGTAGTGCTAAAACGCCATTTCCTCTGAACGGCACATAATTTTTAAAAGAAAATTGCCATTTACGGCTAGGTTATTGTGTTCTTTAATATTCTGCAATTAATGTTTCCGTTCTACCAATAGGAAACCGAAAAATTAAGAAAATGACCAAAAACAAATGTACTTTTGGCGGTGATAGATGACAGCTGGCAAAAAAGAGTTTGTGGCAATTCCGAATAGCTAGCGAAGACCCAAGGAAATAGAAAACTAATACGGGAAAGTCTGTGCCATTCTGTAGCATCACTAGTTCGTTTTCACGGCCCGACAATGAATTTTTTCCGCCGAAAATTGGCCATTTTTTCGCGCAGCATTACATAACTTTCCCTATGCTACGTATATCATTCTATGTATACGTACGTGTACGGGAAAGTAAAAATATATGTTGAGAACACAGCGAAATATGTAAAATATGTATTATAGTGCCAAATATGTAAAATATGTAACGAAAAAATCGGATATTGTGTTAGGATGGTGACAATTTTGCCAACATTAAAAATTTGAGAACGGTAAGTAGAAAAACAAAAAATATGTAATTACATAAAAATCCGGTCTCTAGTTATATCACAACAGTCTGAGGTCTCTAAAAGGATTATCCTATGTAATTTACTAGTGTATTTTCAAATTAAAAAGTTTTGTATTACCCATATGTAATAATATTGCTTGGGAAAGAAAGTTCAGATACCATTTTATTGGATTACAATGAAACTTTTAGATAATTCAAATGCAATGTGGTGAACGTTTCGATCTCTTTCCTGCAATTTAATCTTAGGCCACCCGCCACACCAATGTGTCTATACGGGTAGCCTGCATGCAGGGGCTTCAAGGTTTCGTCGCTACTCCCGTCACGCGCTGAAATCTGGCGGCCGAACGGAGAAACAAGAACATGGCAGTGAATCATTTCTTAGCAGAGTGTATCAGAACAAGATGATTTAGGAATGCATACTCAAAAACGACTATTTTACGGATAGGAGTGCGAAGTAAGAAATGACTTTCTTAAAGTTTTCGTTTGTGGGTCAATTGAACGTAATACAAATGGAGAGGCCCCGTAGGTATGGACAAGGCGATACGCATCGATATTACTGATTCCCAATGCGCTTTGTAACTGAAAGAATAATGTTATGCTGACTCCGGCCATGTGAGATGAGTTTATGATTTCGTTTGATTCCCACGAACTTAGGAAAATCAAAAAAACCATTAAAAACACCAATATTCGGATTTTGACTCAAACCTGAACATATTTGATTGTGCTATTCCGCATATTCATATTGCTGCGCGAATCGTGTGAAATCTCAGACTCAGTGCTTCACACCTAACATGAAGCACCAGTAAGGCTCCTAGGAAGTGGGCGTCTGCAAATAAATATTTTCTATTCCCGTGTTGCGCAATGGAACCGCAATTATTTTAATATCCTTGGTATGTAAAGAACAGTTAAACTTTATATATACGATTCTTTGTTATTTCAGTATCAGTGATGCCTCCGACCTGGAGGTCCTAGTCTCGGCTCACGACGGTGGCAGGATTTTCGAAGATTTCGCTAGATCGAATTCTGTTGCTGTCTGGAGATGGATTCTAGAGGCCGGTTCCTCTGATCGGTAGTTTTCCGTCAATACCAGGCGAATATCGGAGCAATACTGTAAAAATGGGCCACGGACCGCACGCGACCTTCCCTTCCCATTCCATGT
Source organism: Acheta domesticus (assembly GCA_031308135.1). Classification (NCBI taxonomy): domain Eukaryota; kingdom Metazoa; phylum Arthropoda; class Insecta; order Orthoptera; family Gryllidae; genus Acheta; species Acheta domesticus. The sequence continues at coordinate 97,131,902 of JAHLJT010002406.1, read as the reverse complement.
CCTATCATATGTCTTACTTACACACACACTTATATTCTCTACACTACCACACATGCCGGGTGGTGGGGGATACCTGGTTGGGGAGAAATCGCGTTAGCCGCCAGCTCACCACCCACAGAGGGATGATCGCCACCACCTCGCGCGATAAAAATGCACTACACTTATCGGACTAATGTCCTTAGCAGACGTCGTGCCCGGAATCATTCATCAACGAACTAACCAGTATTTGTGAAATCTGTTTTTGTTAAAATATTTAATTTATTGCAGTGTTATTGCAGAATTCTTAAACAGTGTCTGCTATGTTTTCGAAAACCATTTTGGATGGTTTTGTTGAGCAGTAGTTTTGCTATTGTTGGCCACTAGTAAACATTGATTTGTGATCGAAGTTATTAATATTTTAACATTGTTTATAGGAAATAAACACTCTCAGTCTCTCAGTAAGTTTTTTTCTTCGATTATAAAATACTATAACTCACGCGGCAGAGAAAATTGACTCTCGCAAAAGAGAAAATTGAAATATAAACGACAGCAAAGCATATAACTGAAACGTTTATTTCAGAACGCCTCAAACGCCAAATTCATTTTGAGAAAACTAAGAAAACGTGTCCTAGCAATGCAGGTTTTGATTTCCTGGTTTCAAAATATCTTTTAATATTGTAACAGCCCAGTGCGGGTGGTCGTGGCCGCGGAGTCGCCCCGACCGGAGACACAGAGTTATGGCCATGTGCAATGCTCACAGCGGGGGAGAGGAAGAATTCCTTTTCATTACAAAGGCTAAATTGACGCGAGTAAAATACGTCGATGGCAAGTCGACGGTTCTTCAAACAGACTTGGTGAAATGAAACTCAGACAATGAGAACACACTGAGTTTATTGCAGAAGTGAACAAATACAAAGTTATACAAAATGATACAAATTTCTACTATGGAGTCTAAAATGGTTGTGAACACTTTACAACGCTTTCTTACAAACTATATAGATTTCATTCCCACTCCTGTTTCTAGGTACATGGTGGAGGGGAGACGCTTGTTATGATCAGAGGCGCGGACGCGCTCTGGGTGGCCCTTATCACGGGCGGAGGGGAGACTCCGAAGCAAGGGGCTTGATATCACGAGGGCTGTGTCCCGAAGTGACTTTTCATGATTATGTGGAGGTTAAAGGGGCAGGCGTTAGTTATTGGAGCCTTCGACACTCTTTCTAAGTGTGGAACGTGGAGCGCAGCTCCGGCATAAAATTTATCAGTATTTATTGCGTGCTTAAGATAGAAATGGGGTTCAAATTATCGGGGTGACGAAAAGACGCCTTTTTCTCTGGTTCCAAGATATCGGTTATCAGAAGTTCGGAGGGTCTCGTTCTTTAATTAAATGCGTAAGCCCTGCCTTGCTCTGGAGTGCATTGCGTAATACTATGTACAGCCTGTATGCTCTGTACGTGGGGATATAAGTCCTCCCCCACCAGATTCGCTTCCCCGCCCTCGGGGATTTGCTTTTTCTCCCGACGTACTACCAGTTTGAGAAGTACGTTGTACATTTTTCTACTCACATAACATACAAAACATAAAATAAACAGTACAAAACCAATATCAACTACATTAAATTGATTCCACATAGTAGGAGTGGGTGTGATGGGAACTAAGTCTAATTTTAGTTTATTTACATCAAGGTGGGATGGATGAAATTGAATTTTCAGTTTTACATCATGTTCATTATACACATATACAAGTGGAAACGTCATGACATGAGAGGTTGACTTTGGTTCTAATGTGGTACTCATCGCTGATATAGGGCAATTTATTTAAAGGACAATACGTCTATTATTGAGAGTATTCTTTCTCCTTCGAAATGGAAGGTATCTACGTGAATGAAAGAAAACGGGGTGGGTGACGTAATAGGTCCTTCGTTCGACACTTTATTCGCGTGGCGCTCGTACTTGTTCCTCTGGCAAAGTTCTCAATTATTGATATGGTCCCTGACTTGCGTCCTGAGGTGAGGCCAGTAATATTTCTGAGTAAGGTGCTGGATCGTTTCCGTAATGCTGTTGTGGTTAATACTGTGGTATTGCGCGACTAATTGTTGTTGTAAGTCTTTGTCTTCGACAATTTATACCAATTTATTGGTGCATAAAATTACTAATTCAGATGTAAAAAGTTTTTGGCACGTTCTAATAAAGGGAATTTCGATCGTAATGTCATCGAAATATACTGCGTATTTCTCTCTTGGAATTATAATTTGAGGGAGGAGATTTTGTAGATCCTGAAGCAAATTGTGGTTTGTGACTTTAATTTTCACAATTTTGTTTCTTTTGAAGAGTGGCTTTGTAGAGTAACCTGAAGTTTTACTAAATGAAATAAACAGTTGGTTCTTATTTTGATTGAGGGATCTTTCTGACATTCTTAGAATGAAGATAGGATATTCTTGATTAGAATGTATCGTCTGACAGTCAATTTCCTGTCAGTCTGTCTGTCTGACAGTCTTTGTCCGGGACGGTAGCAATGTCTGATATAGCGTCTTCATCATGGGCATTAATTTCTATGCGAGACGGCGCGTCGGCGACATAGTTTCGCCTTTCATGCTCTTAATCTCAAAATAAGATTCCTCTAGCGGTTGGGCATTGAAGCTATCTAATTGTTCGACGTACGTCGACCGGTCAAATGCAACATATGAAAAGCACTCCCTCGGGTATTTGGGTATGTACTTTTCGAAGTCGGAGAAACAATGGTCGTCGTGCCCAAAAGCGGAGACGTATATTTCTCCTTGCTTATTACTGACTGGGATCGTAAGATGGTGAGAATCGACAAGAGACAGGATCCTGGCGGAAGGGGGCCGTCTTCGGGCGCTCCGAGGAGAGAATGGACGCCGGGAGTCACGTGGTTGCCCTCGGTGGGGACAGATCGCGAGGCTTTAAATAAGCGGAACAGGAGAACATGGTAGGATTCATGACAGAGAACGTGACTTGTCTTTGAGATTATTAGAGAGAATTTGACATGTCTTTAGGATCAGGACTTCTGAAATAAACCATTCGTATAGTGAAATGCCAAAACAAGAACCATCCTTCACTTAATTGAACAAATTTTGTTTCTTTGACAAAAGAAACATATCTTAGCTGTGTCATTAATACATCAAATTTTTAGGCAAATGTTTATTTGCATTTTTTGGCACATACTCGAAATTGATGATAAACACTTTCCATGTCTTTACAATATTACAGGAACAACATTTATATTGCCTATAATGCCTATTACAGTAATAGACCCAAAATGTGATTTGCCCTTTAAATACAATTATGTTAAATTTGTTTTAAATTGGCCGTTCACATTTTTCTTCCATTGAATCATCTCCAGGTAAAATTCTGTTATTTGGGAGCGATTTAGCACTTCTAATGTCAATAAATTATTTCAAATTACAATCCAGCTTATTCAGATATGTATCTTTCCTAAAAATTTCTGGGAAATTAATAATTCTAACATTGATATTATGTGTCACACATTTCGTTCACCCATTATATTTATTTACATCTCCCTAATCTCTCAATTTAGTCACTTTTCTTTGAGAAATTTAAGTTCTAGAAACTCGAAAATGAAAAGCAATAAAAACACTTTGTATCCTACATTCGATCAGCTGATTAATTTTTTTGGGCCCGTCAACCGCTATGGTCGTTAGCCCCGTTAATGTTGGGAATGTTTTACCGTGGGAGAGGCGGTTGTGGTGTTTCTCCCCCCCCTGGATGGGGAGACATACTCGTCCGCATGCGGAGGATTTCCTTCTGGATGTAACTATCCTCAGCATGGCACCGCCTTAGCCAGGACAAGCTGTATGCTCCCGACTGGTCTCCCGACATGCGTAGAAGCAGGCAAGAGGAAGAGTGTGTAAGGAGAGAGATTATGTCAAGAAAAAGAAAAGAAAGATCGCGCATGGAGCGAGCCTTGTTTGGTACAGTAAGGTTTGTTAGGATACTGCTCCCACATTCACCTGGTATTGATCGGAAATACACGGAACACTACCGATCTTAGCAGACGACTTCTAGAATTCTTCTCCATTTAGCGCAATGGCTGAATTCGACCTATTTACCCAGATCATCTGGATAAGCGAATTCAATTGTTTTAAATGCATGGGCAAGTCAATTTTTGCCGAACATGCCTAAACTCGTATGCAGGAACTATTTTCATTGAACTTTAGCAATGTGTAGCAATTGGAGGAACATTGTAAGTTGCATCTTCTGGTTTGAATGACGATAGTATTAATGTATACTGCCTTTGCCATTGTTTCTAAGTTTCGTGTGCCTTTCAAATAATAGTACCAAGGAAAATGCTAATAAATTGAAGTAAAATATGATTGATTTTGAAAAGTTTTTTTTTTATAATTTTGATCAACTGATACTACCTATTTAAGAAATTATAACGCCTATTGTTGCCTATTAAGAGACAATTTTAGGCAACTAGGAGATTTTAGAGCATAAACATCCTTGGTCTAGTCGTTAATCCAACGAACATGACAGGAATCAACCCCCACATTTTCAAACTTACGTTTATATTCATATCAAAATACACTAAAAGAATCAGGCAAAATTTCAAGCACACGAATCCACGAGTCCCAGGAGGAGTACAAAAATGCGCCCAAGAATAAAGTTCTCCGTATCTTCACAGAAACGCAAACCGTTCACGCTCCGACTAAACACCGCACGCATTCCCCTGCGCAAGACGCTCGCAACTTCGTCGCCGACAAAGGCGACGCCGGCTTCGGCTGCGGCTGCGGCTGCGGCGCTTTCCGTTAAGGAAGGCGGCAAGGAAGGCCGCTCGCAAGAAACCCGCTCTCCCGTCCGCTGCCGTCGCAGCCGCCACGCCGCTGCCACCGCCATTTGCTACCGACGACGAGAAGAGATGCTACTTTTAAGAGCTGTTGCCATGTCTTTCCGATATGTTTTCTTTCTTTTCTTCTTCTCTTTCACTTTGTGATGTTCTTAAAATCTTATTTAATAATTTGTAATTTTATAGATTATGCGTATTTTTTGTGTCGATGAGAGGACTCTACGTAAAAAAATGGATCCTGTAAAAAAGTAACATTGCGATTTTCTAAGTTTTCTAAAATAAAATAATCTAAAGACTGAAAATTAAAGGAACAAATGACACAAAAAGAGTAAGGAATGCAATTGTATAGTGCTTAAAACATCTGGACAAGTTGGACACCGATTCATTTCCTTACCATTTTTTCATTCATTTATTTTTTCTTTGAACAGATAAAGAATGGAATAATAATTTAAATCGTGTTATGACGTTTTCCGTCAAATATATGATCCAATAATGCCAACTATTTTGAACATTAAAGTACATCATCGTACAGTTGTAACGATATATTCTAATTTTACGTTATCGGCATGAAATAACATTTTATTAATCCCCAGAATCATAGTGATTATTTCTTGAATAGATTTCATGTAATATAGCAAACTATAACTTACTTTCAAGACCGCAGTTTCTTCGTTGTTTCAGAATAGGCCACAAGAAGTCGTAAATTCGTAAGCGATATCCTCCTATCATTCCGCCCTAAAACTCCCTGTAATATACTTTGTATATGTATGATCTTCCTCGGTTATTTTACATGCATTATGTGCGTGTAAATGTGCGTTGCAAATGTGTATTTGCTGTTGCTGCGGAAATTGACACATCTCAGCCGGAATCGAACCCACGCGCTGGGAGCTTCAGAGTCCAGGGACACCCCTCCTGCTGCTGATACGTAGGTGCCGGTGTCGGCAGCGGCAACTGCGGCGGCGGCGGTGGCGGCGGTGGCGCCGGCGCAAACGCGCGGCAAATCTTGTAAACGGACTCTGCAATAGACGTCCCATGTAAACCTTTGATAAGTAAAGGTTACATTAAGACAGAGCGAGGTGTGTTAAACAAGAACACTTCCAGTCGGATCGACATAAGAACTGCCAAGCCACGCCTCTATAAAGAGTAAATTTAGGTGTGACCTCGCGTGGAGCGCCAATGGCGTAATGATACGTTTGTGTAAAGAAATGACTTATTTCTTCTACAAAATGATACGACATGCGCGCAACCATTACGGCTGAAAATTATAAGTGAAATTAATTTAACATGGTTATACACTTTTCACACGTTTTTCGACACGATTTGAAGAAACGCCTCCCCCTAGCTACATAATTTTTCAAAAACGTTTCACGTCAAAATGAGAATGTTAAACTACTCCAGGATACTTTCCCGATGCACTCATTTGTTCATTTCTGTGTACTTTCTTTGTTTATTATTCGAATAGATTGTTCCTACAAATACTTTATTACGACATAAATAATTTGCCCAAATACATCAATTATTAAGTCTGAAAGAAGAAGATTTTAATTATTAGTTGTATGTAATAATGTTATATTAAATGTGCGAAAAATATGCTGAAACCTGACCCTCCCAATTCACAAGTTTTTTTTACAAAAATTGTCAGATTTTTTTCAAATCTTGAAGAAAGAGAATAAATATACAAGAAGAATATTTTTTTCACAAATTCCACGTAGTCGTAAGAACCGTCTCCTGTATAATTTTAGTAGTATACCTTTCCGTTGCGGCTCTCACACGCAATAAATCTTCATAAATGAGGTCTCTAAATAAAGAGAATTTCACGGAGACGTGACGAATTGAACTTTGACTTTAAACATATGAAGGATTTTTTTAAACAAACGCATCTAAATATTCAAGTCGATGCAACCCGCAACACTTGCCAAAGTTTTTTGTCAAATAACTCCTAAACAAAGCGTTCTAGGGCCTTAAAACGTTTTTCATAATCTACAAGGTGAGACTTTTTGGACATTATTCAATTAAATTTTCGGTCTGCGCTTCAATACCACCAATGCCACCTAAATATTTCAGCCCTTCTTGCTGGTATCCATTTCTGTGGCGACACGCTTAGAAGGCTTAGATTTATCAATCTTACATTAACGCTTTCTGTATACACCGTGGTTTGTACAGTCCGACGAGGTTTATTTGTATAATCATTAATTCAAGATTTAATCATTAACTCTCCAATACTGAATAAATATTTATTGAAAATTTCTTTTAAACATCAATTGCTTTGTTTTTTATTTTATTTCATATTGTGTCAGTACATTGCAAGTTATAACTCGACCAAGTTGAGAATGATGTTTACAGGAGCGCGCCACTGTCTGTGTTTACAGCCAAACGACAGAGACGGAGATATAAGGACACTGAAATCAAATTAAAAATGGGACCTTGCAAACTATTTCGGGAAAAGGACGATTTATTTCGACACAAATCCGATATTTTTCCAATTAATATTTTAATTGTATTTGGACATGCCTGCACCTCTTATAGGAAGAAATAAATTTTTTTTTTCTGCGGAATGATTCAATTTTGATCCAATTCCTTTGATGAGCAGAAAATTTGTAATGTAACATTCAAATACTTGCAAATCATTTAATTTAACTTAAGTAGTTTCTCAGAATATATACCATATCAAATTCTTATTATGTAAAAAGCAACCACCACAGTAATGAAGAATATTGTAAATACTTATGATAGTAAATTTAATGTTTTGGTATTTTATTGCATACCTCACAAATTGCTTAAAGTATAAAAACAGATGAATGAAGAAGAATGCAATATGTTTGACTTCAACCATAACATTTCATTTCATCCATAACAAGTTTTCTGTTTGGTGTTATTTTTATGGTTTCGGTGATGTTATCAAAAACTCCTGTCTCTGAGCTTCAGATAACTTTAAACTTGCTGCTGCTGCACGTTTGATTGTGCTTCTTGGAGGTACTTTAGGTCTGTCGTTTTCACTATCACAAAATTGAATAACATTATATGCAAGGCGTCTTGTCTGCCCGCGAAGTGTCACACCTTGACGAGAACTCATATATCCCGAAGTTACACAGACAAACAACTCGCTTCATGCTCCTCGCGACTCTTTTTTAGCGAAACTGACTGTGCAGACCCGTGTTTACACTGTTAGTTCCACGAAACGCCGCAATCACCTCCTTCATTCTTCACTTGGTGGAGCTATACCTTTATATATTTTTAAACAAATAAACTACTTTCCGAATTAACTAACACGTTAACTAACACGTTTTATTAACAAATGTCTTTCTTAAAATGGAAATAGAAGGATACGTGATTATTTGTTTAAAAATATATAAAGGTAACTTGCAATGTACTGACACAATATGAAATAAAATAAAAAACAAAGCAATTGATGTTTAAAAGAAATTTTCAATAAATATTTATTCAGTATTGGAGAGCTAATGATTAAATCTTGAATTAATGATTATATAAATAAACCTCGTCGGACTGCACAAACCACGGTGTATATAGAAAGCGTTAATGTAAGATTGACAAACAGAAGGATGTGGGGTCTAACATGTGAGAGTTCTCGCACGGGTACACGGAGGTAGTAGGGGAATACTTGTATATGGCACAACAAAAAGTACAAACGTTTTAAATTAGCTAAAGTAAAATGGCTTGAAATAAATGAAAAACAAAAATCAAATCGCGCTGGCCTACAATACTACGTGAATTAATTTAAAAAAGCAACTAAATTTAAAATTATAGAAAGAATAGGGCAAGTCACTCGACAACTGCCAACGATCGCTGTCAAAACGCGCGATTTAAATGAGGCTGTATCTAGAAGTGTGTACATCAACGCCTAGCTGCAACCTCATATTGTAAATAATACACCCTTTCATATTAAACTCAAGGTGTCGGTCCGTTTGCAAACGATGTTTGAGCAACTTTCCCATGTACCGAAATGAAGTCTAAACCTACTAAATTGTTTCTAATGGTAACAAATGTTATTTAGTACTCAGAGGTGAAATTATTAGTTTGATTATATTTTGGCTCGGAATTGCTTTTCTTGAGGTACGCAGAAAATAATCCAACGCAGAAAATAATTCAACTTTTTAGTATACAAATAATTTTTCGATTTTTGCATCCCAACGAGCTGGCACTTTGACTCTCCAAAACCCCCTCTGTTCCTCATAACAAATCTAGGAAAGTTAAATAATATTTCAAAGTGTAGGGTTGTACTTACTCGATCCGGTATTTTCGCACTACTTTACTTTCTTAAGAGTAAAAACCTTTTCTATTATTTTTGTGACTATCAAAGAAAGCGAAAAGCTAACTCTCAAGGAAGATTGAATAATTTCTTCAAATGTTGTTTTTAAAGAAATATAAATTATTCCAAGAACATCTCTCTATAATGCTGTATAAACCTTTATTGAAAATTTGTTTCCAACATGAATTACGGTGTTATTTTAGTTTGATATTCTGTAAGTATATTAGAAGTTACATTTATGCATTAAAAAAATAAACAAGTTTCATTAACAACTTTCCTTCTTAATGGAAAGGATAGACAAATGGATAGGGAAAGGATGGGTTTTAACATCCGAGAGTTCTCGCACGGGTACGCTAGTTATCTATCATCGACAAAAGATAACCTGCATAAATCTCCGTCGGACCGAAATAAAAATACAAATTTATGGATCTCTTATTCAGTAAGGAACGAAAAAGTTGTGAAGATGTCTTTTGTAAAATTATACTGCATACGAACACTAACACAAATGGAAATTATTTCGGAATTATATTAGTGCCAATACACATTTCAAATCCTTACAGACTTCAATGCAATCAGTAGGGCTAATAGGATTGAAAACTACAAGGGTATAAATTTTAAATAAGCTATTTTCAACGGCGTACTTTTGTCTATACAAGAAAACAATTATAGAAAGAATGGGTCAAATTGTTCACAGTCAGACAGGCGGGAAGACATGCAGACAGACGGACATGAAATGAAGCCTAAATCGACAGATACATCATTCAACAAGAAGAACAAGAAAATGTTCTGAATACAAAAACCCTGTCTGCGTACTGTTAATGGCTCGAACAAGATTCTCATGGTTGACACAACCTATAAAACAACGTCTGGACACACGAGACATTTCCCAGGCGGCGAGTTCACGGCCGGCAGATCTCCCATCTGCGGCGGAGGAGTTAAAATGTGCGACGAGAGGGGCGAGGCGTACGCAGCGGCGCGGAATGACCGGGCCCCGGGAAATCGCGCGGATCTCTGTGTCAGCAAGAGCAGCTCCTGGGGTGCCCGAACGGGCGATTTCGAGGTCAGGGAGGTAAAGAGCACGCGCAGCGGACGGAACTGGAAAAGTTGTTGTGGAAAGGACAGGAATGGGAGAGAGGGAACAAGTGGGTTTAGGATTGGTTGGTTAGTTAGTGATTTCGGACGCGTCAACTGCTAAGGTCATTAATTCCGCCAACGTAGTGCATGTTATATCGCTGGAGATGGCGGTGATCAGCCCACGCTGTATGGTGAGATCCGGCGCCGACCTACCGATGTTTCCCGTCACCCAAACAGGTATCTGCCACCAGCGGAGCATAGCCCCAACCGAGGCAAGCTCTAGGCTCCCAGTCGCTTTCCAGTCTTGTGTGGTAGTGTAGCGCATGTTAGTGTGTGTGAGTAATGGGGAGGGGATAGATCAAGGAAGGTGAAGGAAAGATCGTGCGCGGTCCGTGGCCGCTTTATTAGGGTACTGCTCCGGAATTCGCCTGGCGTTTACTGGAGAAACCACGGAAAACTATTGGGATTAGGAGAGACGCTGTACAGGGACAGGTAGGTAGCAGGCCGGAACGAGGATCGGTAACCACCACGGGAGTAAAGGACGGAGGCGCGAGAACATGAGCGGACTAGGAGAGGTAGGTGGTGAGAGAGTTGGGGTCGGAGAAGGGTTGGAGAGACGAAGGACGGAATCTGGGGTAAGGGCACGGGAGATGCCGAGGTAGGATAAGTATCGGAAACGAGATCAAGATCGACATCAGGAGATGGTGTTCGAAATAGAGATTGGGAAAGGTGGCTCAGGGATGGCTCATCACCTGATGTCACTGCAGTTCCTCTGATCGGGAGGTCCTATATTCGAGTCCTGACAGCGTTAGGAATTCCGATGTGCGTCTAGAAAGCTAGGTCGAGGTCTGTTGCTGTTTGGAGGAGACTTCCAGCGACAGGTTGCTCTGATCGGTATTTTTACGTAGTTTCTCCTATCAATGCCAGGCGAATGCCGGAGCAGTACCCTAACAAACGAGACACGGACCAAGCGCGATATCTCCTTCCCATACCTTGTCCTATCCTACCCTTTACTTACACACACTTACACTTATGTACTGTGTACTTACACTACCGCACCTGTCGCGTTTTAGATGTTGCTTCGCTAGTGGAAGATACCTGGTTGGGGAAAAACCTGCTAGCCGACGGTACTGGATGTCGGCACTGGATGTCACCATCCAGAGGGAGAATATCACCACCATTTCATGCATTAACCACATGCATTACACTTACGGGACTTAATAACTTTAGCACGGGACTTCATGACTCTGACGCGCCCGGAATCACTAATCAATCGTTCAGTCGGGATAGGGAGGATGATGGTCGGAAACAGGGTGATAAGGGACAAGAGTGTGGGAACGGTGCCAGGGTCGGGAGAGAGAGTTGCAATCGGAGGCTGAGGGAGCGGGTCCGGAATCAGAATTGAATTGCCTTATTTTACGCAGCGAGACTCAGGCCATGAGGCTTGCTCTTCCGTCTGACCACGCAAATTTCGCTACGCTCCTTTCAGCAACTAGCGGAGAAAGAAGGTATTCCTTGGGCGACGAAAGAGGCGATTTGAATTTAGCTCAGAGGCGTCATTTAGGCTTGAGGACCTTTTACATGCAGTAAATCTACTAACATGTGACAGCCGGCTTTACTTCCCCTCCGAAGGAAGGCGTAAAAAGGATTTTTTCGCCCCTAGTAATCCATGACTTCGATCGGGTTTGAACCCGTGAACTTGGGTATAACAGTCCGATACGCAGTCCATCGCCACCACTGAATCGAGAAGAATCGGGAGTGGAGTACGAGCGGGAAGGAGTACGAGTGGAGTACGGCAGCGGCGGGCGACGCGATGGGGGCAGCGGGGCAGGGGAGGCTGGCGGCGTCAGGGCGCCTGGTTGCGCAACACGGGCAGCCCGGGGCGCAGTCGGCGACAGATCCCAATCTGCGCCAATTTCACGCTTCGGAGACCGGGGCTCCGGCGAAGCGGCGTAATATGCGTTTCGCGTGTGAATCTGGTGCAGCGCCTGCCTACGAGTGTTACCAGACGCATGGCCCCTGACGTGGGACGCGATGAAATACTCCCGCGACAGCAGAACGGCGATTCAAATAACGCTGAATTATCTTAGGTAATATCACGAGTGCTTTGAAAATTGTCGATAAATCCCCAACTCGCGAAGCGAGTAGCACGATCCTTTAAAAGGACCATTCCATGAATAAAATTACGTCCAACAACGCGCCAAATATTGAAAACGACTTAAAGCATGTTAAAATCAAAGAGGTTATGTCATAGAACATACGCAGTTTGTTGCACATCGACTTAGCGTCAGCGATCGATACATACTGTCTCCTACGAGTCGAGTCGCGCCTTATTCTTCTCTTATTCTACGAATAGGGAGAGTTAAGAAATATCATCTAGAAAAAGTGATACATGTTTTGAGATACACCGCTCTGATTGGGGAATTTTATACGTATAGTTGAATACTATTGTTTTTAATTTCACGAGTGGAATAGTCTGTATTATTTTATGAGAGAAGATTGGAGGTAAATTTAACTTCGAAAGTGGTCGAACACTGGATACATCTTACCATGAAAATCTATTAGATTATCTAATATTAAAGCAATCGCGTTTTCGAGTTATCCACTCGCATGCAGTTTAGAAAATATCAGCATGGAACGAGTACGTCTGCAAGAAACCTAACGGTATCTCAGAATATCCCAGAATTGTCGATATTACAGACTCCCATTTGTTTCTGACTTCGACGATTAGACGACTGATAGACGTTATGTAGGAATATGTAATCAGATAAAACACCAATTTACATTTCGCTAGCTCTTCTTTAACATGCTTCTACTCAGTAATATATATAGAAATTAAAATTATGCGAATTCAAAAGCGAAAAAACATGTTGTGTCAAAGACACGTTTGATTCAAGATGTATATCGTAATAAACACAGAGTCAATTAGAAACGAAATATATACCAGGAGGAATTTGGCCTCGTAGCATAAAGAGCATCAACCTTCTTCCCCACATAACGTCCTTCTAGATTAACTGTGCGAAACAGTAGCTAGGTGACGAGGTACGGGGAAAATTTGGAGAACCTCTGAGACATTACGCCCATCATGGGCGATGTGCATCTGCGACGTTATCATAAGGCAATTACACAATTTTCTCAAGCGCGCGGATATGCTCACCGTATCATCATTCTCTTCTGCTTCTTTCCTTTTTCTTGAAAGTTCTGACGTAATTATATGCTTACAAATAGTGAAAATAGTTAAAGAAACATTAAATATAGCTTCTGTACGTGGCTTGCCCTATAATCAGAGAGTTTCGTAATATTCTGTAACGTGAAGTCATTAACAACACAAAACAAAAATAAGAAGTTGACGAGGGACAAACATTATCTACTAATCAACACTAGTCTTGTTGTAAAGGATCCAATATGACAATCTGTGAAGTAGCATTTTTTCTAAGAAAATATCCTTCCTTGTCACCTTCAATTGAAAATTATCCCTATTTTCTTGATATGTGATTTCTTAATAAAACAAGAAATAATACCATTTTGTTCGGTAGAAAATAGAAAAAATATAGTGTTTAAAATATTTTAGTATTAATACAATTCAACATTTCAAAATCAAACGAAAAATTTACTAAAATAAGTATATTGACATTGTTTAAAATACGTTTACCCATTTGTTTATTACATTATCATCATTTTAAACATGTTTATTTTTTAAGAAACAGACAATATGCTAGTGCTTAATAAATACAACAAAACAGGCACAAAATAAATTTAAGACAGCAGAGAACGGATGTCGGGAAATTTTCTTTTACAAATCGAACGATTACGGAATGAAATAGATTGCCTGCAAAAACCTTTGAACCCTTTCCTCAAAGCGTTCAATAGTTTAGGAAATTAATTTAGGGTATTATTAAGTAAATGAGGGAGAATAGTGGGTTATATAGCGATGCATAAGTGTTCAATTGTGAAGTGAGGTGTCGTGCAGTATATAGCAGAGAAATAAAGAAGGAAATTTTTTAGGTCTTAGTGAAGTGAAGTGCAGTGTGATCCTAATTGTATAAACATTCAGTGCGGAGTTAGAGTATGGAAGTTTTTTTCTTCTTTTTCATTTCTCTCTTAATGTAATTTAATGTTTAATGAATCAGTCAGTTTTTATATTATTATCATTGTTTTACCCTTATTTTTATTATTTTACCATTATTATTACTATAATTAGTATATAATTTGCTAGTTATATTACCTTATTATTATTATTATTATTTTTCCATTACATCACGACTGAAGATGTTATGAGTCGGCTGAATATACAATCTACTCCAGGTTGCAACCAGTTACCTAAGGAGCAGATCCGGTGACTATCAGTGCCTCTACAATACTTAACGCAAAATGTGGGCTGTTCCAAATAAAGCTATTTCTTGCACTTCCCAGTCTTTTGAATTACCGGGGAGTTTAGACAGGTTCTTACTCAAATTTTGCGGAACAAATCCCAGAGCTCCGATAACTATCGGGACGACCTGTGCTTCTACGCCCCACATTCGGCTGATCTCGATTTCCAAACTCTTGTATTTAAGACGCTTCTCTGCCTCCTTGGTAACGACGTTTTGATCGCAAGGTACAGCAACATCGATAAGTAAACACGATTTTTTCGCAAAATCCCGGATAACTATATCCGGTTTGTTTGCCGCTATCGTGCGATCAGTTTGAATTTGTTGGTCGTACAATATCGTACACAATCCAACAGACGTCACCGGTAATTATTATTATTATTATTGGTATGAGTGTTCTATGTTACTGAGAGACTGTATTTTCATGTTTTTGTAATTAGCTGCCACCGGGTTATACCGAATTGCAGTTTAAATAAATCTGTCTATCTAAAAATTACTGTCACATTAACACTTCAGTAATCGCGCGGAGTATTTGGATACCTCATGAACTAATTTTCTTGAACTACTTTTCTTTCCTTTGAAATGGTTATAGCAAACATGATTGTGTATTCTTCAATTAAACTATAAGAAATACATTTTATTAGTTCCAATCACGTAATTGTAGTAGTTTGTACGTTATAGCCTTTTAATGTATTACTCTGGGGCATCTAAATTTTCTCCGCGAGCATCTGTGTAACTTATCAATGTCATGGCAATGCGCACGGCAAACCTGCACTCGGCCTACCTCACAGTGTCGGATTTCGTGTGAACTAAGAAGTGGGATGATGAATAATGCTTTCAGAGAAAGCCTCCGGGGCAGACGCCATGCATAGCTCACGCTGTCGAAGTGAATCTTGTTAATTTTTTTGGCAGTGCCCACAGAAACCTTACTGTCGTATTTGGCGCGCTATTGTTTTTAAGAGTTAACATTACGAAACAGGTATGAAATAATCTGATTCTATGCATCTTGTTTTTTACCTAGTCTTATTTTTCTGATGTTGTTCTGATATTGTGATGTTTCAGATGTTCTGATGTTTCTGTTTTTCTGATTGATCTTAGTTTTCTGATGTTGTGGTATTCAAATACCCCGTGCGAGTAAAATACCCCGTGCCCAACGGGGTTCGCAAGTAGCGGAGTGTTAAACTATTAATAATTTATCTCAGTGGCACCTGCCCACCTACGTATCTCTGGTTCGATGGTAAGTCAAATTACATAATATTGAGAAATGCACGGGCATCCAAATTACGTTACCCAATTCAAAATTTCTTGTATGTGACACTTTCGTTGGCAAAATTCGTGATACGTGTGTTACATAAGCATTATATACCGGAAGGAAAACGTCAAATATAATTCGAAGCACATATCATGAACAAGATTAGGATACTCACAAACTGACCTTCTAACTATGTTTAGAAAATCGGTACAACATTCAAAAAGCACAGGACGTCCGTGAAAATTATTTTAAAAAACGACAAGTATAATTTTGCTTTTAAAGGAGGTAAATCTATAATGTTGTAGTGCATATAACTTTAAATAATATGGGTAGTTTATTAGGAAATTATTTATAACAGGGATATCAAATATAAATGAAGTCCAGGACCTTACGATTTCCATGTATCAGCCAGTCAATCTGCGTGAAGTTCCTTTGCACTGTGAACCCTAGAACCTCCTGGTCAAAGGCACTGCAGTGACATCAGTTGATTCCCTGAGCAACTTTTGCCGGTCTGGTCTCAACACCGAAAGCCGAGCCAAAATATGGTGTGGCTTGATTTGCTTGAAAATTTTTCAAAAATGTAGTTCCATATTCGTAAGCAGAGACATTTAAAACTCTTGCATAGAAACAAAATGGCGGATCAAAATAGCTTCCGTACCTTCCTTAAAAGTGCTTTTATTCATGTTAAATTTGCATACGAAGTTTTTGAGGTTGCTGATTAAAAAAATAAATTGACATTTTCGAAAAACAATTAGGCGGATCCAGTAATGATGAACCAAAATAGGTAAATCAGCCTTGATTGACATGTGGATGTCGGGTATTTCCACGTAGGAATTGACTTTGACAACGAGTCTTGTGTCTCGGGCACAGTGCACTGGTTCTCTGACAGGTCTCTTGAAGTCGGGAAGGTCTCCATGCGAGACGCGTTGCAGGTATAGAACGCTCAGTTGATACCACGCGCTCTATGCACATGACTCAAAAGTGCTCGAATAACATCAACTGATAACTATCCCTAACTCCCATCTCGTTAAAAGACAGAAGGGATGTTATAGCAGAGTTAATTTGTGTCAATCAAAATTTAGTGGCGATTGATAAAGGTAGAAAAGTCATCACAATTTTAGCGCATGCACAATGGAAGGTTTTTCCTATACAATCCAACCTATAATAAATTCTTCATTGTTGTAAAATGCACAATGTTATGGAGTTCTTCTTGTCACTTGAGAGGAGGTGCGTTGGAATTATTATTATTATTATTATTATTATTATTATTAATGGTCCTAATTAACTATTCTTTACGACCATACCTGAGCTGAAAGGTCTTGATGAATGATCAACAATCGAGAATTCATTTTAATTATGACGAAAACATGGGGAAACATTACCTCACAAAACGGAGACGGTGAGGAATTGAGGATATGATAAAAATATTAAGTCGTACTAGCGTACCCGTGCGAGAACTCTCGCATGTTAAATCCCACCCCTTCCCTATCCATTTGTCTATCCGTTCCATAAAGGAGAGGAACTACTAATGTACTTACAGAATATCAAACAAAATAACAATGCAATTGATGTTTGAAACAAATTTTCAATTAAAGTTTATTCAACATTATAGAGAGATGTTCTTGGAGCAATTCATTCTTCTTTAAAAACAACATTTGAAGAAATTTTTCAATCTTCCTTGAGAGTTAGCTTTTCGCTTTCCTAGATAGTCAAATAATAGAAAAGGTTTTTACTCTTGAGAAAGCCAAGTAAAGTAGTGCGAAAATACCGGATCGGGCAAGAACAGACCTACTCATTGCAATTTTATTTAACTTTCCTTGATTTGTTATGAAGAACCGAGTGGGTTTTGGAGAGTCAGGGTATTGAATTATTTCTGCGTCCTTACGTTCCTCAAGAAAAACAATTCCGAGCCAAAAAATAATCAAACTAAAGTTTTTACCTTTGAGTACTAAATACCATTTGTTAGCATTAGAAACAATTTAGTAGGCATTAGTAAGCCCACTTCGGTACATGGGAATGTTGCTCAAACTATGTTTGCATTTTTAATATCTTAACGAACCAACACCTTGAGTTTAATATCAAACGGTGTTTTATTTACTATATGAGTTTGCATCTGGGCGTTGGTGTGCATACTTCCAGATACCGCCAACATTTAAATTGTGCGTTTGGACTACGATCGTTGGCAGTTGTCGGGTGACTTGCACTATTCTTTCTATAATTTTAAATTTAGTTGTTTTTTAATTGATTCACGTAGTACTGTAGGCTAGCGCGTTTTAATTTTTGTTTTCCATTTATTTCAAGGTATTTTACTTTAGCTACTTTAAAAAGTTTGTTCTTTGTGTTGTGCCATAGCACAAGTTTTCTCCCACTACCTCTGCGTACCTGTGCGAGAACTCTCGCATGTTAGACCCCACACTCATCCCTGTCCTTCTATTTTCATTCTAAGAGGGAAAGTAGTTAACGAAACCTGTTTATTTGTATCTATACTACTTACTATCTATACTACTATACTTTTATTTGTATCTATAAAGTTAACTTGCAATGTACTAACACAATTACAATTAAAAATAAAAACAATGCAATTAATGTGTAAAAGATTTTCAATAAATATTTACTCAATATCATGGAGCATTTGCTTGGAACAATTCCCAACACTTACTTAAAGATATTTGAAATAATTATTCAATATTCTTTGTCAATTAAGTTTAATTTTTCGTGATAGTCACAAAAATATTAGCTTTTTACTTTTGAGAAAGCTACGTGTCTGAACCCGTTGACTTGAAAATTTCATCGAATTATAACGAAAATATTGGCACGGGTAAAACACAAACAGAGTCTTCACTCTTCACTGAACACCCACATCCTTCCACAATTAAGTCCACAGCACTTTTAGACCATGAAAAAACGACTGAAAAAAGGACTGAAATATTGAGGTGGCCTTGATAGTATTGAAGCGTGGAACCGAAAAGTTAATTGAATGGATCGGGGAATGTCTCGTCTTGTAGATTATGGTGTGAAAACGTATCTTTCAGGCCTTTGGCCTCAAAATTTTACTTTTTAAGGCTCTAAAACGCTTAGTTTATGAGTTATTTGCCGATATAGGTTGACATGTGATGCGGGTTGCATTTTACATGAATATTTCAATGTGTTTTTTTAAAGAAATCATCCATATTTTTAAAGTCAAAATGAAATCCGTCAAGTCTCCGTGAAATTCTCTTTCTTTGGAGACCTCATTTATACAGATTGGTTGCATGTGAGAGCCGGAACCCAAAGGTATACTACTGAAATAATACAGGAGACGATTCCACTACTTTGGGATTTGCATCAGTTGCGCACAGGATCACATATCATTTTACCAGTCACATTAATATAAATGGCGGCTTGATGCAAATGTAACAATTATTGAACTGAACAACAAACAATGAAAAATTTCAATGATGGGCATGAAAATCATGAAAAAAAGAATGTTAATAGAAATCCCCTGTGACCTCTAAAATGGTCTGTTGAAAGCTTGCCGTAAACTACCTTGTCCACTACAAATTCCACTTACGATCCACCAGAACCAGCTGAGGTGGCTCAGAGCACCAACTGATGTCACTGCAATGCCACTGACAGGGTAATTCCAGGGTTAGAGTCCCGACTGTGGCAGGAATTTTGGCACTAGCCTGCCGTGTGGAGGATACTTCTAGCGACCAGTTGTTCTGTTCAGTATTTTATCGTGGTTTCTCCCATAAGCAGCATTTGAATTCCGGAGCAGTATGTCATCAAACGGGTACGGACCGCGCGCGATCTTTTCCTCCTCTTCCTTGTCCTATCCTCTTCTTTTACGCATGCATACACTTACATGCATTACACTACCATACATGCCGAGAGACCAGTCGGGAACTGAGACCTTTTCCCGGCTGGGGCGGTGTCCGGCTGGTGGGAGGTACCTACTTGGGAACACCCCACAATCCGACGTGTAGGACTACGCCTGCTCTTACTATCCAGCGGGTAAGATAACTGTCTCCTCCCGTGATAAATTATCTTACGAGCCATAAAATCCGCCCCTTATTTATTACTAAAGGAGATTAAAATGTCATTTCTATCCTTTTCACTTTAGGACAATGCCTTTTAGTGTAGACATTAATTTTATGTTATGACAAAAGAAAATGACCCATTTTATTTGACTGTTTTGGCATTTTTCGCCAATTTCGACTAATAAGTCATTTCTGATCTTTTTCTGTCATTTTAAAGCATTTCATCGATTTTAATATCATTTTAGTGGTACTTATTTTAAATAATATTTAAGAAATGCAACAAATATTCTCCACAGAATTCCTGAGTAGCGTAATAGATTTCTTCGCAAAGAAATTGTAATGCCAACCATCGTCTCCTATATTATTTCAGTAGTATACCTTGCCTTTGCGGCTCTCACACGCAACCAATCTTTATAAATGAGATTTCTAAAGAAAGAGAATTTCACGGATACGTGATTAATTGCACTTTCACTTTAAAAATATGAAGGATTTGTTTAAAAAGCGCATCTAAATATTCATGTCAAATGCAATCCGCAATACCAATGTTTTGGGATCTATATCGTCAAATAACTTCTAAACAAAGCGTTCTGGGGCCTTCAAAACTAAAATTATTTGTAAAATAAAACTAAAAAACTCAAAGAAACGTTTTTCTCGTCATAATCTACAAGATGAGACAGTGTTGGACATTCAATTAAATTTTCGCTTCGGCGCTTCAATGTACCAATGCCATCTAAATATTTCAGCCCTTGTTGCTGGTAGCCATTTTTATGACGGCACATTTAGAACGCTTAGATTCCTCAATCCTATATTTATGTTTTCTGTATACACCGTTGTTTGTGCAGTCTGACCTGGTTCATTTGCGTAATCATTAATTCAAGATTTGCTTTCTAGCAACAACTAGAAGAACTAATATAATTGCTTGATATGTATGATGTTTCTTATGCGTGTAAAGAAACCATTCAATTAACATTTTGCCGTGGTCTAGAAGTGCTGTGTACCTAATTGTGGAAGGATGTGGTTGTACAGTGAAGAGTGAAGACTGTGTTTGTGTTTTACCTTTACCAGTATTTCCGTTATCAGCAGTGCTTCAATGAAATTTTCCAGTCAGCGGGTTCAGACAGAAGCTTTCTCAAAAGAAAACAGGTTTTTTGTGACAATCACGAAAAGCTTAAAGTTAACGGTCGAAAAATATTGAATAATTACTTCAAATGTTGTCTTTAAGGAAGTGTTATGAATTGTTCCAAGAAAACTCTCCATGATACTGAATAAATCTTTATTGACAATTTCTTTTAAACAACAATTGCATTGCTTTTTTATTTTTATGTGATATTGTGTTAGTACATCGCAAATTATCTTTATAGATTTTTAAACATATAAACACGTTTCATTAACAACTTTCCTTCTAAATGGAAAGAATAGACAAATGGATAGGGAAAGTGTTGGGTTTAACATACCAGAGTTCTCGCACGGGTACGCTAGTTGTATGTAATCTAAGGTTCCTGTGACGCCCATCAGCGCCATTGTTGGTTCGGCCAATTTCACGATAACTAAAAACAGATGTTCTGGTAAAGAACAGCCCAAACCAAAAATTTGCAACCCGTGTGCACGTGAACGTACAGAAGAAGCCTCGATTACATCAGTAACAGATTCAACAGCTTGAGTTGTTCAGCTGAACTGTTTTTGATCAATATATACGTCATTTTTCTTGCTTTTAAAGCATTTTAAAAACATTTTAAGAGCATTTAATTGATCATTTTTGACGATCTTTTGGGTCTTCAAAATCTGTCCCCAGCAGCCATAGCAGTTGAAGTCCCAGGAAACACGAAATAATGCGCGACCTGACTATTTACGCCGCGAGGTTTTTTGTTTTAAATTTATTTATTTTCTGGATGAAATTACAAAGTTCAGTTAATGTTTAACTTTACATTTGCGTTTGCTGGCTTACAATCTAACTTAAACTAACTTACTACTAACACTAAACTACATCTGGCGGGGAACTCACAGAGAACCACAATTTTTTTTATTGTATATTGCTGAAAATGTTCAAGACTGCATGTAACGGATATCTCTTTTTTATTCGAGTCTGACGTTCTGTATGTCCCCATGCTCCCAGCTTGAAATTTCTGCTTTGGTTGATCAACTGCAGGTTCGAATAGAAATTATAGGCAAGATAGGCAATATGACGAGTGATAGGTTTGATCAGTGGCGTATCTACGGTATGGCAGGCATGGCAAGTGCCATGGGCGCCACTCACTAGGGGCGCTATTTACAGTATACCCTTTAAAACAAATAACAACAACCCTAATTTCAAGCATCCCCACAGGGGCGCAAATTCTATGCTTGCCATTCGCCCCTGAATACCTACATAGATACGCCTTTGGGTTTGATGTCTAATTCGGTGTGTAGTTGCTTGTCCGAGTCACCGCGAGGTGTACGATGCGTCGGAGTTCCGAGGGCTGCGCTAGTGGCGGGTCGTCCATGTTGCCGCGTCGCGCAGCTTTCCCACGGACGCCGAGGCGACCGCGGCGCGATCTCGCGGAGCGTCGCTTTCGATGGAAGAAGAGCTTCGGATGCCGCGCAGCTGGCTCAGCAGGCCACACGTGCAGAACCGCTCGCACCGACCGTAAGCGCACGTTACGAAGAAAATAACAAGAGGAGAACAGTTTGATGTCTCCGCCGACCGGGAAGTTGAATTCGAGTTCTCTACATCGTGATTCTGTATTTTTCTCATGAGTTCTTTTGGAATGCTTCTCATTCTCATTTTTATAAGAGAAGGTATTGGCAGGTAAGCGAAAACTAATTTTTATAGAAAATTATGGAAAACATAATGGTGTTCATATATGAACTCTAATGAGGTAAAAGGCTGAGATGGATACGGTACACCTTTCTGAAAGCAATATGCTAATCATTTATGAAGGATAGAATTAAGAGATAAATTGACGGGAAAATAAATAAATATGGTGGCCTGTCAGAAAACGAAGGGTAAACCAAGGACAACATGGCGGTGTGGAGAATAATATTTGTATCCATGAACAAACGGACAGTGAAGCAAGAAATATACAAAAAGAGAAACTAGTGATGTATTTACTTTCTAGCATTACTGAAAACATCCACGTAAAATTGAAATATTGCAATTATTGCGCTACTAGCACCTCAGCTACTTCTTGAATACGTCCAATTCCAACAAAGCACCTGCGATGTATATCTGCATGCATTTTGACAGCCAGGAGCAGCAATAATTTACTTTTACAAATGAAACAAACAGGAATAAATTTGTCTCTTACAGTATACGCAGCAAATTATACAGAAGCGAGCAACGCATTTTTGCCAGATCAGCGCACGATTACAAAATAATTTCTTTTCTTACGCAGGTAAAGGCGAGAAAGTTAAAATTGGAAGCTAGTATCCAAGACGAGCCTTAGTAGTTAGTCCAACTAACGAACAAATTAAAATGGTGGGAGGGGGGGGCAGACGGCGGTCGCCGGTAACGAAACCCTTGTCAGTGGGCCTTTGCCGGTATTTCAGGCAACATGAATGGGAAAACACATACACCCGTTAATTTTATTTCTGCTAGAAAGTTTTCCTTTTGTAGATACTGGAACAATGGCGAAGTGTTTAGTGTGTTCGAAAGAACCGTGGTACGTTAACAAGTCCAACTTACAGATGCATTATGTAGCTTTCGACCCAGAGAAATCTGCGAGATGAAAAAAATTCTGATAATTGAGATAGCTTGCTATCATGGGATGAATAAAGGAATTTGTAGGTTCAAGATTATTGAAAATATTCTGAAAATCACAAGGATTTACAACACTCTCAAACAAAACTGTACATAAAAAATAATCAAGCGTGGGGTCGAAATTCTCTCATCAAACTAATTCGTTATATTACGTACTATTGTATAAAATATTATTGTGCTAAAATGTTAAAACTGTCTTTTCCAAAAAATGTAATCCAATGGCATAATTTGAAAGTGGAATTACTGGTTTTGAGAAAGAGTAAGATATTGTTTTGAGTTATGTAATAATGTATGTTGTATTATATAATTCTTCACATTGTTATTGAACCATCAACAATTTAAATACTAATTACTATTTAAAAACGTAATTATCGATTTTCCGAGCAAACTTCCTCCCCCCCACTTTCGTACCATCATTGGAACACTATGCGCCAGCCGCCGCGTCGGGCTCTGCTGGGAGAAAGAGAGCAGATTTCTGTTACGCCACAGAGCATTGAGTTGACAGACACTGCTCTAAGCTACCGACTGGTCTCCCGACATGAGTGATAATGTACTGCATGTAAGTGTGTGTGTGTGTAAGGAAGGGGTGAGAAA
Source organism: Acheta domesticus (assembly GCA_031308135.1). NCBI lineage: Eukaryota > Metazoa > Arthropoda > Insecta > Orthoptera > Gryllidae > Acheta > Acheta domesticus. Next base: position 97,107,787 of record JAHLJT010002406.1, on the reverse strand, counting down.
AGAACAAGGACGTGGAAGGAAGATCACGCGCGGTCCTTTGCCTTTTGGTAAGCGTACTCCTCCAGCATTCGCCACGTGTTGACCGGAGAAATCACAAAAAACTACCTAGCCATACGGAAATCTACCTAAGGAAAAGTAGCCTAAATTCTAGCAGCTGATCGCTAGAATTCTTCTGCACACTGCGGCTGAATTCGACCTAGTTAAGTAGTATGACGTAGTGGAATACACACAGACGACTTCAAAATAAAATCTTAAAAGTATTTACAAAAGAAAAATATTTACAATTTAACATAATAGTTTCAGTCTACTTTCGGCAACCTTTTCTCTCCCTTAGCCGCATACAGCGACCGTCCCTAGGCCTATAGCCCAGCAACCCTGCATTACCGCAGAAAAGCGACGCGTGGGTGCGCGCTGTCCGACCTAGTCCCGTGACCGTGCCCGTCACATGGCTTGACGCCAAAAGAAAAAAATCGGTCGCCGTCCGGCGGACCGCGTGCCTAGATGCACCAATCTGAACACTTCTCTCCCCGTACCTACGTACTCTCGTCTCCGATACAAAACTTACGAGAACGCGGGCGCGTATGGCACCGCGTTTTATACTCGGGACCTGTAACTCCCACCTCTCTTGTTTTGCCGGGTCTGTCCCATACAGTCGATAAGTAGCCTCGCCGACTAGCTTCCGGAGACTGGAGGCTGGTACGCGTCCACAAGACTTGCACTAGCCATTCAAAAGGGATTTTTGGCCCTGCCACGCTGTCTTCGCCAGCCTCCGCCTTTGTCTCCCAGCTTCCGCCTGTAGCCTTTCACAGGCCTAACGGTACCACCTATTGGCCCATTGTATACAACGCCACAGTAGCTAGATTAGAAAATCCTGCCACCGTCCGAACTCGAACCCTAAGACCTCTCGGTCAGAGGCAGTGTAATGACATCAATTCATGCCCTGAGCCACCTAAGCCGGCCCCGGCCCTCAGATGCACCAGATTTTTTGTTGTTATTATTATTATATTATTATTATTATCATAATACTGATATTCTTAATTTAGTTTGTAAATCATTGTCACCGAGTTATACTCAACTGCAGTTAAAAATATTTATTCTCTTTTTAAATATCCAAACTTCTGTGCCTTGAACTCATTTAAGGACAGCAACTCATGGAGATTCATTATAAACATTTTGAATATACAAATTGCTTCCATAAACTTCGCAGCCTACTCGCGTATCACTAAATCATTTAAGCCTACCTTCCGTCTTCCTGGTGTGCTTTCGCAAGCATAGCTTCTCCGCTTTGCCGTGTCTTGACTGCACTTGCATGGTGACTGGATTCATTTGCCTCTGCACACAAAGAATCATTCATTACAAACATTATTTGGAATGAATATGAAAAAACAACTTTGACTTAATAAAACGAAATATGAGTCAAAAATTGACGAGGGATTAAACAAAAAACAGAAATAGTCAAATCCTGCAAATCATATGGTTTCTTTTATCACTACATAGTATTTGAGTAACTGCGAGTCCCCGTGCGTTCGTTCGTCCGTGAGTCCGTCACTCATGGTTAGACCACTTCCCGTACACCATCGAGACATACGAGGTTTCATTCGACACATCTCTGTCTCCTAGAGGGGAACTGGTAATTTGTTTTCGGATTCAAGGAGAAGATTCTAAGAAATTTCGAAAAACGTGTTTTGGCGCTTCGATCTTAGTAGATAGATCAGAAATTACACCTAAGCCAAATAATGGGTGGCCCTATATAGGTGGAGTTGATTAAAGCCCGGTATTGGGAAGCAATTTTTGCTCCGCAACGCCATAATTAGTTTTTTCACGATGTCAACACTGATTGTTGCTGTCTCTAAGTGTAACAAGCGAATAGTGCGGCAACTTCATTTCATTTTCAACCGTATTACCATATTTTTTAAATAAATTTTTCAGAATACCTCAAACGGTATTGTATTGGAACTTATCAAGTTTGATCAACTTCAAATGAATACGGACAAAAACCAAACTGTGAGTAATGCTAGAGAATAAAATCACATTACGTTCTTATGTACGACATCTCACAATTACGTTTTTAAGCGTACAAAGAGTGATTTTCAATTGAATTTGACAAACACCTTGTTCTTATTAAACTTATCTGAATTTGACCAACACCTTTTTCACATATCCAGACGAAACGATCGCCTTTTAATGTTCGTATAGATTCTCCTACTAAATGATATACAGAGCAATTGCAGAAGCAGAAGTGAGCACAATTTAGACTGAGTCTGTGCAGTTTTAATCTCTTCAAAATTTAGAGAACAAAAAATGGAAGTGTTAAGCAAATCCGGGGAAGAATCAAATGAAGTTGTAGATTTTGGGTCAGAATTTTCGGATCTAATTGAGAATCATCTTATTAGAGAATAACGCAGAAGAACAGGTTTGAGGTAATCCTTTTATTTGCATTTTTGTGCGTATTAGCAAAAAAAATCGTACAAAATGTAGCTATCCTAAATGCTACCTATTCGCAACATTCATACCTGCAAGTATTTTTTTTATAGCGATTATAATTTTGAAATTGCAATTTTACCAGTTCATAACCAGTATGGAGATAACATACAAAGACCATGGGAGTTGTGAATTCTTGAACGGGAGTAAAACATTATAATATTTTACTCCCGTTCAAAAATGTCTAATCCCAGGGACAGTAAGTATTTATTTGAACAAAGATATGCATGGCATTTAAAAATTTTCAACGCATGGAATCTTGGGCTGTGAATAAGCAATTTACAGGCCAAATGATTAGCGAGAGAATTCGAAGATCCCTTTAGAGTCTAAAATAGCATACAGAGTACTAGTGTGCAAGTCATGGGTATCTCTAAGGCATTCATTTTGATCGAATAAGTATAAAAATTTTAGGTGGAAATGAACGAAATCTAACTTTTCAATCCCACCAACATCACACAAACCTCACTAATTACTGAACTATTTAAAGTGAAATTCAATTCTTTCAGCCACGGAACTTTATAAAAATCCAAAACTTTATGAACGGATTACATTATTACTGTCTGTGTATTTGTATTAGTGATTCAAATGATTCAATTTTGAATTATTTCCTGATATAATATGCCTATTTAATAACTACTAGAAATTCATGTTTCAGAAAGTAGAGGTTGTGCTATTTTTATTAGCCTAATCGTAAATGAAACATTAACTTATCACAAAAAATAGAATATCCTTTGGACATTATTTTTTGAAAAGTTTGCTTCTTTACAAAAAAAATACATTCTCGATCATCTTCACCTTTTCTGATTTCTTAATTCGTAGGACCACAATTTCTTTCAAGTTACAGAGCCGTAGTACTCGATTTTTCTCTCGCATATCCTGTTATCCGAGTAACTGCTCCATTCAAACGCGGGCGACTCGCACTGCAAACGCTGCCATGCGGCCGCGTGCATCGCCGATGCGATGACATCACGCCAAGTTCAAATGCGGGCATTCGCGCTTAAAATGGGCAAGCGGCAAACAAGACGGCGACAACGGCGGCAAAAAAAAGAAGTCTCTCTGCCGCCGCCATTGTCTGCCCTCGTCAGCGCCCCGCGCGCTGTTCTGTCCCCGAGGCGGTTCGCGGCCGCGCCGCTGTCGCTCCGCGCACCGCGTCACACAGCGCTGGAGATACACGGCGCACACACGGCGACGTGTTGAGAATGTTCGCATGGCGTGACATGTGTGTAGTACGTACCCGAGGCAATTTGTGTGAGCGCTATCTCGCAGGAGGATCGTAGAGTAGACTTTAACTTTTGTTCTGATTGTAGGATGCAGAAATAATGTTTCTTTCACGTTTGCAAATTAATTGTATTGCATTGAATTTTGGATTGTATTTTCTTCATATTTGTTCGAAATGGAGCAAAACAAATGTAGATTTACATGATCCCATTGTTGAATCTTTCCTAAAGTATATGTATTTTATAAATACGTAATGTATGATTGAGTTATCTTCAAATAAAGACATGACAAATCGTAAAAGTATACGTGTTTTAGAATCCATCCAAAATATAATTTTCATCTCATTGAAATATAATCTTGAATGAAATATTTATGCAGTTTATGTTATAAAACGAAATAATAATAATAATAATAATAATAATAATAATAATAATGAAATCAATGTCACATGAAACGTTAGACTAACTAAAAAGTTATTAACAACATAAGTATTGAAATTGCAATTTTATTGCAGTACGTGAATGGAGAAAAATGAAATATAGGTCGTTAGGTAGAGTTCGGCAACATATCGAGTATTGTAATAAGATGTTACTATACGAAAATCTTACGTTTTATGCAATTTTTAAAAATTCCAATAAATTATATTTTTTTTAAGTTTGTCTACTCGTTTTGCGAAATAGACCTTCTGATATTGATAGTAGGAGTATGATTAATAGGAGGCAGTGGATTATTTCTAAATACAATTACTTACATTACGAAACTAGTTATTGTTGTTAATAGTGTCATGAATTATCAAAACACTTGTATCTTAGAAATTAATTTGACCACACTCATGTATTTCGTACTTTGTCTTAAGACAAAGTAGAGAAACAAAATAACTGTGAACGTTCTAGAGTGATCGTTTTTACTTTATCGCTTTACTAATACTTTTTTTAACTAGATTTGCACAGGAAAGAAGATATTGATGAACACTAATTTTGCAGGAAAGCACACTGCTATTTGCATTCTTGTCATTCAGTACAGGACATAGGAGGTAAAATAATTCAGAAAAAAGTGTTTTAAGTTCGTCTCTTAGATTTTTCTACATAATTGCATAATGCATCATACGTTACGTATCTCATAACTCATGTCACATGTCACCAAAAATGATCAGCAAAACAAACATGAGTTGTGGTAAGAATACATTCCCAATCCAAAACAAGGTGAAATGAAAAAGAATATAAATTCATTCTTCATTGAAGTTGTCTTTACGTATTTTCACACCAAAGAACTAACTAAAATCTTTAATGTATATCGCCAACTGCTTTCGTTTCCTTTCCATGTTTGTCAAGCAAGAACAAGGTGCGAAAGGACAAGATAGCGTTTTGCTGCAAGAGAGATTGAATTCTCCGAACTGCATTGGTGACGCGAGCGACGCGAGCGACGCGGGCGATGAGATAGGCGATAACTCCATTGCAACAGCCTCAAGTCGCCACCTTAGCTGTCGCTGCCGGAATCGGAAATGCTGCTACTTATTTTACACCGATGACACAATAGCGGTGGTAAAGACAATGCTAAAACGATAACAGCTGATGGTAAGAAAATATCGGCACCCTTTTATTACAAAGGCCTCAGGCAGGCAAAGCTGAACGATTTTGTTTACTAAGGTACTGAATGCTGTTATTCTCATTTGAGACATTCTGGCAAAGCACGTGCATTTTTATTGCAGGATGATATGTTCTATTCACAAGCTGAGATGAAGGAGTTCTAAAATGTGAGAGAGAGGGAGGGAGGTAGAGAGAGAGAAGAGAGGAGATAACGAAGAGAAAAGGGAGAGAGGAAAGAGAGGAGAGAGGAGAGAGGGGAGAGAAACGGGAGAGAAGGGGTAGTGATAAAGGAGAGAGGAGGAAAGGGAGAAGGGAGCGAGGGAAAGTAAGGAGCGAGAGAGGGAAGAGAGAAGGGAGAGAGGAGAGAGGGAAGAGAGAAGGGAGAGAAGAGAGGGAAGAGAGAGGAGAGAAAGAGGAGAGAGGAGCTAGAGGAAAGAGAGGAAAGGGAGAGAAGAGAGAGGGGAGTGAGTGGGGGAAAGATAGGGGAGAGAGAGGAAGGAGGGTAGAGGAGAGAGATAGGGGAGAGAGGGAGTGAGGGAGAGGGGGGAGAAAGGAGAGAGAGGAAAGAGAGGGGGGAAAGGGGAGAGGGAGAAATGAGAGAGAAGGGAGAGAGGAAAGAGAGAGGGGAAAGGGGTGAGGGAGAAATGAAAGAGAAGGGAGAGAGGAAGGAGGAGAGAGGGGAGAGGCGGGTGAGAGGAAAGAGGGGAGAGAGAAGAGAGAGGGAGAGAAGAAAGAGAGGGGAGGGAGGGAATAGGGAAGAAAGGGATGAGGGAGGGGGAGAGAGTGGAGAGAGAGGGGAAGAAACAGAGTGGGGAAAGTAAAGAGAGAAAGAGAATGAGAGAAGAATTAATAAAATAAAGGAGGTTTATGTAAATGTATGAATGAATTTGAACAGTTTCATCAATACATGGCAACCTAAGGCAGGGGCCTAAACAAATTAGATAAGAGCCACTGGCATTATTAAGCTAGCTACCATAGAATCATTTGACTAGAAACAACGACAACGACAAAAGAGATAAAAGAAACACGGAAATATTTACCACAAATCACAATCAACATGGCATTCTTGGCACGTGTGTATTCAGGATAGAGGCCTTTCCCCTCACTCGAAATTAGGTAGAAGTACAAAAATGAAATAGAAGTAAAAAATGTATCTATAAAATAACGTTTTGACAAACAAATTATTGAAAACATTCTACGTATAAGTAGAATCGACCGTATGGCTAGTTGGCACCACCTGGTAGTTTCCACTTTCTAGCACATTACTTCTAGAGCAATAAAGTAATACTGCGGCAAAAACGGCGGTTTTTCTAAGGAAAAACTCGTATTATAAGGCCCTGATATAAAAGAATGGAGAAATCTTGTTCCAAAATATAGTATTTTTCCCCCTCTTTCCTCCTAGTCAGAAAGCAAGTTTCATACCAAAAAGTTAGTTTACAACAAAACGTCAGTCCGTCTCTCGATTCGTTCGTACGTCTATGAACAACGGATGTTTTTACACATTATTTTTTGTAAGAGTTTCAAATGATTTCTTATAAAGTTTCTGAAAAACAAAAGTTTTTTGTGAAAATGAGCTCAAAAATGTGCATTTTCGGAAACGCTTAAACGACATTTTCTCGAGAACGGCTCCAGTTTTTTTCAACGAATATGTCCGTATTCGATGAGAGTTCACTCTTCTACAATGTTCTTAAGGCCACATTTCAGTTCTACTATTAGGAGACTTAAAACATTGAGAAAAGGTGAAAAAAGACTTAGGCAACAATAGATGGTAACTGTGAAGAGGGTGAGGCACAACTGAAAGGTTAGCCCTGACACAAAAGATTAGGATACGAACTAGGATGAGAAAGTCTGTGCCATTATGTAGCATTACTAGTTACATTTTTAAACAACGCGGCCTATTTTTGAAAAGTTTGATTATATGAAAGGAAACTACATATAACATCAACTACCTCATGCTATTTGTATTTGCAAATTTTTGACTCTCGAACTTCTTTAAAGAGCATCAAGTAGGGTGTCATACTATTGTCGTGAGAGAGTGGGTGAATAAATCAATGTTAAAATATATTATTTTTCAGTGTCTTCTTTACTCAAATGCAAACTAATTCAACAGCATTTCGTTTTGCAGAACAGGCTCGCATTGGCAACTACAGAAATCTTCGTAGATTCAAACTTAAGTATTTATAAACCTGTGTTTAATTTGATTTAAGCAGTCTTTTACATATTTTGTAACAAAACCTGCCTCTTATCGTTTTGGAAAATTGAGGAGGTAATCTCAATAATTATTTCCAGTTCCACACTAAAGAGAACTGGAATTTGCGTTGTTTGGGAGACAAATTTGCAGTCCACTGCATTAGTAGTCACAAACTGTGGTCCTCAAAATTGAATTAAAAGTTTCCGACTGGCTTGAAACTTGCAGAACAGGCAACGTATGGCTTCTAGTTGGGAATTTGTTTAATGTCTATACCTTATTTTATATTTATTTTCTTATAAAACTTCTTATTCATATTGACATTGCAATAATAAATAAGAAGGGACCTTTTATGAACTATTTTTGTCTCAGACATGTTCACAGGGTAGAATAGCGATTGACCATTATCTGTCAAGTATCTCAATACTATCGATTTTGCAATTTTTAAAGTGCCAGTACTGGAACAAAATCAGGATTTTTAAAAAATAATAAAAATAGATCTAATTAAAAATTGGTAACTTTTAAGTAAGGTTTATACCCAGATATTTTCATTCCTGTGTTAGAGATTCACGTAACAAAGTATGAATGTACTTTGGCCCAAGAATTTTGAGAAAACTACGGAAGTATTGTTAACTGAGGCCACTACTGATGTCTTACCCTTGATGTGGATTTTAAAAAATCGCTTTATTTCGTAGAGATGTTTAGCAGAAAGAGAATGGGGTAGGTTCACACTGTGCCAACGAACCCCAATTGAAGAGTCCCAACCAATTACGAACGGGACTTTTGATTGAAGATGGCCGTAGAGTTGACAAGGAACTAAAAACTTATACACAAAAAACCAGGGGAATGATTGAAAGTCTCAGCTGAAAGAGAGAGAAGGAAAATGTTTCCTTCACAATATTACAAAAAAAATACAACAAGTATAACTATATACACGCTCTAAAATACATTTGAAATTACGGTTCCACCATCGTTGCACTGATTGAGGCCCTTATGGGAACTTCGTTAGCCCGCGAAGAATACGTGACACAAATCTAAGGCTTATGGCTACAAGGCCGATGTAGAAACCTGAGTGCCAACCAGTCCCTTGTGCCAACCAGCTCCTGCCTTCTCTATACTTTTAAAAGTAATGTAAATATTGTTAAAACTTGATAACTTGTTGCATCCCCTCTAAAAATGCCTGGCCACTCCTAGCACAAAATCTGGTGACGCTCAAGGTATGGCGACTTTCAATGGTGAACTGGGATGTAAAAATATATAAGATGTAAAGGCATAGAAGGCATAGATTGATTGATTGATAAGTGATTCCGGGCGCATCAAAGGCTATGGTCATTAGCCCCGTAAGTGTAGTGCATCTCTTCCCCCCCCTCTCTCTCTCTCTAATGACTGTGGCCTTGCCCGCTGGATGGTGAGATCTTGCGCCGAACTTCCCGTCGAATAGTGGGGTTTTCCCAACCAGGTATCTCCCACCAACGGGGTCACTGCCTCAGTCAGAACAAGCTCAAAGTTCCCGACCGGTTTCCCGGCATGTGTGTAAGTGTGGTGCATGCAAGAGTAAGTGTGTGTAAGTAAGGGATGAAGATAGGACGAGAAAGAAGGAAAGAGCACACAGTACATGGCTCGTTTAGGGTAATACTCCGGCATTCACCTGGTGTTGATCAGCGAAACCACGGACAACCACCGAAGAGAGCGGCTGGACGCTAGAATTCTCCTCCGAACAGCAACTGAATCCGATATAGCTGACAAGCTGGTGTCGAAAATCCTGCCAACGTCGGGTCTCGAACGTAAGACCTTCCAGTCAGAGACACTGCAGTGACATCAGTTGACGCCCTGAGCCACCTTTCCCAATGTGAAAGATGTCCCAATGTGTCGATTCGTCACCAGGCAGTGTAACTATAACCCCGAGTCGAAGGGAACCCGACGAAACCCAATATGGTCTTGAGCGTGTCACGCTAGCGGAACCTCGGCGAAAAATACGATCGGCTACTTCGTGGCTCGCTCTTACCTGTTGCAAACGGCCGATCGATCTAAAACAGCACGGCGCTGATATCGCCAGGATCAAATCGCGATGCAAGAAAGCCGGCAACAAAAAATACAGTAATAAATTGCGATTAAACGAGGGCCGTAACGAAAAATCGACACGACCCGAGAACGAGTATCTGATTGCAGTCACGGCGTTTGTGGTAAAACCTGAAGTACAACGGTGCCCGACACTTTAACTTGTTTACCCAGCATATAGAGAGACGGTAAACAAACAACAGCCTGCGTCATGCTAAGTTGCTTTAATTAGTTCGGGTAGTTTGGAAAGAATTTTCGCCAAAAACACGCGGTAATTGTGAGCGACGCAGCGGTGCTAACGCGCGAGAAAGCACTCGACTGTCGTCATTAGGCCGCAATTAAAAGGAACGACAGCATACGAGTAGAGAGGGCACGGGTTCCGTAGGGATGGGAGACGTTAAAGTGGGTACTGGGAAGACTTCTCGAGCCACTGGTCGCTGATGGTTCGCGAGCCGACCAGAGCGGAAGTTAATGGCCGTTAAATGAAGGGGTGAAAAACGGTCACGTTGAGGAAGACTTACTGGGGAATTTCCTAAACAGAAGAGTCCGCAGAAAATACTGGTTAAAAACGTTAAATGCTATTAATGATTGATAGAGCGTCTACCTAACAGAATAGAAAGAGCGAATGTTAGTGGTGAAGTATTGTTTTATACATCACCGACTGTGATGGCTCAGTAGCAATATCGTTTAATATGCAGTATCGCTGACCGGAAAGTGCTCCGGTTCGAAAACCGAACCGGTAGAGGAGGCTCAGGCTATCAACTGATGTCACTACACTGCCTCTAACCGGGAAATCCTGGGTTCGTTTCGAGATAATGACAAATTTTTTAAACTAGCTATATTAAATATGGGTCGATTTCAACCACTGACTGGACAAGAGACCTCTTCCCTTATTTTCCATCAATACCAGATGAATACCTCAATAAACTGGCCACGAACCGCGCACAATCCTTCCTTCCTCATTCGTGTCCTCTCTCTACCCTTACGCAGACATGCATTAACATGCGCTATACAGGCCAACATAATGGTAGTTATGAGCTTTTCCTGGAGTGGAACACCGCCATTTTTCACGATAAATATGCCCTTGCGGACCAATGACCTAACAAAGATTTCCAGAATTAATGACATATTCACTTGCTTTAACAACCAAGTAGACCCGACCATTTGAAACATTCTTAAATATATGAAGTTAATGCTGTGAGTTCTCAAATCCATAAACGTGGGTACATTGCAGTGGCACATGTGTAATATGACTTCTGCTCACATCAGTAATCTCATTTATTATAAACGGCACAGTGCGAGACTTCAGATCTCACATTCACACCTAGACCTGCATCTAACACCTTGAAGTTAATTGTAACGAATTTCGTTTTCGTGGGAAAGTATACATAGACAGGGGCATATTAAAGTGTTTTCGATCAGCACCATTGGATATTTGGCTTCAAGTCTTTTCGAAATACAGCCAACCACTCTTCACAATTTCAACCACTCTTTACATCAACTTTGATAGAAATAGTGGACAATGATTAAATGAAAATGAAATTTTATTTTTATAAACACTCTCTCAGAAATGTTTGCAATGAAAGTAATTTTTTCTTCGCATTAAGACTAACGATACCTATAAAGTCGATTATGTCGTATCTGCAAAGTCGAAAATCGACAATCTGACATACTAGGAGATGAATTTAATACCAAGAGGATAAAAATGAGTTTATGAAAAGTTTTGTATTTTAACACGTGTATGACGTTTTCATCTTCTTTTATAAAAAAATCAAGTAATCCCGTTTCCCATTTCAAATTCTGAAAGTTTTGTTTTCGATGAAAACGTGAAGTTTTCGAATAGCTAAATATAATGCTGTTGATTCACAGGATTTCTATATCAGTGTCAATCTACATATGTATTGTAGCGTCGTAGCGCACTGAAACAGTGACTACCTGCGGCAGATGGCAGGATGTCAAAGGGCGCAGAAGATGAATTGGGGAATTGCATTGGGAATTTCTGCCTAGCGCGGATACGGTGTGGACGACGGAGGCAATGGGGGCGGAGGGTAGCGCGGAGAGGCCTATACGAAGGCACGAGAACAATGCCTCCGTCTTCTTGTTTCTCAGCAGCGTCAGCGTGCGGTTGTGCGTAAGTTTGTGCGAGTGGCGCACGTGGGCAAGGGGCCGGCAATTCATTGTCGTGACGAGCGAGACAAGCATTAGGTCTCAGATGTAGAGCGGTGTGGTAGCCGTTCGATTAAAATCTCTCCTAGTAGTGGGATCTATTTACTTAGTTAATTGGAAACAGTGAAATTTGTTCTTTGTGACTACGGTCTAGTTTATGAATAAACTAACTGTTCTTACAACCCACTCTCGTCTGTTTTTTGATTACACCCGTATGACGTCACAGTATGAATAATGTGATTAATTTTAACCCGCAAATCAACAAAACACGCATTTCCATTCTCCGTTTTATAAAACATTGAAGAGGAAGAGGGTGTTAAGTCGCGACAGGTGAAGCTGCATAATAATTTAATCTTCTAAAACGATGAACATGTGTTAAAAATAGTTAAACACCACAAGTGAAGCGATATAATCACCAAACTTCCACCACGAAACCCTACGGTTGCGTCGGTCGCGACCGCTACTGCTCAGACAACGGTCGGACGGACGAAGAAGCCTTGCATGTCGTAATGTCGCGTGTCGCTTAGAGAGATGAATGCGGTGGCGGCGGCGGAGGCGGCGACGGGGGCGGAGCTGCAGCGGGGGCGCGTCGAGGGGCGTTGCTCCCGACCCCAGAGCCTCGTTTCCCTGTGCTGCTGCTTTTTGCCTCCTAGTCCTCGTCCATCGGGCTCGAGACGCTACAAGAGTCGCGGTAATACGTACACGTATGAAGGCAGCTCCTTACATTCGGCATTCGCCAAGCAGCGAGCTACCGCTCTCCCAATCCCGACCAGTTGATGTGTTCGGTAAATGTTCGCTTCCTTTGATGTGTCCGAAAGGCCGACACGCGGTGGGTAGGGCGAGAAATATCGGCAGACGTTGATGAAATGGTAAAATACTATAAATTAATCTCGTCAAATTCTCGCAAAGAGCTCAGAAAGAGCTTATTTTCCACGCAGGAATTGCAAGTTCATTCCGCACAATGAATGATGAGTTGTTTCCGCCACACAGAAGAAACGCTTAATAAACTATTCCTCTGTTCAAGAGGCGGAGGGGAATCTCAATACAGCGTGTTTTTTTATTTTTTGGTGGATTTATACCCAAGCTATCAGCGAGCTGTTCACCAATTGGATTTCACCGTGCCCTTATAAATACGGTGCTTTTTGTAAAAAGCTTATGGAAAAATTTTTCCGATTATTCTTAAGATTTTTATCATAAAGAAAGTGGGAAAAGTCAATTTCTGTGTGGTATGAAAACTTATTGTATGAGAATGTGATTTTTAAATTACACAAATTCCTTAGTAGTTTCTGAATATATTTTAGAGAGGTTTTCTAAGAAGTTATTTGAATGAAGAACCTCACGCGTGTTCCAAACTTATCCAATTATTTTGCCAAGACGTATTGAAAGCACAATGAAATATTTTACGACTAAAAATTCATATCTCAATTCTCAATTATCATCAGAACGTTCCAAAGAAGTGCATCACAAGTATATTTCCGATTTAGTAAGTTCGTAAAGAAATAATGGAAGTCATCAGAATTCATAATACCATATCAGAATTCCCACCATTAGTAAATTGATAGAAATAATTTACATTACCACCGATGCCTTGAAATTAGTAAAACGTTTTAATAAATATGTGCATAATTTGCAAGTGGTTAATATCAGTGGGAAATATCAGGCAACAAAGGACGTGTGTCATTGCTGCGACGAAGGCTGACCGGATAAAGACTTGGTGGAGCTCTCCTGCACTTCGAATTCGACTTCATTACTCTCTTCCCCTCCCCACAACTGGATCCTCTCCTTCCTGGAGAGTCGTTGAAATCGCTTCCGTCCGCCTGATTACCGTGCGCGCCTCTTTCCCCGTTCCGAACCCGCGGGTCGCGGGAACGGCTGCGGAGGTCGCCGACGGCGTCAACCAAGTTGCGACGCGTCGCGTGCGACGGCCGCTGCGGGAGCGCACGACACCAAAAGCGCACGCGTGCTTGCGCTAAGAGCCGCTAATTATTGCGGCGGTGGCCGAACGCGCGGAATCCGGAAGGCGGGGCCGCACGGAGGGCGCCGGGCACGCCACCCGCCGGCGCGCGCGCACGCGTGCGCCCGCTAACCGGCCCCGGCTCCGGCCTCGACACCGGCTAAGGCCCGGCCCGGCTCAAGCGCGTGCTCGGGAAGCCCTGCTACTCTCCGCGCGCCGGAAGACGGTGACTACAACCACGTACGAAGCAACTTAAAATCAATTGTGTTAACTAGCCGCCTTTGGGGCAAATTTTCTGAAGCCAGTTTGAGGCTAGTTCCTCGCTTGTCCGTGCGGTGCGCAAGATCAGTTTGGGTCGCGGTGTAAGATATACATCTTAAGATGACATGTGACTGTTACACATTACGCGACCAATCACGACCTAGCCCAAATGAGACACAAAGATCGCAGCGCTTATTTGCGAGAACTGTGAGAACTAGTCTCACATAAGCTTCAGTTTTAAACTGGGAGTGAACACAGCTATAAATCTTATACAGTGCTAATAATTAACTGTTTCCATCGCAGTGTTGTCAAAACTATGTGAATTATACTTATATTGGAAAAGGAGGTCTGATACCATACAGCTCTATCAAGTCACAACAATGACGCGTAATTCATAGAAATTGGTGACAGCGAAACGGAATTCAATTGTTGAATTCCCTACATTGTCGATACTCCGTAAAAAGATAGCAATTTTTATTTCCAATATTTGAAAAGAAATCATTTCTTTAAAGATTAATGTGTAAATGTATAACAAAAGGTCGAATAAAAAAACGAACAAAGAAATAATATACAAAATTGCAAATTCTAATTTACGATGCATTCGCCTGTCTGAAGCGGAGAAAATTTCCAGCGGGCTATTATGTATGTCAGAAATTTAGAGAAAAAAAACTACTCGTATTTTGAAAACAAGTGGTGCTACAGAATGGCACAGACTTTCCCGTAGTTTTCTATTTCCGTGGGCCTGGGCTAGCTATTTGGAATTTGCCACATACTCTTGCCAGCTGCCATATATCGCCGCCCAAATTATTATTATTATTATTATTATTATTATTATTATTATTATTATTATTATTATTATTATTAATTGCCGTCCTAAATGGCAATTTTCTTTTAAAAAATTCGCAGCTGTTTTTTGAAAAATGGCGTTCCACCGCTTCTAAAATTGCGACATTTGAAGCCTTTTTTCACAGGAAATGTTCGAGTTCTCAAAAAGCTTCAATTGAAGTCATTTGAAGCACTTACTCTCACAAATATAATAATGTTTACAAATTGCATGTAATGTGCATATTAAATTTGTGAGAGATCATTAAAAAATTCCATTTGTGTAATTTTTGAAAAGAACGAAAAAATACCTCAAAATAAACTTAACGTCATATTAAAGAGTACAATTAGCACTATCCGTTCCAAAAGTTTGAAGAAAAAATTTGGAGCCATTTATGAGAAAATGACGTTTGAGCGTTTCTGAAAATGTGGAATTTTGAGCTAGTTTTCACAGAAAACTGTTGTGTTTTCGAGAAACTTTACTTGACATTATTTAAACCACATGTACTCATAAATATAATAATGTGAACATAGCGCTGTTAATGTAAATATTATCGACGTGAGAGACAAGTCAAAAAATTATATTTTTGCAATTTTTGCAGAATAGAGCAATGTGGCTTTGATATCAACTATCCGTACCAAAAGTTTAAAGAAAAAAGTTTGATCCGTTTTTGAGAAAATCTTGTTTTTGTAAGTTTTTAAAAATTGCACATATTGCACGCAATATTGTGTAAAAACTATTAAAATTTTCAAAAATAATGTGCATGACCTTAATTAAAGAACTCACTTTGGAGAAGAAATTTTATTTGGAAGAAAAATCTCTATCTGCAATTTTGTAGTTGGAGAAAGACGCCGACAAAAATTCAAACTTTTGAAATTTTCGAAAATTCAGTTTTCAACCGACAGGAGACCTACGCCATTCTCTTAAATGATCTTCAGATTATCCAACAACTAAATTTAGTCAAAATTGTTGACGCCATTCTTTTGAAAATTTTGAAAATGTCACAGGGGCTATATATAAAATACCCTCCAAAATTAAAATATCGGTTTCAAATTAAAGGGGCCGCGAGATCATTCAGATCGATTGGGGAGTATCAATTTTGGAGGAAGTCGGCTGAACGGTTTAGTTGCTAGCGTTGTTCACAGATAGACGGACGGACGGACAGACGTTTTGCTTTCAATTGGTTGTTCGGTATCAAGGACCCATAAAATAGGAATTCTGGCTGCACCACGTGTTAGTAGATTTTTTCTTAATTTAGCAACTGGATTTATCCACTTTTTTGTTATTAGGGCCCTGTAATGAGAGTTTTTCTGCCGAAAATCCGCTGTTTTTTCGCGCAGCATTACATAACTTTCCGGATACTATACGTATACGTATGCTCAGCGCTCAGTCCGAGCACGCCTAACCAGGTCGGCCATTCGAGTGAGTTATTAACTGAATACTTATATATTAGTCAAAACATAATTGTATCAGCTGTAGCATTAGGAAACCGGTCACTGAGAAAATGATCAAACTTTTAATTAAAATTTAATAAAAAAATTTGGAGCCATTTTCTTGAAAACTTTGAAAATGTCCGATGGGCTTCATGTATAGTACCCCTCCAAATTAGAATGTCGGTTTCAAATTCCAGGAGCCTGGACATCATCCAAAACGATTGCGGAACATCAATTTTGAAGAAAATCAGCGGTTTAGACGCTAGTGTTGACCACAGATGGACAGACAGACGAAAGTTTTGCCATCAATCGATTTTTCGGTATCAAGAGCAATCAAAACATGGATTCTGGCTACACTACGTGTTAGAGGATTTTTGTATAAATTTATGCACAGAATGTATCCCCTCTTTCGTTACCAGAGCCCGACAATGAGAGTTTTTCTGGCGAAAATTCACCGTTTTGTGACGCACGATAACATAATTTTCTCTTCTTACGAAGTATTCGTAAGGCGAGAAAGTAAAAATAAATAAGCACTATAAACAATAAACACATCCTCATAGCTTTAAATCAAACCATTAAATTAACTGATTCAGAAGATAGAAATAAGATTGATGTATGCTACTACACCGCTACGTGATTAACATACCCATAGTGTCAGAACCCGCAAGGAGCACGCGTCTGTGAGAAGGTCGCGCGCCGTCCACTTCGTAGGCACAGGTACAGTTAGGCCCTCGGGGTTGGACGCTCGGGACCCTTCCTCCCTTTGTGAAGGCGGCGCTTTTTTTCCCAGGCGACCCTCTTTTCCCTCTCATTTCGGCGGAAAGCGG
Organism: Acheta domesticus; assembly: GCA_031308135.1. NCBI lineage: Eukaryota > Metazoa > Arthropoda > Insecta > Orthoptera > Gryllidae > Acheta > Acheta domesticus. Next base: position 97,090,792 of record JAHLJT010002406.1, on the reverse strand, counting down.
CCGGGAGTGCTCGCGGGAGGTCATAAAAGACGTGGCTCGGTCACGCGACGACTCACGGCACCAAGCCACCATATTAATGAAGGCGCTCTTCTTTCAGGTGTTATGTATTATTTTTTCTATTGGGTTCACCGAGCAAATGCATTTGGCGTGACTTTGAAAATGGTGATTCATCAGCGAATATCAGGTGGTGGGAAGTAACGCTTCTCTACCTACAGGCAGTTATCGGAACGTCACCCGAAGGTGGCTGTATCATTTATCTTTGATTTTCTTTTAGGTGAATTGTGATCTTTTAGATGATAATAGGAACACCGAAGCCTAATAGAATATTTCTGCGATTTCTTGTTCTAAAATAATCTACTAAAATAGTGAAGATTCCCCTAATGTAGCGAGGTCTTCTTGTAAACGGCGTTACCTGTAAAATAATCTGGATCTTCACCTACCACTTCACTCTCCAGGAAAGAGTGCACCGTTGGCCAACGATGGCCAACCGATGACACGTGCTTCGAAAAAACGTCTTCATTCAACAGCTCTCCCTAAAATGTCAATGCCAGCCGAGACGTCAGAATAAGAGAGTGAATGAGAGTCGAATGACGAAGTTGGGAACCGTTGCAGCGAAATCGAATGCTGCTGCCGGACATCACTTCTACTTTTCCAATGTGATAATTGATTAGTTTCCGGGCGCGTCTATCCCTTAGGTCTTTACTCCCGTAAGTGTGGTTTTTATTCTGGGAGGTAGGAGTAAACTTCCCTCCCTGCATGGTGAGACTCGGCGCTGCCCTGCACGACTTAAGGCCATTAGTCCCGTAAGTGTAGTTTTTATCGTGGGAGGTAGCAGTAAACTTCCCTCCCTGCATGGCGGGATCCGGCGCTGACCTCCACGTCGGCTGGGTTTTCCCGAACCCGGTATCTCCCACTAGCAGGACACCACCCCAGACAGGGCGAGCTCTAAGCTCCTGACTGGTCTTCCGATATGTGTGGTAGTATACTGCATGTAAATGTGTGTGTAAGTAAGGGATGAAAATAGAACAAGGAAGAGGAAGGAAAGATCGCGCGTTCCGTGACCCGTTTATTACGGTAATGCTCTGAAATTTGCTTGATTTTAACCGAAGAAACCATGGAAAACCACCAACAGAGCAGCCGGTCGCTAGAATTCTTCAGAAGCGACTGAATTCGATCTAGCTATGTAGGTAGTGTCGAAAATCTGTCAGGACTCAAATCCTAGACTTCGCGATCGGAGGCACATCAATTATTTTTGATGTCCTGAGCCACCTAAGACGATTTTTTCCAAAGTCACGTTAACATAGTGGATGTGACATTGTACTATTTGTATATCTCGGGATGGTGTGTGTATATATTGAAACGAATTATTATAATATTATTATTATAATACGTTTAGCAAAATGAAGCGGCGGCCGACCCCATTCAAATAGCGCGGCAGTTATGGCCGTTGCCGCTTGACCCGTTCCGAACGGGTCAGGAGAGCACGCCAGCGAGAGCGGGAGCGCGGGCGTGGAATAGTCAGTGGGTAAGAGAACTCGGTAAGATACGGACGGACGCGTGGGCTGGAGTGATTTTCGATCGTAATCTAGGGACTGAGGAAACGTGAAGTGTAATATTGGACAGTGGACATAGTAATAACAGTGTGTAGATGAATACGATGAATATACGACAGCTAACCGGAGTTCGAATTATAAAGAACTGAGCAAGTGCGAAGTATCAGGGGAAGCTAGTTTCGCCACGTGTCGGTACATGTGATTATAAAACGGTGATTATAATTCGGCGAGGACTGGAAACTGAGTGCTGATGAGCAGCGTGTCCACCGACTAGACAGTGTGAAAGGGATGGACAAAATAAACATAAATAGTGCTTGGAAGAAAAGTGTTTTGGAGGGAGCATTGTACGGAGGCGTGTGGGCCCCGAGTTGCAAGCAGCGTCGTCCGGTCGTGGCTTCGGCTAACGACGCCGACCGAGGGCAGCCGAGCAATGCCGATTTGGAGGGGGGACTGCGCCTCGCCTAGAAGCTAAGTGAATCGCCCATATAAATGCCAGGTTTTCTCTTTTCCTTTGTGTATGGGCTAGTGTTTTAAGAATAAGAAGGAGGTGTGGTTGTGATTTGTTAGCAGTTAATATTAGAAAGTGGAAAGTGCAATTGTAATTTGTTAAAGGTTAATATTAGAAAAAGGAAGCGTAATTGTGGTTTGTTAGCAGTTAATATTAGAAAAGTGGAGAAGTGTCACACCGAGTGTATGAATCGCTGTAAAATAAAGTATTGTCCAGGTTCTTTATAATTCAGTGTGTGTGTATTTCTGATGAATGTGTCAAAACCCAGAGCCCATTCGAGAACAACGATTACCTGTCCCACCTATAAAACATTGTTGAAAGGAACTCGAAAGAGGAACGTTTCAATATATATATATATATATATATATATATATATATATATAAATACTATCCGAAATATTTATGTATATATATACCATCCGAAAAATTTTAGCCATATATATATATATATATATATATATATATATATATAACGAGCGAACAAAGTTCTCATTTAATTGCTTTTCGGTCTCCTTTCTATACTACAGTATAGAGAAGAAAAATATTGGAATCACCTTGAAAATCCGATCTTCAATTTTTGGTCATTAAATCCGTATTTAATGTTCTTGTTAGCTATAACTCCCACACACGTTAGAATTAAGGTCTATTATTACTGTTCCAAAGGTGATTAAGGTGATTATGATTTGTGGAGAGATAAATGCAGTTTTGTACACCAGAATTCTGTGAGGACCTTTCTTTCTCGAATAGAGTGAAGTGCATTAATAAATATGATATAGTTTCGATCTTCCTTAAAACATCTCACATTCTGAAAATTGCGAAAATTCAAATAGTTTTCGAACTTGTACCGTACAAGTTCCATTTTTGGAGCCAGACATTCTCCATGTAATTATCTGTCAATTGTAGATCTCTATATTGTAAAAATCTTTATATATAAAAAGGCATGGGATTTTCGTTTGTAAAGAAGTTTGAGCTTTCTTCTAAAATAAATTTCGTGATTTTTGCTCTAATTGAAATATGAGTCATACTTGTGTTATCACTAAACAGACTTCTTAATGGATTTTATAGAATAAACACTTCATTTTAGTAATACCTTAAAGAAAATACAATGAACTCTTATCTGACCTCATTTGTTCATTATTTGATTGTGTTAGTTGTAATCGGTCTTTTAAAAGCAGTCGACATTTCGGCATTGAGCAATCATTTGAGCGTAAAATCAGCAATCATTTCAGTGTGTTCCATGAAGTGAATACGAATGTCTTTTGTAACTTACTTACAGCTATTGATTTCGTTCGATGTGTAGACAAGAGTTCAGTTCATATTTATTTCTCAATGCAATTACTTATCCAATCGAATGGCGTGATACCAGAATTCGACAAATTAACTAGTGTTTTCCCAGCGCTTGATACATTGTGAAACAACGCTGTAATATTTGAAATTTTCAAATATTCAAAGAATTGAATGAAAATGGGCTTTCGGCATTTTTATAAGCGTTCTTCTCACTACCCGCGAAAAGATTTAAAGAAAAAAATTAAAACACTTTCTGAAAAAATCTTTTTAAAATTACCATTATTTTACGCAAAATTACGCAAAAACAATTCTTATTTTGAAAACATTGTACATGACCTCATTTCAGTTTTAATTTTTTAAGAACATATTTCATTTAGAAGAAAAAATCTATCTTCAATATTGTAGTTGTAGGAAGACACAACAAAAAAATATTTTTTGAAATTTTCAAAAATGTATAAAATTTAAAACAAAATACGACCTGCGCTATTTTAATAGGCGCACTTTGCTCTACCCGATAAAAAATAATTCAAAGCTTTGGACCCATTTTGAAAAAAAGTTGAAAATGTTATTGAGACTTCCTTTATCCTCCAAAACTAAAATATTAGTTTCAAATTCAAGGTGCTGCGACATCAGTGTAATTTTGGTGAAAGTCTGTTACGTTGTTCACAGGCGGATGGACGGAGAGACAGTCGGTCAGAAGGCCAGACTTTTTTGTAAACCAATGTTACGGAAGTCGAACGCACACATGCAATCCGCAGCACGCGTTACTTTCGTGCATTAATTGGAAAGGTTGTGATATAAGCCCTTAAAACCCATTTAAGTTTGTTACGGTGCACTTTACAAAATGAAAGGTTTTTGTCTTTCCGGGTAACTGTGTCCTTGAGCAACGGTTTTCAAAAACATGCGGAATCTCCACAATTCAGTAAAATTAAATAAATTATTTGATATTCTGCAAGCCTCTATGATGGCTCATGTGCAATGTAATAGCATTCTGTGGTTTGGCCAGGTTTGATTCCCGCTCGAGGCAAAAAGAGAGTTGTAGCTTTCCTTTACAATCCTCTGAATTTCTGGTAGCCGTGTGACGCCGCAAAGCTCAGGCAAGCAGTTTGCTAGTTATGGTGAAGGGAATACGTCATGTTCTTCACATATCTCTCTTAACCCTAAAAAAGGGAATTAAACCAGGCCCAGGCATGGAGGACACCGTTAATTAGCCGGAATAGTCGGATAATCAACCCAAAATGCCAAATACTTAAATTTGATATTCTGTGTAAATCGTATTATGTTTCTGTTAATAAAGACTAAGTAATAAAATAAAGTTAACCTACGCATAATGCTGGCCTTATTTATGTATTTAATATCAAAAAGCATAAAAAAGTCATTTATGACATTTGAGAGAAGGAAAAGCTACCTTTTGAGTTCAGAAGCAATGATCCATCTTAACATTTGCACCAAGAATCAAGGAAAAAGTCAAAAACAAGAAAAACAGAGATAAGATTACCAATCGAGAAGCTCAAAACAGCAATTATTACAGACATATTGTAGTATACAATTTTGCAATACGAAAGGTTATTAACGCATTAGTAGTATTATTATTCATATCTATACGATGCAACGTGCAGTTCAGAATCTCTTCGTTCGAAGTATAGTTCTAATAAGAGGCTATTTTACAATTTTAAAATTCTGATTTACAAAACGTCAAATTTTTGCGCGGGTTCAAAAAGTTAATAATAATAATAATAATAATAATAATAATAACAACAATAATTTCAACAAAAGCATAAATTTTAACCCTATTGGATGCATAAATAATATTCCCATTTTTTCGACTTTTGTTTAGGTTCGTGAGATTCACTGATGAATGTCAAACTTTTACTATGCAATGTACTCGTATGCAATATACTCAATTTTGTATTTGGAGGAAGACGTCAAAAAAATCAAACTTTTGCAATTATCGAAAATTCAGAGTGAACCGTGAAAACCGGACCTCCTCCACCGTTATAAGTGTATTTCACTCTATTCTTACAAGAAATTTAAAGAAAAAAATTGGAGCCTTTTTTTTTCAGAAAAGTTTGTTAATGTCCGGGCGTTTCATGTAAAATACACCCAAATTTTAAAGAATGTTTTTCAAAATCTCAAAGCTTCGACTCGAGCCAGATGGACAGGAGTTTCTTCAATTTGAAAAAAATCCTACGCATGGTTTAGGCGCTACTGGTGTTCACAGACGGACGAACAGACGGACGCACATTGGGATAAAATGTGCTATTTCTTGGCCAAAAGTCAAAAAATAAGTTGTAACATATCACAAATTAACATGAATATAAGTATTCTAATATAATCAAAGCATCGTGAATCGCTATTATTACTCAAGTTGGCTGTCCTGGTTTTACGTACAAGGTGCTGGAAGTTGGCACTACTGTAGGCCAGTTGTAAGGCGCGAGTGTGACGTGTGAAAGTACAGACTATTTGCTTCTTATATCTGTATTTTGGTGTAGAGAACGTAGTTGCATTATGGATATTGACAACGAAAGTAAGCTTTCTGACTTCTAATAAGAAAAGTAGCGTGTAGTTATTCACATCACGGAATATTCGTGCCTTAAACATAACCTGTATCTGTTATCAAATTTTAGGTTATGTTCATGTTTACATTGACTTATAACTAATATGCCGCAGTTTGCTGTGCTGAATCTATTTCAAAATTATCATTTAACTAAAGGAAATAATGTTTTACCTAATTTTAGTTGCCGCTTCCTGCCGCCCTACACGAAATTTATAACTCTATGTGTGTGTCATATCAATCGAAAAGACCTATTCACTGTGTAGCATTCACCGGAGGTAAAAGAGAGGCAAGAATATGCAGTTCTCAATTATATTGTGAGTGCATGTTATGGTAATAATGTCTGTGAAGATCTTTGAAAGTGTTTGAAGATAAACACAAAATATTTTTGCCACAAACTTAATACAAGATGGCAGGAAGGTCACCGAACTCTAAAGACATTCTTATCAAAAAATTCTGAATGGCTTTCTGGGGATTTTTTGTGCCCACAGAGAAAATCGATTGAATCACATGGAGACAAATCTCGAACAGGGCGACCTGTTCGTTCCTACGATGAGAAATCTGAGAGGACCAATGGCTGAAGAGTGGCCACAAAATTGTCCTTCGAAAACGACCATCAGGCAGATTTAATGGTAAACGCTGTAAGAATATGGGCTCGAGCTCCGGAAAAAAGAGATCTAGCTATTGTTCTGGACCAAGTAACTGAAACTCCGACTAGGCCACCGAAAATTAAAAAAATATTAAGTAATTCCCAAAACAAGAAACTATCAGTTGTATTATCCGATGAGGAGGCATTATCCTATTTGCTATCTAACAATTTGAGAAAGCAACAGTATGTAAACAGAAGGCTACTACCTAAAACCCACAGTGCAGATATTTCCCCATCATACGAAAAAGTGAAAATAGTAAAAGCAATACGCAGACCTTCAGTCTTACATGTCACGGATAGTGTAGCTAGAGTCTAATGACGGAAATACTGCACGACGCGTGTTTTCAGAGCCTGCAGTTTTTTGAGGAATTACTGGTGTTAATTAAGACCTAATTAAGAGATTTAGGATTATCCTGATAGCCATGTAATGTCAATACAGCATTGACCCTGAATATTTGGCAAGTATTATACGGAGACTGCAGAAGTATTTAGAAAACTCTACGATTGGTCCCCTATGCCTGTGAGTTTTCATAAAGTTATTGTTCATGGGAAACATACTTCAGCATAGTATTCTGCCACTTGGATGCCTGGGAGAAGCTTCAGAATCCAGAAATAGATTGTACAAAATGGACAGACAGACTCACGCTAGGAAAAATAGCAGAATCCACAACTTACAGATATTTTTAACAGAGCTTTGGAAACATTCGATCCCATCATTTCGACTGTCAGCCTAGCCTCCAGAAAAGAGTTCAAAATAATAAGGAAAAGGCACTTCCGCTTGAAGTAATAAAAATGATCATTTGTCCTGCACCAGAATCAACTTCACATAAAACAACTGAGGAAATATTTCATATTGTTGAAGTATTAGATGAGGATGCGTGGAATAGATTCTTTCTAGTGATTTGAGTGAATATTACTTAATCTTAGAAATATGATGTTTATTTCTTTCAAAACAATATGGAAATTAAATGAAAATACAAATGAATAATTTCATAATAAAAGCTTTTATGCGAATTTTTAATTCCTACCTTTTCCCACCTCAAGACATACAGTATGTGAGCCGCCATATTGAAATTTTGAAACCGGTAATATGGTAAATGTATTATCTTCTTTAGGTCTACATGTGTACCAAATTTCAGGCGATTTGCTCTTCAGATAACCGAGTTATGACTTTTGGCCAAGGACAGCGCACTTTCATCCCATAGTGGGACGTATTGCCTGATTGTATCAAGGACCCACAAAACATGGATTCTGGCTACACCTCATGTTAGAGTTTTTTTTCTTAATTTAACAACTGGATTTATTTCGTTATCAGGGCCCGGCAATGAATATTCTGCCGAAAATCCACCGTTTTTTCGCGCAGCATTACCTAACTTTCCCTATATTACGTATATTATTCCGTATATACGTACTATACGGGAAAGTAAAAAGGAACGGTAACATATGGTGTTAGTCCCATTTTCGGGTAATTCTCGTTATTTTCGAAAATTGCAGAAAATTCCAAACTATAAAATTGAAGACAGAGATTTTTGCCTCACTGAAAGTTTGTTGTACAAAATTAACTCTTTAAAAAGGATACGTACAATTTTTTGTGAAAGTGATTTTCGAGTATTTTCTGTTTGAAATTAATGAAAATTATACGGGCGTCCCGTCGAACTTAATGATAACATTGTCGTATTGCGAGAATGTATGTGCTGTTGGAGCAACATTAATTTTTCTTGTGCAAAATACTCGGAAATTACACGGAAGCGAGCATTTCTGGTTATCAGTTTGTGTCAAAACGTTCCTTACTATAATTTATTCTGAATCCAAGTAATGTTAGTAAAGGAGTGGGAGTATGCCCTCCAGGGATCAAGAAAACATGAGTGTATTTACTGTTACGTATATACCAGTGGTGTCATGGTCTTCTACTGCTGGCAGTGGCGAGCGTCGTCGCACCGTAACATGTCACAAGCTTCTCTGCGCAACTAGCGTTGGGAAAGGGAACTATTAGTAACCCCGCCGTTTTACAACGGGAATGGCGTTGTCTCTGGTGGCGGGGCAATGAACTGCATGGAGGAGCGATTTCGTCGTGGCACTCGTGCCACCGACTCCCGCTCGTGGCATCGACCTTGACAACACTGGTGAACACACTATTCCGAGCTGGCTATGCCTCCGCGTTGCGATCCCCCGTCCTTGTTGCGGCCGCGCCGGTCAGCTTCGTCGTAGGCCGGTGGCGCGAGAGGAGCGGGCTCCGAGTTATTAAGTGCCCGTCTAGAGAACAGCGCCTTTGTCTCTACAGGAGATCTCTACCCCATTACCATGCATTAGCATCTGGCTTGCCTCCGCCGGAGCCTTCGTCGATTTACTTCGCTCCCGGTTTAAAACTGGACACTGGTTTCCAAATTTACTCTTATGCCGTAAAGCGAAACTAATAAGTTGAAGTGGGGCAAGTGCATCATATGATGTACAAAGTTCATCATCAACCAGGCATAAAAAAATCAGCTATTAATGCTAGGTTATTATTTTGTATTGTATTGCGTACATTAAACGATATAATTCTTAATGGTACAGATGTGTTTTATGATGTCTTAAAAATTATCATCAGTTTGATGGGAAAAGTGTTTCAAGTCCGATTTACGCACTTGCTCCACCAAACCGGGAGTCATCCCATTGTAAATTCCATTGCTGTGAGTTAATTATTCGACGGAGAAAGTACGAAAAAAAGCGGCTGCAAGCGATCATTTTGAGCCTGGAAATTTTCAAATAGGAAAAAAATATCGCTGAGTTATGGAGTTTTGCATCGCATCAAGTACACATCTCGATACAAAGGTCAAAAGATAAAAATACAAAAAATAAGTTTTAAACTCCTTTTAGTAATGCAAAAGTAGCTTTTTATCAAAGTTAAATAGAGAAAATTTCTTTAAAAAAATAATAACCTGAAAAAATCAAAAATTGCTTCTCCTCGACGACCAATTTTAGGGGGAGGAAGAATGCGCACGAAGTCTTTTTTCTCAACTGAATTGATGTCTTCTCTTTCGGGAACTCTAAATGAAGTAGATCTGCCTGAGGATGAATTCTTTCTCATGAATTTAATTCGAGGGTCTCCCTTATCGAATTGCAATACTTAGTCAACACAGGGGGTTATATTTCTTTTGTACTCTGCTTTTCAGCTTTATTTTGCTTGAACGAACAAAAAAATCATCGAAGTATCATTTACTTAAGTTTCTTCTTATTTTAAATAGAAACATGGGGCATGTGCAGATTATCTCGCACATTCCCTCTTTTTTGTAATGCACTTATCTAGTTGATTTTTTTGTGAGGTAAGTGCGTCTTATAGCTAAACTTACTCAAACTAAAAGAATAAATTATTTTTCAATTATGAGTATAAAGTACTACAACAGAACATATAACTTATTCTACTAGTTTGTCGAAAAAGAAGATTTTGAAGACGATAAAGTTTGATTAATTCAGATACCGCCAACTTGATTGTAGAGTTGAAACACCACACGTGTCTATGAAACCTCTCAGTGATGTTATCTCTTGAACCAGAGCGCTCTCCTTTGTTAGCGTGAATAGGCATGTAGTTTGCACCATTATCTACAGATGCAGTGGATATAACGAAATAACACAAAGAAATACGGCCGACGAACGCACTAGCCCCACTTCGCCCCAACTAATATTTATTTATTTTTGTTAATGTACGGTACAATTCTGTAGAGTTCCGAAGAGGAAACATACTATGAGGGAGCTGTAAGTAGGTTCAAATTTAATTTACCATTGTACATTTATATATTTCAGTAATGGTTGAGTGATGCAAAGTGAATCATGCACAAAAATGTAAAGATCAGTGGCGAGGTGAAGCATTTTTGCGTAGTAATAGCAAAATTTGTCGAAAGTCCGAGTCTGTCTTTCTGTATAGACTGCGAGAGGGGAATTCGAATTTTTTGAAGGGCGTTCCGTCTTTTTACAGATTCAAAACTACACCCATTTCCCCGCTTTTTAAAATATTAGTAATATTTATAATTTAATTTATTAAACGTCTGATCCATCTCGTTGTGACCGCGAAATGGAAGTTCTTATTTGGCTAGAAAGCATCAATTGCATGTTTCAAGAGTTTTGGATTCATTTTCACTTTCTGGTATGCACTGGACTAGTATATTTTAATGTTCTTTTTATGTTCTCATTTACCTTGTCTTACCTGAAACTGTGCAAGTTTACAATCCATTGAAAGGAAGCTTTCTGATTTTTCATGAGCTTTAGGCGATTTACCAAGATACATAATATTACACATTTGAACAGAGACCCAAATATTTTACTTTTTTCAATAAAAGCATTGCCAATGAAATATTTTCACTCCCACAGAGTCTCTTGTAAACACAGTCATCGTAAGGTGTCTCGTATATATTTTATTGTGGTAATTTTAACTGTCGAATTTAATAACGAAGGGCCCGATTAGCTTTTCTTCACGGTCAAAATTCTCTTATCAAATTTAATATATCGACGATATCTTCTTCACTTTTCCCCATAATGTATGATAACTAATGAAAAATATTAACACAAAAAAAAAAACTCAGCAAAAGCGTACAAGTGAACGCAACCTGCTCAATCACACAATTCAAGTAGTCTCCATTCTGAATTGCCAATTGCAAAAATTGCCTCTACTCTGAATTTCACAAACGGGCAGAGTGGTGATAGCGACAAGGATGTACGCATAAAAAAGACAAGATTGATCTGTATATCAGAGGCTGTAAGAGTAGGTTAGAGTGACCCGATTTTTTTAATTTTACTTCTTTCTAGATGTAAATCAGTAGACCTCGATAGGCCCAGCGTAGTACAGTGTTATCCAAACTTCATCATCATTCATTCGTGTACTAGGTTGTAAGTTTATTCTACAGAGATTGAACGATCTCCCGGATAACCATTAACTAATTTTGTTCCGTTGAGTTCATAGTATCAAATTCTGTTTGACAGGATGCCAGCCTGAAACTGCAATCCAACCTGACCACTCATCTTTAGAAGCAGAAAAGTTCTTTTCATTAATTTGTCTTGAGAGGTCAGGTAGGTACGAGGTTCTTTATTTGTTGAATATGTATATCATGAGACACACTGATTTACTTCCTTTCGAAAGAAAGGTGAGAAAATTAACGATAAATTGTTCTCAGAATGCCTTTATATCAACTGCCATCGAAAGGCATTTGCACCCGTCGCCCTCATCAACCATCACAACTCTTGCCGTCCCATCACCCCGCACCAAACGACATTGACTTCACGCTAACCGTCACCGCACACGCCGCCGCCACCGCCAGCACCGTCAACACCACCATCACTGCCGCCACTGTCATTGCCAACGCCGCCACCGGCACTGTCACCACCTCCAACACTGTTACCTACGCTACTAAGCCTGCGTAATAATAATAATAATAATAATATATAATATATAAAACTATATTAAATATAATATAACAATATATTATATATAATATAACAACATATTATATATAATATAACAACATATTATATATAATATAACAACATATATATAATATAAAAAATATTTTATATATAATTTAATAATATATTATATATTAATATATTCGCAGGGAATACTATAGAAGAGTGACACTTGTCCTGTAGTCCGCTCTGAACTCCAGGAATAAAATATCAGCAATAGGTAGTTTGACGGTGCCTGTAGCCGAAAACAGTTTCGGACTAGTGGACTGGACTGAAAAGGAAATTCCCATCATGGATCGAAAAACCAGAAAACTGCTTACAATGCATCATGTTCTCCACCCTCGAGCTGATGTACATAGATTTTATGTGTCACTTTAAGGACGGAGGAAGAGGCCTAGACAAAGTGAAGCCTCCGGCACAATGCAATAGTCGCGATGGAAAAGTATGTAGTCAGCCATAAAGATGAGCCTCTAATGAGGCAGGTTATGAAATCTGACCGAAGAATGGGAAACAGAGGCAAGTGTAGCAAGAAGCATTGCGAACAAGACTATGCAAGACACGCTGAATGACAGAGACACTGAGCTTCTGATGCTACTTGGCATGAAATGTGAGACACAAAAAATGTTAAAGAAATCATGGAGAGACACACCACACCATGGACAATATTTGAAACGAATGGACACGGTGCAGATCAATAAAGATCAATCATTTATATGGCTTACAAGGGGAAGAATGAAGCCAGAATCAGAAACACTTGTAATAGCTGCCCAAGATCAGGTATTGGGAACCCGACATTATGATAAAGCGGTTCTCAAAACTTCCCCAGATGATAAATGCCTCGTTTGCCAGGAATACGTAGAAACCATTGATCATATAGTCTCAACGTGTCCAATCCTTGCAAAGACCGAATACATGAAAAGACACGACAGGGTGTGTAGCTACCTTCACTGGCAAGTTCCAAACACATGGCCCAAGTGGTACGAACACTCAACAAATCTGGTGACGTCTGTTGGATTATGTACAATATTGTATGACCAACAAATTCAAACTGATCGCACGATATCGGCAAACAAACTGGATATAGTTATCCTGGATTTAGAGAAAAAAAGTACAGGTTGTACCGATAGTCATCGGAGCTCTGGGATTTGTTCCGCAAAATTTGTGTAAGAACTTGTCTAAACTCGCAGGTAATTCAAAATACTCGAAGTGCAAAAAATGATTTATTTGGAACAGCCCACATTTTGCGCAAAGTTTTGTAGAGGCACCGACAGTCCCTAGATGTGCTCCTTAGGTAGCTAGTTGCAACCTGGAGTAGATTTATTTTGAGCCGACTCACATCTTTAGTCGTGATGTAGTGGAATAATAATAATAATAATAATAATAATAATAATAATAATAATAATAATAATTACTAGCTGAACCCGTGCGATTACATCGCACAGCAGTAAGTTTGGACAGAAAATACTGCTTATCCACAACAATAAACAAGTTTCGCATTTACCAAGATCTTTAAGGCCGGTAAATATACACAGTACAATTTTCGTGCTGATTGGACGTACAGAACACGTGCAGACCAGGCTGTACGATTTATGCCTTCAAACGTTTGAGTATGTTCATAATTGTTCATGCATAAAGCTTAGTTTGACTCAAGTGTCTATAGCGGCAAAATCGTTCACTAACGAATTTGTTAATCCACGCGAAGGTAATCGGCCATTTTTATTGTGTGGTTATGTGTGTCAAAGTGCGACTGTGTCGAGTGATATTATTGATAAACTACCCTTTCCCCATTCCCGCCTTCCTATTTTTCTTCTCTATGCTCCTCAGGGTTAATTAATACTTTATAAAGATCACAGCAAGAACGCACACACAGAAATACTTTCACTGAAAGTTTGGTATCAAGAAATCGATGTTTAAAACATTGATATTTTTATAGTAACATCGATGTTTTGAAATCTTTGACATGGATGTCACATCCCTAATCCACACAGTCACTGTCCTTCAGGCGCAATTCAGTTGTTGCCCGGTAGACCCCAGAAAAATCTTGTTGGCGATTCGTACAGAATTCATTCAGAAAACGTACAGACCAAGTATCTACGACTTTTGGCTTTGATACTTCTAGTTTGAGGTCCTGATATTTCTGTACAGACACCGTTTGAGAATATGTACGGAAACTATACCGTGTTACAGAATTAATATATATGATTTACTCATGTTGTGCACGACCAAGACGCTATGACTTTTAGAACACATCCTATATTAGAGGTCTACAAACTAATATTACTCACTTCCCAAGAAATTTGAACGAACTAACAAATGATTAATGAAATATCAGGTATAGAGAAAATACTAAACAATTAAACTCACAGTCAACGTCGTTGTTGTTTTTTGAAAATTTCGCTGTAATCTGAAAAAACGCCCAAAACCGCACATGTTTTGATGCTTTTCTGGGCGATATTCCGCGAAGTCAATTTTTGTCCCACGAGAGAGACAAAGCCGTTTTCCAGGTCAAAAAGCGGAATTCCGCCCGAGCTGACAACCCTGCGTCGAAAATGCCGTACCTCTGACAACATTGTTCCGGTACCTCGCAAGCAAAAATAGCAAAGAACACGAAGAAAAACACTTGCCAACATCGATTTATAATTTGACCGACTTTCGTAAACTCAAAATTTTATCATTCTCCTCTTAACTGTATCATTTTTAAGAATGTAATAAAATTATAATTAAAAACGATAAAATATCGTTGTAATTTTATATTTCCTTTTATAATCATTTCATTCACATGAAGCCCGTTCTTTCACTGTTACTGTTAATAGTAGGTATAATGATTGTTAAATTATGATATATGTATTATATTACTCGTTCACTTTACATTTGCAGACGGCAGAATTAGAAACAATACTGCGAGCAAATCTGCCGATTTGACAGCTCCAGACTGAGAGGGGAGAGGGGGTTCCGTTATCCAATCAGAGGCTTCAAATTGTGATGATGTCACAACAGTTGCCGACGTTTACTAAGAAACAAATGAAATGTAGTAGCGCGAAGCAACTGAAAATTGAAGAGCGCCGAGCGCCAAGAGGAGCGCCATTACTTGTTAGGTTATGCATCGTGTGAGCGGTTGTGACATCTAGTGTTAAAGGCTTACTTAAAGGCTGATATACTTATGACACGATGTATATGTACATCCACCTTACGGGACATTTCTAATTTTCATCTTTATGCCAATGCATTCAATAGGACGCCTCTTTGAAAACCTTGTAAATAACAGGCAAAGTCAATAACTTCGAAAAGTCCTGCAATTTGTTTTGTGTGAGTGTGAACGTTCTGTAAAGGTATGTGTTCAAACCAAGATGTCTTGCTTTTAGATACTTCCCTCTTATAAATCTTTCACAATGAACACTATGCATCTTCCATCTTAAAACGCGTATCGCTGTACTTACTTTAATCTGCTTGTGCAAAAATGTTTCGTTATTGCTGGCTTTGGCAGGATTATAGTGTAAGGGACTGCGATAAAATTGTGTAACAGAATTTCATCAAATAAACTAGTGTCATTATTACAATTCTACCAAAAATACAATAAATTGGACGTGTATGCATCAACAGCTGATCTGAGGCAAGAACGAACACGTGTCTGACGCCCGAGTAAGTGGCAACATCGCTCTCCCCCACTCCCGGCTGTCAAGTCGGCAGAAGATTTGCTCGCAGTATAATATTGTTTTGAAAGTGAAGGCCCGAACACACAACCGAGAATACACGAATGGCCCCGATGTCAATCAGCTGTCTCCGAAGGCAGCACAAGCGCTACGGACACAGCTGACGAATTGTGCCTTTCTGACAGTGAGCTGGAGTCGTGCTCTTAAATGATTAAGATGAAGGAATACAATAAAATAGAACACACCACACGCTATTCACAACATTCACGTACAATATTTTTATTTCTTCTTTGCACTTATCTACTACTTAATGGTTATGTTCTTGCCCCGCCCGTGTTCTGTATGCTGCTCACCGCCATCTATATCATATTATAATATATTTTTATAAACGGTCAGTATATACTGCAGACGCGCGATTCTCATTCAGTCGGCGGTGACGTCATGTAAACAGATCGCAGCACTCCGTCTGCAAATGTAAAGTGAACGAGTAATAACTATTTCAATTAAATTAATAATTATTTTTGGCCTGCGTTCCGACACCGAAAATTCAATAAATTAAACTGATATAATTTACCATCTAAATACTATCAACTAACAACTTACAGAACATTAATCTCTCAAATAATTCAGCTTACAACAAAATAAAATAACATGCACCTCATCTCTGTTTCATCATTATTATTATTATCAAATAAATATCATTAACTGACATGTTTATCAATAAATTTTACCTGTCAGTTCAAAATAACAAAAATTTACAAACGTCCGGAGTCCAATTACGATTAGTATTCTGAAAACAAACAAACGAAATGTACATACATTACATACTTAACATCAAAATTTCAGTGATGACATTAAACATCTCAGTCATTACAATAAAATAAGTGTTTGTTATCCATGTAAAGATCTTGAAATGAACTACTTCTTGTGATAAATTTTCTACACTCTACTTCCGTGCAATGTAATCGCACGGATTCAGCTAGTATATAAGAAAGTTCATTAGATACATACAATTGATAATAATCGTAATTTCGTTGGTATTAACGATTAGAGATCAAGCAGGATCTAGCAACACAACGCAAAGCAATACGTTCTCAAAGCTCCGCCATCTTACTCTAGCACTTCCCGCCAATTCGTGAAAATGCGCAAAACGCTATCTTCTCGTTTCCATTGTAGCCGGGAATCTCAAACAACGCAAATTTCGTAGCTTTTTATTAATAAAGTAAAGCTGCGATCTATTCAAGATATAATTTCCGCCACTCCATTTTTTTTTGTACTTTTGTACTTCACTTGGTTAAAACCGTTCACTGAGAGGCGATTAGGAGAGACATTTTACAGAAATATGTTGTTATTATTATTATTATTATTATTATTATTATTATTATTATTATTATTATTATTAAAACTATTACATTATTTATTAATTTGAGAACAAGAGAACATTTAGTTCGTTCTAATAACGTTTCGGGTATACTGATACTACTTTCTGTGACCAAAATATTATAGCGTATCTTGTTATTCTTCACTGGGTTTTGCTGTAATTCAAAGTAACTTATAACTTGCTCTAGTTGAAAGTAAAGTAAATCAGCTTTGTATTAGTAAAATAACTTTGAATTAGCCCGAAAAATTACCATTTGTCATTGCAATTTATAGACCATGTAGTTTCATTATGCTTATGGATAGATGTTTTCATCTTATTCCTGAGTCATGGTAGACATACGTTGTAAATTATCTACTATATCAACAGACATCATTTCATAATTACCCAGGTCAGTTTTCCTTGGTCGTTATCATGGGGATGTCAATATATGAGAGAAAGAAAGAGAAATAATATTTTAACAAAGTTAAATTTGAATGATGAATCGGATGCAATTACTGTGTTAAGGAGCGTGTGGACGAGGGCTGTTGCAACAAAATAAGTACGCCCAACATGTAGAACAGCATGTAGAGTGGGGGCTGCTGAGCCAGGGTGGGAATGCCGTAGACGACGGGACACTGACCGCTAAATGCACCTGCTGGCAGAGCTCCCCCCACTCGACTCCCCTTCCGCTGCCCTCATCAACCGTCACAACTCTTGCCGCCCCATCTCCTCGAACCAACCGACATTGACTTCACACCGACCGTCACCGCACACGCCACCGCCACCACCACCGCCACCGCCAACACCGTCAACACCACCGCCACCACCATTGCCGACTCCAGCACCAGCACAGCCATCACCATCAATGTTACCTCCCCTAAAAAGTCCACCATTGCCACCTCCGTCACTACCCGCACTGTTGCAATCACCGCCACCACCGTCACCTCTTCCTCTACCGCCACCACCACCTCTATGTTTACCACCGCCCCTACTGCCACCACCGGAACTACTTCTACCACCTCCACTACGTTCACCATCGCCTCCACCGCCACTTCTGCGACCACTGGAATCACCGCTACCATCATCACTACCATCTCCACCGCCGACTTCACCATAAACTCCATCTCCGTCATTACTCCCTCCCCCCCACTTGTAACAGCGGCGCGGCGCCGCCGGGAGGACGCGACGCGATACGAAGCGCAGATACTGACCAAGGCCATGGGAAGATCCCGAGGGCCCGTGGTGCGGCGCCGCGGGTGAGAACGGGCCTCCCCTCCGATGGAGCGAGATACGCACGCATTAGGGTGACCATTTGCATGAGCCCGCGTCCGCCGTCGGCCCCGTTCCCCTCTGAGCCCCATCTGATGAGAAGCATGCCCCTCTGACTCCCGGACATGCCCCTCCGCCCGCCTTTCCAAGCTCTATGACAGTGTTGCCCAGGTCGATGGCACGAGCGGGAGTCCGTGGCACGAGTGCCACGACGAAATCGCCCCTCCTCGCAGTTTAGCACCCCACCACCAAAGACAACGCCATTCCTACTGTAAAACGGCGGGGTTACTAATAGTTTCCTTTCCCGAAGCTAGTTGCGCAGAGAAGCTCGTGACGTGCTAAGGTGCCACGATGCGAGCCACTGGAACCAATAGAAGACCTTGACACTACTGCCCTATGATCTTCTCTGCGCCCATGTACTCCGATTTACACACACTGGCACTTCAAGGTTACGAGCTGAAAGAGAGAGAAACATTGTCGAATCACGACTTAAATATTTGGTTTTGGAGCTCCCGATTGGATGACATTGTCCCCCTCTCCTTCCAATTCGTGACCTTGACGTGCCACTGTGTTTAAATCGGAGTTTAATACCGCTATGGCGGGGGATCCCAGTCCTTGAAGGTAGCTTGACTGAGGTCAAATCATTATATTATTAAAGAATTTCCAAATACGTGATTTTTAAAATCACAATAACGTGCGTCTACTTTCCTGTGTTTAGCGTTAAAGATTTCATTCAGTTAAAAATATTACTCACAAAGAAAATAAATGTCTATAATTGTGTAAGGTCATTAAAACATATGTAATTTATAGTTCTATTTATTTGTTTATATAACTAAACGGAGAAAGTGACTGAACATGAAAAAACATGAATTTACATTTGACTGTTTTTCGGGTGTTAGCAAATGTGGCAGGCTTCACCACACATGGAACCCAATTATAAATTACTTGCTAATTACTTTTGGAGTGTTGAAGTAATCATTCTGTTTTTTCTTTCTATAATTATGTACTGAAATGCTCATTAACACAAGCATGCATTACTACAAAATTTGAGTTATCTTTTAAATGCATGGTGAAGGATATCATGAATACGTAATTTAATCCAGGAATTATAATCCCAACACCATTTTTCAACAATATTTCATGGTTTCGTAACTTTTGTGGGACGTTTGTGAAAGCGACAATAATTGGAAGGATGCCGAGAAACTCAATACGAACAGAATCAAAATCGTCCGGTGGCATCAGTTAAGGACGGTGGATCAGCCTGCCTGGGTTTCCAGCTGAATGAATTACATTCTATAATAGCAGCAAATATTATTTACTAAATAAAACGACTGAAAGCAAAATTTAGACCCGGAGAAGCTTGATTTTCCAAACGGTCTTTTCCTGACTACCTAGCCTGTGCTCCATGAAGGACATTCAGTGACCGTATCGTTTCATGACGTGTAAAAGTAGCCGAATGAAGTGTCATCGCGTGAATTACGAAATAACGCTCTGTTTTGCTTCATACATGCCAATGTGAAACCAGTAGTACTCGATTTTTTAATAGAGAAGCGTAGTAGATCATTCGAATTATGAAATGTATCTCCCATAGTTCATAAAAGCGTGCCGGAAAACTCTTGCTCTCGTGTATGAAGCAAAAGCTGGGCGAAAAAAATATTCATACCCACTCTAACATTTTTTAGCATGCTTTAGTTTTCCTTCATTTTGGTTATCTGTATCTAATTCCTGCAATTTTTTTGAAATGTAAATTTTTTTAAAGATCTCTCACGCCGTTAATATGCACATTTCCAGTCATTTTGTAAACACTTTCGTACTTGTGAGTTAAAGTCCTTCAAATTACTTGTAATGAAGTTTTTCAAAATCTCTCAAATTTTCTGTGGAAAAGAGCTTCAAACTTCGAATTTAGCGCTTAAACGCCACTTTCTTAAAAACAGATTCAAAGTTTTCAAAGAAAATTTGCATTTAGGACGAGGTATTACTGTTCTTTAATGCTCTTAAAATAATATTTCCGTTCTACTATTAAGAAACCGAAAAAATACGAAAATGTTTTTAAAAAAAGTAGTTTGGGCAGAGGTAGATGGCAACTGCAACAGTATGTGGCAATTCCGTAAGCTAGAGACAAAACCGAGACCAAAGGAAATAGAAAATTAACGCGGGAAAGTCTGTGCCATTCTGTAGCACCACTAGATACATATGTGGAGAAAATTGTGCTACGGAATGACACAGACATTCACATATTAGTTTTCTTTTTCGCTTGGTCTCGGCTATCTATTCGGACTTGCCACTACTCTTGACAGCTGCCATCAATCGCCAACCTAAGGACATTTTTTGACACTTTATTAATTTTTGAGTTTCCTATTAGTAGAACAGAAATATTATTTTAAGAATATTAAAAACCAGTGAAACCTTGTCCTAAATGGCAATTTTCGTTGAAAACTTTGGAGACATTTTTAAGAAAATGGGATCTAAACGCTACTGTAAATGCAAAATTTGAAGCTCCTATTCACAGACAATTTTTGAGTTTACGAAAAACATCATTACAACTTATTTGAAATGCATTTACTCGCAAACACAGTAGTGTTCACAAATTGCTGGAAATGTGCATATTAACGGTATGAAAGAACTTTCAAGAAAGTTAAATGTGCGTAATTTCTGAAAAAAAAGCGAAATAATACCCCAAAATGAACTTTGTGTCACATTAAAGAGTGCAAATAGAACTATCTGTTTGGCAAGTTTGAAGAAAAAAAATTGAGCCATTTATGAGAAAATAGCATTTGAGCGTTTCTGAAAATTCCGAATTTTGAGCTAGTTTTCACATAAAACGGTTGCGTTTTTGAGAAACTTTACTTTACATTATTTAAAGCACATACACTCATTAATATAATAATGGCAACAAATCGCCGCTCATGTAAATATTAACGACGTGAGAGACAAGTCAAAAAAATTCCATTTTTGTAATTTTTGAAAAAAGAAAACAGAGCAAAATGGCATTTATGTCATCTCATAGAGTACATTAGGTTCTATCCCTATCAAATGTTTAAAGAAAAAATTTGTACCCGTTTTTGAGAAAATCTTGCTGTTCTATTATTTTAAAATTGCACATATTGCACGCAATATTGCGCGAAAACTACTAAAATTTTGAAAAAAATGTTCATGGCCTTAATGAAAGAAAGAACTACGAAGAACAAATTTTATTGGAAGAAAAAATCTCTAGCTGCAATTTTGTAGTCGTAGGAAGACGCCGAATAAAATAGAAACTTTCGCAGTTTTCTAAAATGCAGGGTTCACCGTGAAAATCGAACCTATGCAACCTTAATAAAAATATTTTACTCCATTCTTACAAGAAATTTGAAGAGAAGTTTGGAGTGGTTTTTGAGAAAATTTTGAAAATGTCCGGAGTGCTTTATGTAAAGTACCTCCAAATTTTGAAGAAAGTTTTTCGAATCGCGGCACCGCAAGTGGAAGTAGGTCGAGAGGGAATATCCATTTTGGAAGAAATCGTACTTATGGTTTTGGCTCCAGTGTTGTTCACATACTGACAGACGGACGGACAGACAGGCAGAAGGACAGACGGACGTTTTCAAAAGAACAACTTTTTCTGTTTCAGGGGACCCCAAAACGTGTATTTCCGTTGAAATTTCGAAATCGATTTTCCGCAGCATTATATAACTTTCCCTACACTAGGTATATTACTCCGTATATACGTAGGAGTACGGGAAATTAACTAGTGGTGCCACAGAATGGCACAGACTTCTCCGTTTTCTATTTCCTTGAGTCTGAGCTAGCTACTCGGAATAGCCACATAATCTCGCCAACTGCCATCTATTGCTGCCCAAACTACAGTTTTTTGACATTTTCTTAATTTTTCGGTTTCCTAATGGTAGAACGGAAATAATAATTTTAGAATATTAAAAAACACAAAAACCTCGTCCTCAATGGCAATTTTCTTTTAAAAATTTATTTCTTTTTTAAAGAAAATGGCGTTTAAGCGCAACTAAAAATGCGAAATTTGAAGCTTTTAACCTCACTAACCGGATACGACAACCGTGTGGGTCGCTTTTTACTCTTCCGAATACATACGTATATACAGAGTGATATACATAGTATAGGGAAAGTTATGAATTTTCGCTATTCTAAAATTAATATTTCCGTTCACTAGGAAACCGAAAAATTAAGAAAATGTCAAAAAAATGTACTTTTGGGCGGCAATGGATGGCAACTGCCCCGAGTATGTGGCAAATCCGAATAGCTAGCCCAGACCCAAGGAAATATAGAACTAATACGGGAAAGTCTGTGCACCACTAGTTTTTAAAACGTCCGTCTTTCCGTTCGTGAACACTCCTAGCACCTAAACCATAAGTAAAATGTTTTCCAAATTGAAGAATTTGACATTTTGAAAACTTTCTTCAAAATTTGAAGGTACATGAGGCCCCCCGACATTTTCAAACTTTTCTCAAAAACCGATCCAAATTTTTTCTTTAAATTTCTTCTTAGAATAGAGTAAAATACACTTATTAATGTGGCATAGGCCCGATTTTCACGGTTAACACTGAATTTTTGAAAATTGCAAAAGTTTCATTTTTTGCGGCATCTTCCTACTGCTACAAAATTACAGACAGAGAATTTTCCTGCAAATAAATTTTTTTCTTCATAGTGAGTTCTTTCATTTAGGTCCTCTACATTTTTTGAACATTTTAGTAGTTTTCGTGCATTATTGTGTGCAATTTTTACAAAATACAAAAATAAGATTTTTTAAAAAACGGCTCCAAATTTTTTCTTTAAAATTTTGGTAAGGATAGTGCCTAATGTACTCTATGAGATGACATAAACGCCATATTTGCTCTATTATTTTGTTTTTTCATAAATTACAAAAATGATTTTTTTATTTGTCACTCAGGTCGTTAATATTTACATTAGCGGCAATTTGTTCACATTGTTAGATTTATAACTACGCGTACTTTAAATAATGACCAGTAAAGTTTCTCGAAAACTCAACCATTTTCTGTGAAAACTAGCTGATAATTCCGCATTTTTAGAAACGCGCAAACGTCATTTTCTCGAAAATGGCTCCAATTTTTTTCTTTAAACTTTTCGAACGGATAGTGCAAATTACATTCTTGAAAATGATGTAAAATTCATTTCGGTGTTTTTTTCGTTTTTTCAAAAATTACACAAATGTAATTGTTTTGAAAATTTTCTCACACCCTTAATATGCACGTTTCCAGGAATTTGTAAACACTATTGTATTTGTCAGTTAATGCGCTTTAAATGACTTCTAATGAAGTTTTTCGAAATCACGATTCTTGTGAAGAGAGCTTCAATTTTCGCATTTACAGTAGCGCTTAAACGCCATCTCTAAAAACGGCTGCAAATGTTAAAAAAAATGTCCATTTAGTTGAAGTTTTTACTGTTCTTTAATATTTTTAAAATAATGTTTCCGTTCTACTATTAAGAAATCAAAAAATTAAGAATATTTCAACCAAATGTAATTTGGGTGTTGATAGATGGTAGCTGGCAAGAGTATGTGTGAAGTTTAATTTAGATATTACAGTGAATGTACCAACACGGAATACACTTAAATAAAAAAAAAAGCATTAGATAAAATTATAATTAACAAACCCACAACAACATATGAAATAATAATAAGTCCGAATAGCTAACCAAAGCCAAAGGAAGTAGAAAACTAATACGGGGAAGTCTGTGCTATTCTGTAGCACCACTAGTTCGAATATGATAAAGACTGATACAAAGGTCGATGAGCTAGATACACGTAATTTTGTACCTTAATTCAGATATATGTATCAATAAGTACGAATAAGTAAGTATGAATAAGTAAAAACAAGTAAGAAAGTATGAATGTATGTATTTATGTGTGTAGGTGAATATGTACGTGTGTACTACGTACGCATGTATGTCTAGGTGTTTGTAAGGATGAATAAACGTATGTATGTGTCACGTTTAACTCTTTTAGTTTAGCAGCTTTTGAGCTGAAAACGTTGGCAAATACGTGAGGCGTAAGGTCTAATTGAGCTGTGTTCGGGTGAATTAAGACCAGGGGCATAGCGTCCATGGATGTGGATGATGTGTTACATACCCTGACAATAGCTATT
The DNA here is from genome assembly GCA_031308135.1 of Acheta domesticus. NCBI lineage: Eukaryota > Metazoa > Arthropoda > Insecta > Orthoptera > Gryllidae > Acheta > Acheta domesticus. The sequence continues at coordinate 97,066,419 of JAHLJT010002406.1, read as the reverse complement.
TTTATTTTAAAATGATTGTAAATTGTCCATTTGTTATTTTATTTTTCTACTATACAATATTTCATTATATTTCAAACATTGCGCCGTTGAGAATTCGATTCTTCACAAGGATGAACGAATCAGCTTGAAATGCCGCCTAGCCTGCGCTGTCAATTACATGCACAGTGACCCATTACATCCAGCGTGCCTACGCAAAAAGCTGTCGTTTTAAGAAACTTCATTGTTCTGTTTGGTGTTTGTAAGAGAACGGAATTCATTAATGAACACTGTCGTTTTATTTAAGTTTTATTCCCTTATTTTAATGCATTTAGCAATTATATATTTGCAGCCAATTTAGGTTAGGGGTTGTGCTGGTTGAATGCAGAAGGGTATGTGACTGTGCAATTCACGTCTGTGCCCCGGAATGGCGAGCACAACGTGATCCAAATTGCCTACATAATTATGGAATCGTATTGTGCCGTGGACAAATTATGGCACGTGAAAAACAGTTAAAACCATTTGAAAAAATATGATAAGATAGAATTTTATTTAAATAGCCAACACATGCTATGTTGAGCAATACAACAGTGATATAAGGGAAAATAGGGAAATTCTGTCACACTTCATTCGAGTTGTATACTTATTTGGGAGACAGAGGCTTGTATTTTCTAGACATAATGAGAATAGGGGATCATCAAATAGAGAAAATTTCATGGAATATATAAGTGAAATAATAAAATATGATAAAACTGACAAGGATGATATGGAAAATTCCAGTGTTTCATGCAATCTCACCAGAAATTCAGATTGATTGGATTTCAAGTGTGAGCATGGTAATGACCCATGAAATTAAAAATGAAATTTATAAAGCCTCTTTTGTCTCCTCGATACTGGATGAAACCCTTGATGTAAACAGCAAAGGACAACTGTCAACTGTTTTTCATTACGTGTCTGTAAATTGATTGTATTTTTTCTTTCCTACTATATTTTTACTATAGATCATTGTTTTCCATTTTATAAATTACGCCAATTCTAATGGGTTCGAAATGATAAGAAATGGACAATTTTGAAAATCATTAGGTTTTTAATAACAAGCGCTATTGCTCTTGTTATTAAAGTATGACGCAACACATTTATATTTTGCTAGGTCGTGAACTTAAATCAACATTTTCTAACTTTCAACCAGTAAACTACATGAAATACATGAGCCATTATTACTTTTACTTTCAGTTTTTATTTTAAATATACAAATTATTTGTGTGTTCTAATTGACCAAAGTGACAGAAATGGTATTGGTGAATGAGAAATATTTAGGAGATTTAAATTATTTTATCATTTCTCGAGTTACATACCTTAAGCCAAAATTCAGGCTACGCCACTGATTAAGACATTTTAATTCTGGGGGGTACTATACATCAGGTTCCTGTGATATTTTCAAAATGTCTCTCTCAATTATAGAACTTTAAATCATGGCATGTTTTAAAAAAATAGATTAGTTGAGTAGTTACACTAATTGAAGGAAACATTTCGGTATCTCGGGCACCCTAAAAATCAACGATGCATTTATATTTCAGTTAATAAATGTGTGAAATAATCTTATAATCAACCTAAACCCTTCCATAGCACATGTCAAATACATTTATTTCCCACTCAAACCACCCAAAAAAACAGTTTTGTGTGAACTTCGTACAAAATGCTAACTAATTTTCCACGCTTGAGAAAGAGACATTTTCCGTCAGATCAGCCGCTCCAGCACAGGAAGCAAAACGAACGTTATTTGCATTTCCTCCTAAACATTGTGCTCCGCGCTAGCGTTTGGGTAAATTTTAAAAAACTTCTCGGCAAAAACTCACGCGGCATCCGATCATACTTTAGAAACTTTTTCGTTTTCGACAGGGAAATCGGTACTCCGAGGTTATTTCCCGGACTGCCAACCCGTACCGCCGTAATTCCAATTATTTCATAGCGATTTGCTCTGACGTCAGTTCTGTAAAGCGGTGCCTCTCCGTATAAATGCCGCGATGGCGCCTGGATCTGCCTAGATGGTCTGAGTGCAGAAGAGTCAACATGCAAGTCCTCGCCTTCGCTCTCGTGGTAGTCTTCGCGTCGGGCGTAGCCGTAAGTAATGGCTGTTCTTGCTTAGCAGCAAGATGTGCATTAATAGGGTGAAGTTCCCTAATGTGGAGTACGCTCCTAATGTGAAATATCGAAGTATCGGACCTGAATTGAGATGTCTCAAGACAAAATTTAGGAATTTCTTTGAAGGGGCACTTGATCGGGCGTAGATACTGTTTTCTGAGTTGAAGTTCGTGAGTGAAGTAGCAGAGCGTGTTTTCTTCAGCGCGTCAACAAAAATACTAGAGCAGTAAACAAAGAAATGTGGTTACTCGTGTGCCGTAAATATTAGAATAATTTTCTATGTAGTATGTTTTAGTTATATATCTAAGGAAATAACACAGAATATATAAAGAACATTAAAGGAGATTTTGACCGCGAAACAGCTTGAAAGGAATATGGCCACTATGTCCCTAATGTGGAATACGAGCATTAGTCCTAATGTAGAACATTCCGCATTGCTGCTGAATGTAAAATGTTCATTGTTCTTTTGGCTGTATACTTTAACTTGCATCTTCTATTAATGTTGACATTCTATACCGTACCGTGAAGGTGTATGGTCCAAGAGCTCAACTGATTAGACTCAGTGTCAAGAGTGTAAGAACCGGGCTCACGTCGTGTGTGCAGGTAATACCAAAAATAATTTCGTTTGCAGGAATTGTGTGTAATATTAAATCAAATACGTATTTTTGCTTAAATAAAAGTTGTTCTAGACTTTCATGCATTTTTTATTAGCTAAAAAGAAAAAGCATTCACTATTCCACTTTAGGAACAGGGTACACCTCATGTGAAATAGTTTCGAAATATCGTGAAAGTATTCCACATTCGGACACTTTACAATAGTTGCATATCAAAATCATTCCACCACCCGGAGGACACAAATGATGGTGACAAGCGAGGACCCTAGAATGATTTTATAACTGTTGGAGAATTCTATAAATTTAAGATTTAATGTTACCGAACTGGATGGCCGAAGTGGCTAAGAGCTTCGGTCCGAAGGGTCGCGAGTTCGAGTCCCGCCTTAGGCGTGGATGTTTGTCCCTTTTCTCTCAAGTGTGTGTTGTCTCGAAGGGCCTCGCGTTCTGCTGACACCAAATCAGAGGAGCCCACAAGTGTGTTGGTGTCTAGCGTGTGAAAGAAATTGTGTCCCATCGTGACGTAAAGGGTAACCAGCTCTTGGCTGGATAAAATCCCTAAAAAATAATACTACACATCTTTCACAATAAGTTACATTATTTTCTGCATTTTTTGTTAAGTATTTTACGTTTTCGATCTACGAAACAATCATAAATATTTTGAACATTTTCCGTTTTTGTTTCCTTTCCGCGGGAACGCAGATGGCGACGTCCTTCTTTCTGAAGAGCTGGTTCAACATTCACTATGCACATGTGTTCTTTAAATCGGCAGATACTAAAATTCCTAAAATAAGTCAAAATTCCTAAAAAAAAAGTCAATATGGGAAGGTCTGGATGAAAGAGAGTGCTGGAGTTTTCACAAGTGAATACGCATGGCGCAGTTTTGAATTGTTTTGTAAACATCCGATTCTAGTGCTGAAAGCTGAAACTATCGTTAAGGGTTACGTAAGTTTCTAACAATAAAAGATTAAACTCTTAACTCTTTGCGTAAACAATTAGAAAGCTAGTGATGTTACAACAGCACTTTCTCGCATTATTTGTAATGACGACGCTGTATTATAGTTCTTCATGAATCTGCAAACGTGTTTCCAACCAACAAAAGTTTCGTCTCTGCGCTGGGACTCGAATTCGGGTTTTTAGATTTAGGCCGCCATTACCTCCCGATGACGACGCTTGAAAAAAGTTGATCATTTGCATTTGCAAGTTTTTTTAAAATTCAGAGATTTCCATCATTATTTCAAGATCTAGTTTTAAGTAACGGATTTCATTAAGGTAAAAAGTATTCTCAAGGTATCCCCCAGATCTCTATGCTCCAGACTGATTTCCAGTTACGTGCAACAGTGTAGTGATTGTGTGTTTGTGTGTAAGTGGGGATAGAACCAGGAAAAGGAAGGAAAGATCGCGTGCTGACTTGGTCGTTTGCTAGAGTATTGCTCCGGCATTCATCTGGTGTTGGTCGAAGAAACCACGAAAAACGAACGATCACAGCAATCAGCCGCCAGATTTCTCCAGTCAGAGGGAGAATTCGACCTAATTGTACAGAAAGAATCGAAAATCACCGCCAAGACACGAACCTTAGGATGTCTCGGTCAGAGTCGCAGCTGAGAAAGCGGCAATGCTTGTTCTGAGCTAAACTTAACCGGTTTAAAGGCTCCACTTTTCCTCCGATGTCACACTTCATTATGATTCTCTGTAAGATTTTCTTGAAGGAAAGTATTATTTTTCTAATTTTTATTAAAATGAATGTGTAATCAAAGAATTTTTGTGAAAAATGGAATAAGATTCTTAACAGGGTGCAATTTATTGAAGAAGTACTTGAAAATCTTTCAGTGTTAAGTATATTGTCCCTATATATTCTAAACTAATGAAATATATTCCGCCCAATGAATGAATTACGCAAAATGTATTTTTCCCCTACAAGCTGAGGCATTTTCCCGTCCATTTGGCGACTTAACGTCCAATGTGACATTCATTCACCTACCAAAATGTCTTTCTCTGCAAAAACAGCGTTATACGGAATAGTAATATTTTCTTTACACACAAATTACAACACCAAACATTAAAAAATTCATTATATCTTCTATTACTAAACAAGCTAATAATACTGTAATTTTTAAAGTTTTTCACTTTCACAGTTTTAAATATTTAATCTCGTTTCTCACAAATCCAATTATCCTCACTAACGCTGTCAGTACACCCAGCCTCAACTCATGCTCCTATACATTAACATACAAAAATGAAAACTGTCCACTACATACCCCTTGCCCGATTTCAAGAAAAAGTAATTCACCTTCGTTAACACAGACTTCATGTAATAAAACCTCAGTTAACGGAGTCCCTACAGAAATATTGATTTTGAATATCACTGTACTATATAGATATTAGGATGAAATATTTCCGAAAGAGCCATCAAACTACGAGACATTAAAACATAAGCATTGAAATGATAAAATCCATCACTTGTTGAAGTCATCTCAAAAAGCTTATATTTCTTTTGTTGCAGTGTCTCCCGGACGAACAAACCAGTGCAGTGCAGACATGCTTTAAAGAAAACAACATATTGTATGGAATGTTCAAAACATTTACAGGTATTTGTGATTATTTCATGCCTTGATTAGAATCCATTGATACCAGGGAATATTTTGGGAACTACTTGCCTTGGATTTAAAAATACTGCCCATTGAAGGTGAAGTGTATACTAATACGCCAGGGAAAGATGATGGATTTGTGTCTTTAATAAGAAACCTGGGACACAAAACAGCGTAAATGAATGACTGTTGGATAGGGAATTACCCCGAAGGGTTCGTCAAAAATTCTTTAGACAAGAAACGTAGAATTTCGCAGGTTAAGGCATATTTGACCAAGCACACATACCAACCGCAATACAAAATTTGCGTCAACACTTTATCATCGTGCTTAACTCGGAAACGATGCGAGTCTTAAAATCAGTTTGTTGTCCCTAGGACAAAAGATGGATATCTTTACCGTAATATACAGGATGTCCGGGGAGGAAACGTCGAAACTTCGAAAATAAGCTCTTAAGACAATTTTAAGCACATTTTATCTAATAAACTACATGGATATTCCGAATGGCTGAGCCGCTATTGGCACTCAAATGTTGGTTTGAAAATATGCTTTTTAGGCAAAAAGTTGCATTGCAAAAGCATAGAAACACTCCAGAAATATGTAAATTGTTTATTCTTAACAAAAGAAATAAATGTATTTGACCACAAAGGATGTGGTCAGAAACAAAAAGGCATACAATTTACACAATTTGACTAATTTTTCTTGGTTAATTTTTCTTTCTGAACAAACATATTCATTTATTTTCCATATAATAAACAATTTAAACATTTATGGAGCATCTATGCTTCTACAATGCACATTTTTGCCTAAAAAGCATATTTTGAAACCAACTTTTAAGTGCTTATTGCGGTGCATCCATTGGGAATATCCATGTAGTTTATTAGACAAAATATGCTTAAAATTGTCTTAAGAGCTTATTTGCGAAGTTTCGACGTTTCCTTCCCGGACATCTGTATAAAGCGAGACTTTTTTGGGTGTACTTTTACATTCTTCGATGAGTCCGTCCACCTGTAGCACAGATTTCCAGAAACGCTTAAAGTTATGTTCCATTGTGAAGCTATTTTCACTTAAAAATAATGATTTACATTTTTTTTGGAGATTGCACTTTGTTGCGAAAATTTTTTCCTCGACCTTTCTATTTTTTTAGGTTTTCTGCGTTTCTGGGTAACTAAACTATTAAGAACTTTCCGTTTTATCAGGCAGGGAAGCCACTGTACCATCCGCTAATACAACATTTATTAAAGAATTTCGTAATAAAACTCTGAAATTACTTCTTTATATTTGCAGTTTAATATCCAGATTAACAAGTGCGAGAACATGCTGTGAGCATGTGTGGAGTATATGAGAGTAAATGAGGAGCACAGAAGGATCATATGCGGGAGATATGAGAACATGCGGATGGAACATGAGGGAGAATATGCAATGGAACATATGGTTAACACGAGGACATGCGGAGAAAGATTTGGGGTACGTGCGGGAAGCAAGTGACGATTTTTGTGAGAAAACATATAAAGAAACATTTATGAAACACATTGGAAGAATGGGAGAAAACATGAGGAACTTGTGGGGAACATGTGAGCAAATAGCGTGGAACATAGGAGGCAACATGAGAAGACTGTGAGAGGAATATGTGGAGGACTATCCAAGGAAACATGCGGGTGGCAAATGGAGCCAGTGTTATGTATCTGTAAGCAGTATTCTACAGAAAATAGACCGTTATTAAACTTAGTTTTCGTTTTCTAAGATTTAACTCTTCTGGATACCCCACAATGTAGTATACACGGGTGGTTAAAACTGATTAGAAGTCAGAAATCTTTGTAAAATTAAACTGACGCTTCAAAAGGTCCGGCATGATGAACCTATAATGTTAACCATTCTGGACCATCGATTACCAGGTGTGGCGTCATAACAATCGCCTTGAACAAATTTAGTTGCATGCATGTCAGAGACTTGAAATGCACATGGGAAATAGTTTCCAGCTCGTGCTGAAGGGACGCTTCGCGAAACAAAGGGCTATATCTGGGCGACGAGGAAACATTCGGACGTGCGCTGCCTCGGGGGCAGGCTTGGGAACCCCGAAATGTGGCTGGCGGAAGCGGCATTATGACGCAGTTCCGGAGCCAGGCCAGAAGGTATATAAGACGGCCCCGAAAGAAAACTCTTATGTTTCTTGGGCTCGTCCGTAGGTCGTCGTAGGTGGTGCGGCTCGTGGCACGTCGATGTGCTGGCTACGGAGGCAAGGGGATGAAGCCGGCGCGCATGCGTCGTGATGAGAGGCAAGTGGTCGTGGTGACCGGTCCTTCTAGTTACGGTCAGTTATAATAGCCATTGTAAAATTTGTAAATAGCGATTTCAGGTGTCGGTGCACATTGTGAATCAATATTCAATATTTTACAACCGTTCACGTCCGTGTATTTTTGTAACGGCCCCGGCCATGACGTCACACAGGGTCTGATCGATCGAAGTTGAGATATACAAGTATGAAGCTTTGTTAACTTTTTAAACAATGTTTTTTAAGCACGGAATCATCGCATAGAAACATACAGTAATGAAGATGATGATGATGATGATGATGATAATAATAATGATAACAATAACAACGACATGCTGCAAGTGGTACAAACACCCACCAAGTTCTGGGACGTCTGTTGGACTGTGTGCAATATTACTACCAACAAATATTCGATACGTACGCCCAACAAATTCAAACTAATCGCACGACCGGGTATTGTTATTCGGGATTTGGAGAAAGAACGGGTCTACTTGTAGATGTGCTACATGTAGATCGCACTGTGCCGTGCGATCAAAACGTCGTAACCAAGGAGGCAAAGAAACGTCTTAAGTACAATAGTTTAGAAATCGAGATCGGCCGAATGTGGGGCGTAAAAGCCCGGGTCATCACGTTAGTTATCGAAGCTCCTCCGTTTTGTTTGCTGCTATTAAACGAAATTTTCATAATTTTCTCAAAAATGGCTCCAAATGTTTTCTTAAATTTCTCGCAAGAATGAAGTGAAATACACCTATTAAGACGGCACAGCTTCTGTTTTCACTGTTATGTCCGAAAGTTAGAAATTTTCAATGGTTTTGCAATGCTTATTGTCATTGGTTTTATTGTTCTTATTGCAGTGGTAAACTGTATTATGCAAGAGTTATTTTTAATTTACTACACATAGTTTGTTACATTAGAATCTGTTATTTTTCAGAGAAAGGATTTCATGGACTTTCCGTTAACCCTGGGAAAGAAGTCAAGGTATTATGACTTGCATTTAATATTACATTTTTTCTTTACTTATACATCTACATAAACAAAATCTTTTGAATCAATTTATTTTCGTTTCCAGTGCGGGTTAAAGTGCATTCTGATCGCTCTGAAAGTGGTAAGTACATATAGCCATTTTAAGAAATTGAAGCCCTACATCCATTCCTGTTATATATACATAACATCCATTCTTGATGTTTATATGATCTATTAACACTATATGCTTTTCAGCAGCACACTATAAAAAAAATCTTTCATTTGCGATGCATGTGAATGTGATAATCCTTTGCGTATTCAATAGAGTTTGCATATTTGCTCTTTTTTATTCCTATGAATTTTAAAACTGAAATATAAAATAATTGTGATTAAGAACGATATGTCATAATATGGATATTCTGTACCGCTTGAAGATATTCACTATTATTTTCTTATAATTATCATTTAAAAATATGAATACTGAAATGCATATTTTTGTATGAATTTAATTTTATATGATTTATAAATATTAGTTTTTCAATCCAAGTGTGAAGTTGGTTCATTCTTACACAAATAATGGCTATTATATACCGTTTCATTTTTACACTTCTAAGTTTTGCTTTCTCAGACACAGCAGATTCTGATATTCAAATAACATATATCACTCCTTTTTTTCATTGCAGCTCACCGAGTCTGGTATGCTAGAAGAAACCATTATTAAACAAAATGCAAATCTTATTGGCAAGCTTGACAACGATTTAGCCACTGACTGGTCATCGCGAGTTCAGAAATGTATGGATCCATGTAAGTTTAAACTTCAGTCTTCTTTGAATTTTGCCTTTTGTGTTAACGACGATCACACTATTCTTTTACATGGATACTTGTGCGAACTTGTGTTTCAAACATTAGGCATTCCAAGTGGAATTTCTGGTAAATAGTTACACTTAATTAACAGCTCTCTCGTTATTTGTAATTCCGCTCTGCTTATTTTCTATCATTAACTCTAATTGATGAGGCATGTGAATCAATTTTCCATAATATGAGGTGACAATACTGTGCAATTCAGATAGATTCTGATTCGTTTTTGATTAGGTTATCGCATAATCACGTTCTGCCAACCACGTTCTTCTTTTATTCGCAGTAAAAGATGTTTTCATTAAAGAATTAGCTGAACTCTGCGAATATATCACATAAACGTTTTGTGAGATATATTTGCAGAGTTATGATAAAAGGAAGAACCGTAGAAAAGTATAACATGTGCAATATCAGGTAAATCGAAAAACTCAAAATGTTATTTCATGTCGTCCAGCACTAATTCTCCCAGGCAAATTAAATGAGGGAGGTTTATAAAATATGGAACAATTTCCATTCTCTGTAAGCGTAAAGATAAACAAGTTTCTTAAATTGAAATGAATCGGATTGCAGAAAATTTCTGAGTCGGCCACCTCTGGTAACAGAAAACAGAAATATTTATATTTCCTTGTCTAATAGAGACTAAATGAACTTAGGTTTTAATTAAAATCTATTCCTATTTATTTTTTTCACTCATGAAAAATATTTAAAGATAAAATTCAAGCGATATTTGAGAAAAATTTGAAAGTATCCTAGGAGAGTAATGAAAAATAAACCCCAAAAATTAAAAAGTCCTTTTCAAATCAGAGGAATGGGTCAGCCAGATCGGTGCTAGTGTTGGTCACAGAGAAACGAATAGACATAAAAAAAATTTCCCGGTTTTACCAGTCCCCCAAAACGTATAATTCCGTCAAAAAATCGAGGTCAATTGTTTGCAGCATTACATAACATTCTGAATATTACATTTACGAGGTATATTTAAAATGCTCATCAAACCTTGCGAAATATGCACACAAACAATTTAAACTTCTAAAAAGCTCCGATTTCGAATCTCTATAAATAAGATGTGTGTGAGACGTTGAATATAATAACATATTCGAATCTTATAATTAAATGAAATTATATAATTTAAAGAATATATGTATGAGGATTTTAAATATAAAGATCTTAATATTGACAAATAGGAGGAATATATTCAAAAATATCAAAAGAATTACGAATTGTTTTAGCACGCTATCCTGTGGACGACGAATGTACCGCCACCTGGTTAATGTTTCAATGCGTCGAGAATGTTAAGATACAGGTAAATAGAATATTTTTTGAAATTACAATCACATTTTTATATACTAATCATCCAACATTTATTTATTCTTAATACGTCTAATGAATTCTTTGGGCTTTTATCTTACTTCAATATTTTGTCTCTACTGTTTCAGATGTTTCCTGCGATCGTAAAATCATTTGGAGAAATCATACAAAACATTCAAAATAGTATTTTTTAATTTAACCTAATGGTCTGCATGAATCATGTATAAAGATCATAATCATAATTAAAATACATCAGTAATATTTGTATTTCTATTATTTTGCTTCAATGTTTAACGTTTGGAGAGCCCTAAAACCCTCTAAACGTTTGTAGATATATGACAGTCCTAGAGACATAGTTGCGCGTCTGAGGCACAATTGCCAATGTTTTGTCCGACATTCCGCCAGTTTCGTGCGACATTCCTAAGAGGAAATGCGAAATGCGTGGATATCGACGGGTTGTGTACCACACATTTTGTAGTTTGTTTTTTATTGTATTTGTGTTTGATTAAAACTTTGGGAGTGTCAACTGCTAAGGTCATTAATCCCGTAAGTGAAGTGCACTTTCTTAAGCGTGAAAGAGGCGGTAATATTCTTCCTCTATAAGGCGTGATCCGGCGCCGACCTACCAGTCGTATTGCGCGAATTTTCCCCTAAAAGAAATCTCCTACCAGCAAGACACCGCCCCAGCCGGGACAAGATCTAAGCTCCCGAACGGTCTCCCCGGCATGTGTGTTAGTGTAGTTAACATTTGTGTGTGTGTGTGTGTAAGTAAGGAGTGAGAATATGTCAAGGAAGAGGAAAGAAAGATCGCGCGCGGTCCGTGGCCCGTTTGCAAAGGTACTGCTCCGGCATTCGTCTGGTATTAATTGGTGAAACCACAGAAAACTACCGACAGAGAAGCCGACGCTAGATCTATTCTCCAGACAGTGACTAAATTCGACCTATCTCTCCAGCTAGCGTCGAAAATCCTGCTACCATCGGGACTCGACCCTAGGACCTCCAGGTGAGAGGCACTGCAGTGACATCAGCTGTTGCCCTGAGCCAAATTTCCTGGTGCGTATTTCGTCCTGAGAAAGGTCGCAGTGTGACGGCTAAAACGTTAGGAACTACGGCTCAGACGCGGAGTCTACAGAAGCTGCATTACACACTATTTAATAGCAGCTAAATTGCACGCTATTTAATATATTTGTCTGAATGACACTTTCCGATGCAGATATCTCTAAAATCAGAAGGGAGTCCTCGTTTTCAAGATTTTACAACTTTAGGGACAGAATTTCATAAATTTACCAGTATTATACTCGTAGCTAAAATACAGAATCTATTGAAGCACAAATATATTACTATTTATTAGTATTCCACAGTCCACTTTCACACATCGCTCTTCTTTCGTCATTGCCAACACATGCAACCCAAATGTTCCATCTCGGATAAGAGACAGTATATGACAGCCACCTGCAACTCTGAGTCACTATGACACGCGTAATACTGCCTGGTAGAAATTTCTTGAGGTGTAAGAAAAATGGATAGCACTGCAGGAATTTCGACCTATACGACGGATAGTCAAACTCTCGCAACGGAATTGCTGCAGAGGATTTGTGCAGTAGTCGAGTGTAGTGAGTCGAGCCGTGTGTCGCCGTCAATAGAGCAATTAGAATATCACGCGGTTCATGCATTAAAATATTTATCTAGGTTAACCTTATAAGATAACCATACAAATTTACAGTTATTATTATTAATGATATTTTATTACAGTTGTTAATCTCTTTGCGTAGCTAGAAAATAACGTGTTTTATGTGTAAACTAGTGGTGCTTAAAACAGCGCAAACGTACATTCTCGCCCGCATTTTCACACAAAATTACGAGAAAAGCACACAAATTTTCGAAAATTTGTACATGACCTTATTTCAAAATCTATCTTTAAAACCCCGATTTCATTCAGGGGAAAAATCTTTATCTTTAATATTTTAGTTGTATGAAGACTCCGAAGAAATTTTTAACTTTTGCAATTTTCGCAAAGTCAGGGTTGTAAACGAACATGAGACCCACACCATTATCTTCAACGTCCTTCACACCTATCCAACAACACAATTTAATAAAGAAAGATGGAACCATTTTTTTTTTAAATTTTGAAAACGTCCCGGGAGCTTCATAAAACTCTCCAAAATTAAAATATACGTTTCAAATTCAAAGAGCTGTGTTATCGGCCAGATCTATTGGGGAATATCAATTTTGGAGAAAATCGGCAGATCGGTTTAGCCGCAAGCGCTGTTCACAGACGGACGGACAGATAGACGGACAGACATTTTACTGTCATTCAATATTTCGTTATCAAGGACCCACAAAACATGGATTCTGGATATGTCACGTGTTACATGCACTTTTCTGCAAAACTATGCAAACAATTTCTATTCAGAAAGTAAAATACGATTTCAAACTTTAATACAGAGTTTAAAAATTCCATTATTTACCGCATTTGGAGGAGAAATGAGCCCTGAGACAAATTAAAAAACATTACAAAAAGTAGCCGGTTCAGTTTTTCGCGAATTTATGGAAAACTAACAATCTCTTTGAGAAACGCATTTCACGAGTCAACTCGCCATGCAATTCCGGGCTGGGGTATTGATTTTCAGCGGATTCGAGATTCCGATCAAAATCGACAATTTTCGTCGATCGACGAAAATTTCTATTTTGCTCGAAAGAATGGGAAGAAAATGCACTTTTCTGCACAATTATGCAAACTATTTCTATTCAGGAAGTAAAATACGATTTTAAACCCTAATATAGAATTAAAAAATTCCATTATTTACCGCATTTGGACGACAAATAAGCCCTTGAACAAAGTTTAAGAAGAAGACCAAAAGTGGCCGGTTTAGTTTTTCGCGAATTTGTGGAAAACTAACAATCTCTTTGAAAAACGGATTCGACAAGTGAACTTGCAATGCGATTCCGGGCTCGGATATTGATTTTCAGCGGATTCGAGATTCCGTCCAAAGTCGACAGTTTTCCTGGATCCATGGATCAACGAAATAGCGCGGTTTTCTCATGCACGAAAGAATGGGCATAAAATGCATTTTTCTGCACAATTATGCAAACTAATTCTATTCAAGAAGTAAAATAAGATTTCAAACTTTAAGATAGAGTTGAAAAATTCCATATTTACCGCATTTTGACGAGAAATGAGCCCTGAGAAAAATGTAAATTTAAATCGACAAAATTTCGCGTTTTTCACTTTTACGAAAGAATGGGCAGAAAATGCACTTTTCCTCAGAATTATTCACACTATTTATATTCAAGAAGTATAATACGATTTCAAAATTTAATTTATGTTTGAAAAATTCCATTATTTACCGCATTCGGACGAGAAAGGAGCACGGAGACAAATTTTTAACTAGTGGTGCTACAGAATGGCACAAACTTTCCCGTATTAGTTTTCTATTTCCTTGAGTCTTCACTAGCTATTCGAAATTGCCACAAACTCTTTCTTGCCACCTGTCATCTATCACCGCCAAAAGTATATTTTTTTGTCATTTTCTTAATTTTTCGGTTTCCTATTGGTAGAACGGAAACATTAATTTTAGAATATTAAAGAACACAAAAACCTAGTCATAAATGGCAATTTTCTTTTAAAAATTATGTGCCGTTTAAGAGAAAATGGCGTTTTAGCGCTACTAAATATGCGAAATTTGAAGCTCATTTTCACACAAAATGTTTGAATTTTCAAAATACTTTATCTAAAGTTATTTGAACCACTTACACTCACAAATATAATAATGTTTACAAATTGCTGGTAATGTGCATATTAAAGATGTGAGAGATCTTTCAAAAAAATTACAATTATGTAATTTTTGAAAAAACAAAAAAATAACTCAAAATAAACTTTACGCTATACTAAAGAGAGTAATTAGCACTATCCGTTACAACAGTTTGAAGAAAAAATTTGCAGCCATATATGAGAAAATGACGTTTGAGCGTTTCTGAAAATGCGAAATTTTGAGCTACTTTTCACAGAAAACGGTTGTGTTTTCGAGAAACTTTACTCCACATTATTTAAAGCACATGTACTCCTCAATATAATGATGTGAAAAAATCGACGATAATGTAAATATTATCGACGTGAGAAACTTGTGAAAAAAATACATTTTTGTACTTTTTGAAAAAACCAACCTATAGGACAATAAGGCTTTTATGTCATCTGATAGAGTACATTTACCACTATCCCTACCAAAAGTTTAAAGAAAAAATTTGAAGCCTTTTCTGAGAAAATTTTGAAAATCCCCGGGGGGGCTTCATATAAAGTACCCCCAAATTTTGAAGAATCTTTTTCAAAATCTCAGATCTTCGAGTAGAATCAGAATCTCAGATCGACAAGGGAATATCCATTTTGGAAGAAATCGTACGTATGGTTTAGGCGCTAGCAGTGTTCGCAGACGGACAGACGGACGGACAGACGTTTTCCTTTTAATTGGGTTTTCGGTATCAAGGACCTAGAAAACCGGGTTTCTGGCTACACCACGTGTTAGGGGATTTTTTGCTTAATTTAGCAACTGATTTTATCCACTTATTCGTTTACACGGCCCGGCAATTAATTTTTTTCGGCCGAAAATTGGCCATTTTTTCGCGCAGCATTACATAACTTTCCCTATATTACGTATATCACTCCGTGTATTACGTACGTATAGGGGAAAGTAAAAATGAGAAAAGTTGGCCAGTTCAGTTTTTCGCGAATTTCTGAAAAATTAACAATCTGTTTGAAAAACAGATTTCACCAGTGAACTAGCCATGCGATTCTAGACTGGGATATTGATTTTCAGCGGATTCGAGATTCCGCCCAAAAGGGACAATTTTCGTCGAAATTTCGACGTTTTTTGCGTGAAGGAAGAAACGGGCAGAAAATGCCGTTTTCTTCAGAATTATGCAAACAATTTCTATTGAGAAAGCTTATGAAATGGTTTATAAAGACAGGTTAATATAAATTCTTACAGATTTGAAAGGAAAAGAAATATCTTAGCTTTCCTTATCAACTATCTAAAAATGAGATATCTGAAAGTCAGAATCCAAGACAAATCATCACAGGCAATGGAGGTGACTACTGGTCCTCCATAAGGGTCGGTGGTAAGTGTAATACTCTTCCTCACAGCAATAAATAAAGTGAGCCTTGAAATGATAGAACCTGTGAAAATATTCCTTTTCGCAGACATCACCTTACTCTGTAGGGGCAAATATCTTCAAGTAACCTCAAACATTATTCAAGAAACCCTAAATAATATCAGTGATTTATAAAATAATTCAGGCTTTTTCATTTCGAAAACGAAGTCTGAATTTATAGTGTTTTCCAAAAGTCGCTCTATTAGGGATGAAGAAGTTACACTGAAAATTGGAGGATATCTACTTAAAAGGACAAACACATGTAAATTTCAAATACTCATGGAAACATCACGTATCTGCTCTAAGGGTGGATTGTGTTAGAAGATTAAATGTTATTAAAATGTTGTCCTCTATTAAATGGGGCGCACAGTCTGAAAGCCTAATCCAATCATATAGGGCACTAATTCAATCTAAGCTGGATTATGGAGCAGTAATTTATAATTCAGCGTCAAAAAACATATTGAAAACACTGAATCCAATAATTAACAGTGCTTGTCGATTAAGTCTTGATGCTTTTAGAACTAGCCCCAGCAACAGCCTACTAGTGGAAGCAAGGCAAATACCACTAGCACCAAGACACAAGCTTCAATGTCTGAATTATTCATATTCAACGTTCAGTATCCCACCCAATCCCACAAACTCTACCATTTTCCAACATCCAAAAACAATCATACACGAATCACATCCAAAATCCCCACTACCCTTGAGAGAAAGACTCCTTAAATACATGAATGACTTTAATGTTGTTAAACCACTCAGTTTACCTTGAAGTTTAACTCCCATCCCACCCTGGCAAGACCTTAAGATTACCATAAACACCACTTGGTAGTACTTCTTGCACTTCCTTTGAATCTAATACAAATGTACAAGATGCGATAAAAGAAATGCTCCAAAAATATGATAATTTCTACCAAGTTTACACTGACGGATCAAAAAAGATGGAAAAGCTGGTTGTGCAATAATTCTAACAAATGATAATAAAGTCATTCCATTTCGGCTCCCGGACTACTTTTCCATTTTCACATGTGAAGCATGGGCAGTGTTCAATGCCATTGAAAGCAGTATCAGATCCACAAACAATATGCCTATTGTTTATTGCCTATCTTTTCAGACTCAATGTCAACTCTTAAAGCCATTGAAAACCGTACACCAGCAATCCAATGATACAAAATATCCAAGAACTTATATTTATCCAAAACACAAAAGGAGTCAAAATAGAAATAGTTTGGATTCCTTCTCATAAAAATATTGCTCGAAATGAGAAGGCAGACAGAACTGCAAAAATGGCAACATCACTACCAAACATTGAACATCAAATTCATGGTACCAGAAAGATATAAGAAATCTTTTCAAGGACTCTTGTTTGATGTGTTGGAACTCACAACGGAAGATAGGGGCTACAAAGCTACACCGAGTAAGAAATTATAGCCTGGTCTACCGAGATCAAACTTCAAAAGAAGAGAAGTCGTCATTACAAGATAAAGGATCGGTCACTTTAACCTAAATTACTGTCATCTGTTCAAAACTTCCAACCCCTGAACCCTGTCCTAAATGTGGCACTACTGTGTCTACTTCTCATATTATTCTCGAGTGTCAAAGACTTAATAATGTTAGGAAATCATTAAAAATAGAAGGCAACATATATTCACTGTTCGAATCAGAAGAAGGTTGTAAAAAAAATTGAAACTACTAGAAATAAGTAAATTGTTTAATGTAATATAATAATGATGAAAATATTGTTACGATATATTGATACAATGCTTATGGTGTAATGATACAACTGTTTGTAACCTTGTAATGTAATGTACTGATGTAAACAAAATGAGGTCTCTGATGACCTGAGCAGTTATAAAGCGACCATAAAAAAACAAAAAAAAATCTATTAAGGAAGTAAAATACGAATTCAAACATTAATATAGAGTTGAAAAATTCCTTTATTTACCGCATTTGGACGAGAAATGAGCCCTGAGACAAATTTAAAGGAAAACAACAACAAAAGTGTTCAGTTTTTCGCGTATTTCTGGAAAACTAACAATCTGTTTGAAAAACGGATATCACCAGTGCACTCGCCGTGCGATTCCGCTCTGGGATATTGATTTGCAGTGGATTCGAGTTTCCGTCCAAAATCAACAATTTTCGTTCGACAAAAATCGATGAAATTTCGCGTTTTTGGTTTGCACAAAAAAAAATGGGCAGAAAATGTAATTTTCTGCAAAATTATGCAACCTATTTCTATTCAGGAAGTGAAATACGATTCTAAAATTTAATATAGAGTTGAAAAATTCCATTACTTACTGCATTTGGACGAGAAAGGAGCGCTGAGACAATTTTTTTTAAAATGACCAAAATTGGCCAGTTCACTTTTTCGCGAATTAATGGAAAAATAACATTCTGCTTGAAAAACGGATTTCACCAGTGAACTCGCCATGCGATTCTGATCTGCGATATTGACTTTCAGAGGATTCGAGATTCCGTCCAAAATCGACAATTTTCGTTGAACGAAATTTCGCAGTTTTCTCGTGCACGAAAGAGTGGGCAGAAAATGCACTTTTCTGCAAAATTATGCAAACTATTTTTATTTAGGTAAAATAACATTTCAAATTTTATTATAGAATTAAAAAAATTCTTTATTTACCGAATTTTGAGAAATTAGCCCTGAGACGCATTTTAAAAAAAGGGGTCAAATGTGGTGGGATCAGTTTTACGCGAATTTCTGGAAAACTAACAATCTGTTTGGAAAATGTTTTTCACCAGTGAATAGGCCATAAAATACCGGGCTAGGACGTTAAAGATTCGATTTCCCTTCGGAAATCGCCGTACTCCTAAGGGGTATCGTTTAATTTTCGCATTTTTGGCTTGCATTTGAAAATGCCATTTTCAGCAAAACTACACAAACTATTTCTATTCAGGAAGCAAAATCTTGTTTCAAAATATAATACAGAGTTAGAAAATGCAATTTTTTCGCATTTGAACGAGAAATGAGTCCTAAGACGCCTTTTTAGAAAAATGGGGCCAAAAAAGCCCGGTCAAACTACGGTCGCCTCTGACGTGAATTTCTGGAAAACAAACACGTTTGTTTGTTGGAAAAACGCGTTTCACCAGTGAATTCGTCATGAAATTCCGGGATAGCACGCTGATTTTCAGAAGATTCGATTTTCCTTCGGAAATCGCCAAAATTGGCAGGCGAAACTACGGTTGACTTTGACGCGAAATTGTGGAAAACTAACACTCTGTTGGAAATAAGCGTTTTATTAGTGAATTCGTCATGAAACTCCGGGCTAGCACGCTGATTTTCAGAAGATTAGATTTCCCTTCGGAAATCGCCAAAATCAACAGAGGGGGTATCGTTGAATTTTCGCTTTCTTGAGTTCCACAAAGAATGGGCAGAAAATACCCTTTTCTACAAAACTATGCAATCTATTTCCATTCAGGAAGCAATATTCTCTTTCAAAATTTAATATAGAGTTTAAAAATGCCGGAATTTACCGCATTTGAACAAGAAATGAGCCCTGAGATGCATTTTGACAAGAATGGGGCAAAAATGGTACCAAAAATGAAATTTCGAAAACCTTTCAAAACGTTATTTGAAGCACTTTAACTCACAATTGCAATAATTAATAAAATAAATAAATGTCATTATTGGTGTCGAGGCTTAGCCAATTTTGCCTGCTCTTCCACTTGACCACTTCCAAAGTTTATTTGCATTAATGCGTAAGAAAAACGAGGTCAAGACAGGAGTGAAAGCGAGGGAGGATCACGTTTTCAAAGAATGATCATTAGAAATCTTAAATAGCCCGTTTTCTTTTGATAAACTGCTACGTCCTCGAGTTACAGATATATAATTTAAATTCCAAAGATTTAATTTTTACTACATGTCCATATGAGATGTCACAATCTTATATATAAAATTCTCGTGACACAGTTTTAGTTACCATACTCCTCCGAACAGGCTTGACAGATTTTGATGAAATTTTATGTGTATATTCAGTAGGTCTGAGAATAGGTTGTTATCTATTTTTATACCCCTTAGTGATAAGGGTGGTCCACCCCAATTTTTTTTAATTTTTCGCACTAAACGTTTTAGGCAACCCGCTACACACGGTAGGTATTTCACACTGCGGTATTTCACCCGCTACACGGTGTTTCTCCATATTACGCACCTGCTCAGGGATGTGCAGAATCTGCTATTAAATGTGAATAACACGGAGAGAGACGGCGAAAGAGAGAGAGACGGAGAAAGAGAGAGGGACGGAGAAAGAGAGAAACGGAGAAACAGAGACGCAGAAAGAGAAAAAGAGACGGAGAAAGAGAGAAAGACGGAGAAAGAGAGAGAGACGGAGAAAGAGAGATATAGGTGCAGAACAATGTCTGCTGGGCTCAACTAGAAACATGTTTGTCTTCGCGATACATTGTTGCGTTAGGTTTGAGGAGTCTTTAGCATATTAGAGACTAATATATCATTAACACTATAATTAGCAGGGGGAAAAGCACAGCAATTACTATTTGACTATAGGTAGATATGACTAGGAACTTTGTTTTAATAATTTGTGATGTTTGTTGCTGAAAATTGTTTAATTAGCCCTAGTTAAATAATGTTTAGTTAGCCTTCGGAAGTTGATATTAAATTCTCTAATGTACAAAATGGGGAACAGATTCATTGTTGAACAGTTAAAAATGTGTACATGCATTTTATAACAACTTTTTAAATGATTGTTCTTTAGAGAAGATTTATTATCGTTAATTATTTGCTCTTGCCGTCTTTTAATATACAGATTTTCATTTTTACTGCCATTTAGTGCAACAATAGGTAAAGAAAACTCTGATTGATTTACATGATATAATGATGTAATTATCACTTGATCAGTATCCCCGCAAGGCGTCTACCGGCGTCACTTCAGACCAGTGTTGCCAGATGTACCGCATTTCCGCATTTTATACCGCATTATTAACACCTAATCCGCATTCAGTGATGAGGATGCCAAAAATATCTGCAATTCCATGATAGTGTTTTAAAATACATTTTTTTCATTTCCTCAGTTCTTACAACGATTGTTAGATGTCTCGCTAACTATGGTTGACAAAGTTTGAATGTTCAAAATGCTGTCTCTCTCTATTCGATTAATGTAGAAAGAAATAAAATACCAATCATTAGGGCTTTATCCAATTGCCGTATTCGAAAATTGATGACCAAGCACCAAGGTGTTGTCGTGAACTCCGTCCTTTATTGCCTTACTGTTAGAGATTCAGAGGACAAATAGGTGACCTGTTGGTTAGTCGTTACCAAATACGCCAAACAATACGGATCGTCGTTCGGATTCTCACTGCGTTTATTAAAGCCGGAGAAATGATGCGGGATATTCGCGGGATATTGAAATTAAAAATGTTGAAATCACGGTACTCGGCTTCATATTCAACTGAGATTAAAAATAAATTGAAAATACATTCATAACAAAAATACTGATATTTTATAATTTTAATTTCTTGGGTGAATCGAGAACATTATATATAGTGAGAACCAATGTAGTGAGACAGTATCGCATTTATTTAATTAATAAAACGGAATTCTATGTCGATATATGAATTATTGATGTTTCCCCTATTTATAAATTATATTAGTAAATCCGCATTCATTAGAAGAAATCCTCATTTTCGAACTTAAAACTTCGCAATCCGAAGTTTCACATCTGGCAACATTGCTTCTGACCCAATAAGTAGCACGGAGTAGGGATGAGGTCTCTCACACAATAAGCCGTTTCCCACTCACTACAGTTTTCGGCCATTCTTTTTATTGTTTGAGCGTTAATCGTAATTTTACAATTATCATTTTTCTATTTCGGTGCAATTTTTAAATAATTTATAATTAATTTGCAGGGCTGTAATGAAAAAGGTTGTCAAAGCCATCATTTTAAATGGCAAATTTCGAGGTGAGAATATATTACTGCCACGGATCCCCATTATACCCACAGATGTGCCAATTCAATTTAAACGTCTTCAATTTCCGTTAAGATTGGCATTTGCGATGGCTATCAATAAGTCTCAAGGCCAAACGATGTCTGTTTGTGGCTTATTTTTTAGCACACCATGTTTTTTCACACGGTCAATTATACGTGGCATGCTCTCGAGTGGGCAAACCATCCAGTTTATTTATGTTAGCTAAAGATGGGATAAAAAAAATATTATACACTATATTGTGTTGAAGGATTGATATGTTTTTTTAGTAAATTTATTATATTTAGCAATGTATATCATTTCAAAAAATAAATTACAATAAATGAAAAATATAAATGTTTGGTATTTTGTTATTTTTATATTCCATCATCGTTCACAGGGCTCCATGTCTCTTCAACTCATATATACCACATTCTCAAACACTGACAATAAGTTGATAATTTTTTTCTACTAAAATGATCCTAGGAATAATTTATATGGCAAAACAACGTTTGCCGGGTCAGCTTGTACTTATATATTAGTCGTGACGTAATTAAAGCAACTCTAGCTTTAGAAAGCCGGTAATTGAAAATATGCGGAAAAAAAGGATTTTGGGCGACAAAGAAAGGCAGCCGTGAAGGGCTCACTCCAAATGCTAGACCAGAATACAGAGTTTAGAAAATTAACTACTGCGAGAAAATCTGTGCCATTTTATATCACCACTAGTTTATTTATTACAGTGCCTTATTACACATGTGGAGAAAATTTAAAGAAAAAATTTGGAGTAGTTTTTGAAAAAGAAAATTTTGGTAAATTTCAAACGCAAAATACGCAAAAACTCATCGTATTTTCAAAAAAAAATACGAGGCATTATTTAAAGTGCTAATTTTTCACAACCGATTATGTTTGAGGCAAAATCTCTATCTTGATTATTGCAATTTTGAAATTGTTTTTTACAATTTTCGAAAACTTACGTATATCAACGAAAATGATACCAGCATCATTTTCTTGAACGTCCTTCGCACTATTCAACAATGAAAGTTAATAAAAAAATATGGAGCCATTTTTTTGAAAAGTTTGAAAATGTCCCTCGGACGTCCCTCGGTTCTTCACGAACCCCCCAAATTAAAATATCGGTTAAAAAATTCCAGGAGCTCGTCATCAGACAAACGATTACGGAATATCCATTTTGAAGAAAATTGACTGAACGGTTTAGACGCTAGCGTTGACCACAGACGGACGGACAGCCACACAGACAGGCGTTTTGCTGTCAAGTTTTCAGTATCAAGAGCCATCAAAACATGGATTCGGGCTACACCACGAGTTAGAGTATTTTTACTTTCCCGTATACGTACGTATACGTAATATAGGGAAAGTTACGTAATGCTGCGCGAAAAAATGGCCAATTTTCGGCGCAAAAAAATTAATTGCCGGGCCGTGAAAACGAATAAGTGGATAAAACCAGTTGCTAAATTAAGAAAAAAAATCCCCTAACACGTGGTGTAGCCAGAAACCCTGTTTTCTAGGTCCTTGATACCGAAAACCCAATTGAAAGGAAAACGTCTGTCTCTCAGTCTGTCCGTCTGTGAACACTGCTAGCGCCTAAACCATTCGTACGATTTCTTCCAAAATAGATATTCCCCGATCGATCTGATTCTAGTCGAATCTTTGAGATTTTGAAAAAGATTCTTCAAAATTTGGGGGTACTTTATATGAAGCACCCCGGGGATTTTCAAAATTTTCTTGAAAACGGCTCCAAATTTTTTCTTTAAATTTCTTGTATAAATAGAGTAAAATACACTTATTAACATAGCATAGGTCCGATTTTCAAGGACAACTCTGAATTTTCGAAAATTGTGAAAGTTTGAATTTTTTTCGGCGTTTTTCTCCAGCTACAAAATTGAAGATAGAGATTTTTTCTTCAAATAAAATTTGTTCTGCATATTGAGTTCTTTCATAAAGGTCACGTAAATGTTTCTCAAAATTTTAGTAGTTTTCCTGCAATATTGCGTGCAATATGTGCAACATTAAACAATTACAAAACCAGATTTTCTCAAAAACGGCTCCAAATTTTTTCTTTAAACTTTTGGTAGGGATAGTGGTAAATGTACTCTATCAATGACATAAAAGCCATTTTGGTCTATCGGTTGGTTTTTTCAAAAATTACAAAATGTAATTTTTTTTACTTGTCTCTCATGTCGTTAATATTTACATTATCGGCGATTTTTTCACATTATTATATTAACAAGTATATATGCTTTAAATAATGTCACGTAAAGTTTCTCGAAAACACTACCGTTTTCTGTGAAAAGTACCTCAAATTTCGGCATTTATGTATATTTAAGAAAGGAGATCGTAAAAACCCAGAGAACTACAGAGGAATTAGCTTGCTGAATTCGACATACAAGTTATATGCCAGAATTATAAACAAAAGACTCCTAAAAATAGCAGACTTGCTAGTGGACGAAGAACAAACTGGTTTCCGAAAAGGAAGGTCAACTACTGACAAGATTTTAGTTTTACAGCAAACCATGAAGAAACGAAGAGAATTCAACCTACAAACGCATATGGCATTTATTGATTTTGTTAAAGCCTTTGATAATGTTGATAGAAGGAAACTTCGGGACATTATGAAAAACTATGGCTACCGTACTCATCTTATAGAAACAATTAAAAGCATATATAATAATTCAAAAATAATTATTAAGACATATTCCATTAAATCAGAAGAAATTTTAATTAACAAAGGCGTTCGACAAGGATGTTCAATGTTGCCGACACTTTTCAACATATATGTAAATGACATATTTCTGAGATGGAACCAAAAAATTAAAACAGGAATAAAATTGACTAAGAAAAATATTTTAAACCTTCTACTTTATGCAGATGATGCTGTCATAATCCAAGAAACTGAAAAGGATGCAGTACACCAGTATGCCCTACACCACTTAAATCAGCTATGCAGCACTTACAACCTAACCATTTCAAAAGACAAAACCAAAATATTAGCATTTTGGGGAAAAGAGATTATCCGTTCAAAAATAATTCTAGACAATGTAAGCTTAGAACAAGTTTTAAATTTTAATTTCCTAGGATGTGACACACAAGGACAAAAATACATTGATAAAAAAATTAGCAAGATTTCAATACATCTGTGGGACCATACACAGAACTCTTAAAACAAGACCCGAAAAGATACCAGAATAATATTTTACAAAACATTAGCTCTCCCGATATTGCTTTATGGCAGTGAATGCTGGGTTCTAACGCAGAAAAGAATAAGCAAGATTCAGAGCTCAGAGATGAAGTTCCTTCGAAGAACAAAAGGCTGCATCTTAGAAGACGAGATAAGAAATGAAGAAATCAGGAGAGAATTGAAAGTGAATAACGCAAACAACATAATGGAATTAAACATGAAAAAGTGGCTGCAGCACTTAGAAAGAATAGAAGAAACAAGACTGCCAAGATTAGCATATTTCTACAAACCGAGAGGGAAAAGAGATGTGGGAAGACCCACGAAAAGATGGAAAGATACAGTGGAGACGGAACAGGCGTAAGCCTAACCCGTGAAGTGTAGAAGAAGGAGAAGATGTAAACACACTTCTTACAAAAGCTGATGATGAAACTTTTCTTTAATGAAGGTATAATAATGACTGTGGCAATAATAGTTAAGTTTTATTTATTAACTGGTGTATTGTATTAATAACTGATATGATTTTCAGGTTGTTGCTATTTTTGGCATATTTGGTGCTTGTAGACGTGTCGAAATGTACAATTTGTGCATCAACGATGTGAAAGAAGGTTCTGTTTTGATAGTGAACAAAAAATGACAAGCCCGGAATATTTACTATCGTATCCAGTGAAGAATTTAATTATGTTGAGGTCTGAAAAAAATACATTTCCTCAAGACCCTTACATGTTAAACACAAAAAACTTTTTTGTTTTACAATCATGGCAAATGCAGCTGTAATCCAATTTTTAAAAGTAAGTTTTTTCATAACGTATTTGATTTTACTGCGAACACTGGAATCTATTTATATGGTACCACTGCCTTCTTTAAACTCCATAAGTGAAAACATATAGGGGCCGTGACTATTACGTCAGTGATGGCTCATATTTCGTGCAGAAATAGCGATGACTTAATGATTCGTGCAATAATATCCCATACTATGAACGATTTTGTTAATGTAAAAGGGTTGTTTATAATACTGGTATACAAAAAAATGTACTTTTGGCGGTGATAGATGGCAGCTGGCAAGAACGAGTATGTGGCAATTCAATATAGCTAGCGAAAACCCAAGGAAATAGAAAACTAATACGGGAAAGTCTGTGCCATTCTGTAGCACCACTAGTTTCTAAATTTAGCAACAGAATTTATCCACAGAATTTTTGTTACTAGAGTCCGACAATGTGAGTTTTTCTGGCGAAAATTCACCGTTTTCTGGCGCACGATAACATAACTTTCTCTTCTTACGAAGTATTCGTAAGTCGAGAAAGTAAAAAAGATTATGTTCAATTTTCCGAAAACATGAATATCTTGTGAGAAATTCTGTGACAAAACTTGTCTGAAGAAGGGACAGAAGGGACAGGAAGCAGGAAAGGTCAAGAACCGCCTCAAAGAACATATTGCTGAAGAGAAATTCTGCTTGCATTTCGATGGAAAGAGAACTGAGAACAAAGAATATCAAGCAGTTTGCCTTAACAATTCTTCAATAACCCTACATCACAGAGTTCTGGCTTGTGAAACAGGATCAGTGATGAGTAGATGATCAGATTTATTAAAATACAAGCTTTGCTAGACGAATACAGTGCATGAAAGAGTGTTAAAATGATAATTTCAGATACAACAGCAGTCAATACGGGTCACAAAAATAGTGTAATTGCTAACCTCCTGAGAGAGTTCGGACTAAAGGGTCTAGAAGCATTTCAGCTTATAGGGTGTCAACGTCATATTCTTGGTTCTACGTCACTTGATGGATTTCCTGTTCTTGACAAAATCACGATCACCACAGCACTAACACCCACAGCACCCACAGCACTAACTATCAATTCATTGATGATGTTTTAGTAAGGTATGATAACTTACAAAAAGTTATTCCGGCAGAGAGAAAATACCAACACACGAGACCCCAGGAAGGCGACATGACTTCAGATTTTTTAAACTCTGTGAAGGAAACAATTTCTACTAGAAGGAGGAATAGTGGCCTCTACTCAAATGGTAGACGTTTCCTTCCCTTCATAGTGACAGGTGGAATTCAAGATCAGTATTTGCACTAAATGCTTATTTTCTCTTTACGAAATGGAGAGATCAGTTCACGTCTGCTTGTGACTTCATCGCAACTACTTGGACAAAAGCATGGTGTTCAAACCAGCACTATTTAAAAGGCACATACAATAAGCTCCAGGCTGCTATCTTCAAATTAACGTGCCCTAAGCGTTTAAAATCTTTTTTTCACTCACTGGATAAAAAGAAGGTCCGTGCTTGATGCCACACTCAAACACAGTGGCCGAGCGAACTGTAAAGCAGATGCAAGAGCTGCACTGCAATTGAAAAAGTGAGATATATCTTTACATCAAGTTCATAAACAGCAACATAAATTTAAAACCACTTATTTAATTTTCTGTATAATTATGAATACTATGTTTATTAGTAAATACAGTTAAATTTTCTTTCGATGTTTTAATTCAATATAACATGTCGTTAGGGGCGGGAGCTTTTTTCAAAATTTAACAAAATGGCAGTCAATTTTGAGAATTTTAGACAAAAGTTCATCGTCTCCCCCCCACAGGTTTTTAAATCTGAAAAAGTCATAAACCGTGCACGTGATCAGACAGGATGTTTACGTACGTGTCACCTGTCAGAGTCGTATCTAGACGTATAAGGGGTCCCGTATCACCCCAAATTTACACGCCCCATACCATCACAGAACCTCCACCAGCTTGAACAGTCGTCTGTTGACAGGGTCCACGAATTCATGAGGTTGTTTTATTTGACCATTCTTGAACTTTACGGTTAGTAGTTCATACATTTATACATAAATTAAGTTTGCAAAGAAAGCGATATTAATTTTTTTTAAATGTAAATTAATACATTTACCACGACCTACAAAACAAAATGAAGAAAAGCGAACGAACTTACATTTAACTCTGATGTGATTAAAACCACAAATCTCAGAAACAAAATACAACTAAACACAGGCAAACACAAGTAAACAAACGGAACGCGAACTTTCTGAGCACAGAATGATACGGCAACCTAAGCACGTGCACCGCAGCTGTGGCTGATCCATTAGCTGAACATTTCCCTTCCTACAAAAATTAATAAATTTTAAAGATATTCTCCGCGATTTGTCGGAAATATCATATATATTATTAGTGTAAGGCAGTTTCGATTTAGAACTACTACGGATAAATTACGCGACCGATTTCGCTCGGGAAGCATTTTTCTTGAAGCTATTTTTTCATTGTGTCGGACCTGGGAATAACTTTTTAAATTCTTTTACTATAACAATAAATATTTGCAATATAATGAGCAGACGGGCAATAAGTGCGATTCGATGGTGATCATTGATTCTCTTCAGAATCGATTCTTGAATCGACGGGAACAGCGGCATGAGAAAGTATGGCCGGCCCGGCCAGAGAGTAGTAGCATTATTCGGCGTGAAGCAAATACGACATTGCACATTGGAACGAAAACTTATTGTACCGTGGCAGCATGCTTCAATACTTCGTGAATTCAAAGTATGTACGAATGAATTCAGTTAGAATTTTATGTTTGGTATTAGCAGTTTCACATTATACTTAACCATTTACTATTTCATGTTTTAAAACATTGCAGTTGCTGAATATTTTTCAGCAGCTTGCAAAAGCCACGAAAAATCCATCCGATCATGGCAGTAAGCTTTGAAATTTGTGAATCCAAAATAGGTAGGAACGGTACGTATTAATACAATTGGGATTTTATGTGTTATGGGTTTTATGTGTTACGTTCGCGCCTAACCAAACCTAACATAACCTAATTTCTTCAGTTGTATTTGTACAAGTAAATTTGTTTCAACTACGAAACCAAACTAATGTAAATAATTTATTCAAAGGAGTAACTGTGTTTCATTCCTTTTTTATAGAGATAAAAAGTAACTTACTGTATCCATAAATGTGCTTTTTGCACTATTTTCCCCCTTGATTTATTCTGTTGATTATGTGCATTTATTGCAATACTTTTTTCTTGATTGATTGGTTTTATTGATCTTTATTACATTAACATTTTCAGCTGTTGTCCATGTGAATTGGTTTCATCTACCAAACCTAACCAAAACATGTCAGTGCTGCAATAACGTTATATCCAATAGTCTTACTATAGAACTGAATTGTTGTGATGTGTAATTTGTAGATAGATTGGCATGTATTTGTGTACTGATATTGATGAATCATTTTCAGCAAAGTGTTAGACCACTGACAAATTATTTGTGTGGGAATGCAGTTTAACTTTTTTCAGCATTACATTTTTAAAGAAAAGAAAAATAGTAATTTACTTTATCCGTCAGTGTATTTCTTTTAATATTTATTCTGATCAATACTGAAAATTACTAATAAATTTAAAAATATCACAATGCTGTAATATTGTTAGTGATAACTGTACATCTCAATACTATGTTAATATACAACTGAATTATTATGGTAGATCATTTGTAGATATATTCTATCTACAATGTAGTATCATTTGTAGAATTTGTATATTGATGCTGATAATGGCAATAATGGCATTTTCAGCGACTTGCAAGGTCACTGACTAATTATTTATGTGTGGTTGTTTGTGGAGCTTTGAAATTTGGAAGTTCAAAAGTACGCGTTAATTAATGAATGAAATGATATAAAATTGTGTGTTGTGATATAGTATAATATATCATCATTGCTACAGTAACATTTGACACAAGATTATTGTTAGGACATAACTGAATTGATATGATTTGTAATTTGTAGCTACAATGGCATGTAAGAGGCGTTTGCCTTTGGAAAGCTATCGTAAAAAAGGAAGAAAGATCAAAACAACAGAAACAGTCCTCCACGCCAAGTTAATGTTGTCAGAGGATCAGGGGAAGCAGATGTAGCAGTCTACAAAGAAGTATACATTGTACAGCCAAACCGTAGTGTGAACAGGAAGAGACATGATGCTCCAAACATAGAACATGATGCTCCAAAACGATAAAGATGTCCAGAAAGTTTATTTTGAAGAAATATCTGTATTTTTTGAGTACTTAAACTAGAGACATTTTGCCTCCGAAAAAGCACAAGGCGGATTTATTAAGCCAAGCAAAATAAAATCTGATATTGTTTCCCCTATTGAGGTTCCTGAACTCCTAGGAAAATTAATTACAAAAAATGATGAAAGATCAAAACATTACCTGAGTAATATTAGAAGTTATACTAATGTTCTAGCATTTGTCTCTGTGCAAGCAAATCTTTTAACATTTAAAAACCATAGGCCGTACTGTTACGCATTCAAGGGCATATATACCATTCAGTGATAACTGTACATCTCAATAATGACAATCCTTTTAAGCATGCAAGTCTATCTTTATTCGAGACTCGGACAATTCTGTACAGTTCAGAATAAATCAAGGTAGTAATAACGAATGCGAAGCAGATTTAATGATATTATTGATGCACAGGCTTCTCAATGTCAATCCGTATGCTCAATTGTTTCAACATAAAGTTGATGTGAAACAAACCTGTTCTAATTCTGTTCCTATTTACCATCTCATTTTTTCTGCGGAATACTTTTGATAAAAGACATTACGATCTATCTACAACTGTAAAAATTGCTTCTGTATATCTAAGTGACGATGAAGGTCCCTTCAACAATATTTCTTTCACAATTCATTCTGAAGTATTTGGTCATCGAATAAAAATAATATCTGCTCTCGACTCCGATACTGATCCCATTTCTTATCCATTACTTTTTGTACGTAGAGAATTATTGTGGAAGCTTTGGATGAGTCTTGATTCTGTCCATACAACTTCGGTTTGTAATGTTGTTACTCAGTTGCAGGACTATTCTTATCGCTTAGCAATATGAGGTGGTTTCAGCCCTTTGCCCAATTCTGGAAGACTGTTCCAACAATATGTTGTAGATTCTTACATCAAAATTTTATCAAAAACAAAATAAACAAAATATTTAGCATCCCTTATAACTTTTTAGGTGCAAAATAATTCTGTATGGTGTTGAATTCCATTATATTCTTAAGAGTTCTCCGAAAATAATAAAATATGATGTGTAGAACAGTAATTGTGAATAGTTAAATAATTGAGTAATGTTTATGTAATATCTTGCATCTTCATGCATTCTGAGGAATATTAGTTAACATTTCACTTACAATACCAGCATAGGCTCTTTCTTCTCTAGAGGAAACAAACATTTTTCCAGCTTGAAATTGAGTTGTTTCTGTGCCACTTCAGATAATCTGTCTTAATATTAATGCAATGCAATACATACATTACAATAAAGAGGGAATGATTTAAACAGATTTCAATATCGCCATGGAACTACAAAATGTATCCCCCCTAAGAACTACATTGTACATTGAAGAGCTAAAAAAGTGTATGACCTGCAATTGTCTCAAGTTTGATTTAATTTTATAAAATTAAGAGGAAAAATATTGTTTTGGGGATACTATATTTTAGAGGATAGACAGTCCTGAGAGCTTAGACAATGGATGTGTTATTGTATCAAAATAAATTTCAATACTTGCGTTGGTTACAACGTTTTCCACTTTGATGTGCAACGTATCATGTACCGGTAAACTGAAATTGAATTTTTATAGTACATTTATTCATGTTTTAAACTGAATGGATTTAAAAAGTGG
This sequence comes from Acheta domesticus, assembly GCA_031308135.1. Classification (NCBI taxonomy): domain Eukaryota; kingdom Metazoa; phylum Arthropoda; class Insecta; order Orthoptera; family Gryllidae; genus Acheta; species Acheta domesticus. Next base: position 97,034,773 of record JAHLJT010002406.1, on the reverse strand, counting down.
TTTCACATGGAATGCATGAAGTGGTAACTTCATAATTGCATGAAGTTACGTTTTAACAATGAATACAATCACTTTCATGTAGTGGAAAAATAATAATGATTCACGTTTATTCATTACCATATATGTATGGTGTATTGTAACAAATTCTTTACACGTAAAATTTTAATCACTCATATAAATTGAGACTATCTAATATATCAAGAAATTGTTTAAAAACTATATGATAAATATATTGTCATTGAATTGCAAAGACATTTTTTTCATTTTGTAAACCTTTCAATCCTTCATCTGAAAAAGAGATGCTTAATTTTGCAAGTTTCTTTTCTTTACCTGATCGCTTCCCGAATGAAGAAAAAAGAAACCGCTCATTTAATGAGCGGGTATACCTCTAGTATAATATATTTGAGGTATTATTTTACTAATGTAATTGTTGTAGAGAAAAATTATACTAATAAGGATTTAAATTGTTTTGAAATCATAAAACGGGGAAAGGTTTCTTTACCAGAAAAACCCTTAAGGCCTTGTACTTCGAACGCGCTGTAGATGCGTTTTTTCAACAAATCCTTCACATTTTTAAAGACAAAGTGCAATTCGTCATGTAACCGTGAAATTCTAATTCTTTAGAGACCTCATTTATAAAAATGGTTGCTTATGAGAGTCGCAAAAGGTATGTATACTACTGAAATAATAAAGCAGATGATTCCGCTATTAGTCTTCATTCACAATATCAAAGAGGAATTCACACAAGTATCAGAGAACACAAGCTGGATATTATCCACGATGAGTTAACTTGAGGTTCTGCTCGATAAAAATCAGACCGTCTAGCAAACTGTCATATATCACGTAAAGTGCCCGAATTAATACAAGGAAAGATATATCATGAAATCATCAAAAAAGCTGACCATGCTTTTTTGGCTTCGATTATCATTTAAATTCGATTAGTCGACTTCCCGGAACACTAAAACCTCCCGTAACTACGCTTATTACGATCACAACAGCATCCGGAATGAATTTCATAACAGAAAGCTCAGATATAAAAGTCTCATCTCAACCTCTATCGATATCATGTTTTAGAAGCACCGCCACAATGCGTATTCTGGCTCTAACATTCGCCCTCCTTCTGGCAGCTGCCAGCGCACCCGCGACGTCGGCGCAGGTAAGTGGCTTAGACATTGATCCACAACCTTACACTCGGAGTGGATTAAGGCATAAAAAACTAAGCCCTGCTTAGCGGCCCTGACGGATTAGTTTCCAATGATTTCTAAACAAATCTGCTGGTAAATCTCCGTAGCCTAAAGATAAAAAAACTTATTCAGTAACGATTTTTTCTTATTGTTTACGCGAATGAGAAAACAATTATAAGTTGTTGGAAATTCTGGCAATGAAACTTTTTGCCTCTTTAATCGACAATAATATGGGTGTGAAATTAGTGTATTCTGTCTCAAATTTTTACTTTATCGCCATGTTCAATCATTGTAGAATGAAGTGTGAATTATTTAGTCACTGTGAAGAGTCATTTCAGGTGAAATCAGTGGTGTTACAACAACACGTACATTATCGCATTATTAGTAACGTCCACAATTTTCGAAAAATCAGAAATATCAACGAACATTAAATCTGCGCCATTTTTATAAGCGTAAGATGTATTAAACAAATTGGACACTTTTTGAGATTTTTAAAAAAATTGCCTTTATTTCAAGCAAAATTACGCAAATACTAGTCATATTTTTGAAAAATTGTATACAACCTTATGTAAAGATCTGACTTCAGAGAATATATTTCATTTAGAAAAAAACTTGATCTTCAGGATAGTAGTTGAAGGAAGCCGCTGAAAAACTTGGTAAATTTTGAAATATTCGAATATTTATTTTTTAACTAAAATCGGACTTGCACTATTTCTGTAAGTGTACATTGGTGTGACAAAAAAATTCAACTAAATTGAAACAAACATTTGGAGCTTTGTAAAGAATTTTTTAAGATATTCTTAAGGTTTCTTGCAAAAAAAATACCCCCAAAACAAAAATTTCAAATTCATGGGGCCACAAAATCAGATAGATCGATCATGGAAAATCAATTTTAGTGAAAATATTTACTAACGTTTATTTCCTAGTGTCGTTGACATGCGGATGGACGTTTTGCCGTAAATTAATTTTTCAGTATCAAAGACTCACAAAAACAAGGATTCTCTCTACACAATGTGATGTACGAGACAAATAAAACAAGTGTAGGTCGAAAAATCGTCGTTTTGTACTGTAGCATTACAATAATTTCTCTACTACGTACGTAGTATGTAAGAAAGCAGAAAAACACCCCAGTGTGTTCCCCATAATATTATTGTGGCGACACGTCCATCCAAAGTATCGACGAAATGTTGTGGAGACACGCCCACGACGACAATTGCTATGAAGACGTGTTGCCGGGGAGAATATTAGCAATAAAATAATAAGCAGAGTTACTGACAGACAGGGGAACTCCTCCTGACGATTAATGTATTAATCTGTAATTTAAGAGTTATAACATATTCGTTACAGTTATATCTTCAGAATTAATCTCTGTACCCAAACGCGGGCCGAATCCAAGTCCCTTGATTTACCGCTCAGTAGAGTGCCGTTGCCTATTGGAAATGTACTAAAATGATAGATTTTTGCAAGACTATATTCCAATCAAGTGTTATATATACAAAGCAATACACGAGAGATATAAGATAAAATCACGTCGAGATTTTAACGGAAATACAAGTTTTGGAATCCCTTGATACTAAAAAATTGTTTCATTCTCAAAATGGCCGCCAGACCGTCTGTCAACAACACTCCCACATAAACCAATCAGGATTGTTTTAAAAACGAATAATTCCTGATCGATCCGGCGTGCGAATCAATACCGCGTGAATTAGTATTCAATTCAATAAATTTTCGGTGTACTCGGCATTAAGATACTGAAACGGTTTCAAAGCGTACTAAATGCGCCAATTTTGGCCTTAAATTTGTTGCTAAAACAGTGTAAACTACACCTATAAAAATGGCAAAGGCCCGATTTTTACTTTCCCGTATTCATACGAATATACGGAGTAATATACACGGTACAGGGAAAGTTATGGAATGCTGCGCGAAAATACCGCGAATTTTCGGCAGCAAAAATTCATTGCCGGGCCATGATAGGCACAAAGTGGATAAAAGCAACTGCTAAATTAAGAAAAAAATCCCCTAACACCTGGCGTCGCCAGAATCCTCATTTGTGGGTCCTTGATACCGAAAAACCAATTGAAAGCTAAATGTCCGTCACTCCGTCCGTCTGTCAGTCTATGAACAACACTAGCGCCTAAACCATCAGTACGATTTCTTCCAAACTGAATATTCCCCCGTAAATCTGATTTCACTCTTGGCACCACGATTTTGAAAAACTTTCTTTTAATATTTGGGGGTACTTTACATAAAGCCCCCCGGACATTTTAATAATTTTCTCAAAGCTCGTTCCAATTTTTTTCTTTAAACTACGTGTAAGATATAGAATAAATACACTTGAGGCATAGGTTCTAATTTCACAGTTAACTCTGATTTTTCAAAAATTGCAAAAGTTTTATTTTTTTCCTTCCTTCAACTACAAAATTGAAGTTACAGATTTTTCCTTAGAATAAAATTTGTTTTCCATAGTGAGTTCTTTCATTAAGGTCATGTATATTTTTTCGAAATTTTTAGTAGTTTTCCCACAATATTGCGTGCAATATGAAAAAAATATGCAAAATAAGATTTTCTCAAAAATGGCTCCCAATATTTTCTTTATACTTCTGGTAAGGATAGTGCCCTATGTACTCTATGAGATGACATGAACGCTACATTACTCTATTCTTTTGATCTTTCAAAGATTACAAGTGCGATTTTTTGACTTCTCCCTCACTCTTTAATATTTACATTAGCGACGATTTGTTCATATTATTGTATTTATGAGTACATGTGCTTTAAATAATGTCAAATAAAGTTTCTTGAAAACTCAAACATTTTTTGCGAAAAATAGGTCAAAATTCCGCATTAAGAAACGCGCAAACGCCAATTTCTCATAAATGTCGCCAATTTTACGTTATGTAATGCTGCGCGAAAAAACGGCAGATTTTCGGCAGAAAAACTCTTATTACAAGGCCCTGGTAACGAAAAAGTGGAAAAGTTCAGTTGCTAAATTTAAAAAAAAACTCCTAACACGTGGTGCAGCCAGAATCACTGTTTTGTGGGTCCTTGATACCGAAAACAAAATTGAAAGGAAAACGTCTGTCCGTCTGTGAACAACGCTAGCGACTGAACTGTTCAGCCGATTTTCTCCAAAATTGATACTCCCCGATCGATCTGAGATGATCTCGCGGCCCCTTGAATTTGAAAGCGATATATTAATTTTGGAAGGTACTTTATATGAAGGCTCTGGGACATTTTCAAAATAAAAAAAATGGTGCCAACAATTTTGACTAAATTTTGTTGTTGGATAGTCTGAAAGGTCATTTAAGAGAATGGGGTAGGTCCCATGTTGGTGTTTTTTCTAAAATTGAAAATATGCAAAACTTTTTCGGCATTGTCCTACAACTACAATCATGAAGATACAATTTTTGTTCTTACTGAAATGTTTTTATAAAAAGCAAGTCTTTAAATAAGGTCATGTTCAATTTTTCAAAAGCAAGTATTTTTTTCGAAAAGTTACCGCACAACGTTTCTCGATTAAATTGGGACCTGAGATAGCATAAAGGAAGCTTAAGAGGATGGTGTATGTTTCATGTTCGTTAAAACTTTGCAAACCTTTAAAAAAAATTAAAAATATTTCGGCGACTTTCTACAACTACAGTTGTGAAGATACGATTGTTTTTCTTAATGAAATATGTTCATTAAAACAGGTCTTCAAATATGGTCATGTTCAATTTTTTGAAAATTAAGTAGTTTTTCTATAATTTCCTAACAAACATGACAGCCCGCTCGGAATTGACTGCGCTTCGTTTTCACCGTTTTCTTACAACTACAATTTTAAAAATACAATCTTTTACAATAAAATGTATTTATCAAAACTACATCTTCAAATAAGGTCATACTTAATTTTTGTCAAAATACGATTAGTTTTTCTATAATTTTGTGACAAACATAATAGCTCACTGTAAAGTTACTGCGCTTACTGTGCTGGATGCGTCGTAAATTAGAATTTGCAATTTTGTGTATTATTTCTTTGTTCGTTTCTTCGAATGCATTTCTATATTGTCCAGGGTAGCAGGCTTCTTTTGCCAATAGAGGTTTATAAAACTTTTGTATTCTATTTTTGTGCAGTTGTAGAATTCACAGAGTTATGATTACACTGCGATGGAAAAAGTGAGTTGTTTGCTTCTTGGTTGAATTGGACGTTTTCAAATAATAGCTAAGATATTAGTATTGCACAAAGTGCAATATTTCAGTACTACATAGCTGTTTCCAATAACGCGGAAAGGATGTGCAGTTGTAGCATCACTAGTTTTCTTCAAACTTTTCGAACGGATAGTGCTAATTACACTCTTTAATATGCCGTTAAGTTTATTTTGGGGTCTTTTTTTGTTTTTGAAAAAATTACACAAACATAATTTGTTTGAAAGATCGCTCACACCGTTAATATGCACATTTCCAGCAATTTGTAAACGCTATTGTATTTGTGAGTACTTCAAATGATTTCAAATAAAGATTTTCGAAAGCACAAAAGATTCCTGTAAAAAATTTTAAATGTGTATCAAATTTCGCATTTACAGTAGCGACGAAATGCATTTTCTTAAAAACGGCTCCAAAAGTTTCAAAGAAAATTGCCATTTAGGACAAGGTTTTACTGTTCTTTAATATTCTTAAAATAATATTTCCATTCTACCACTAGGAAACCGAAACTTTAAAAAAAAGTCAAAAAAAAAGTACTTCGGGCGGCGATAGATGGCTGTTGGAAAGAGTATGTGTCAAGCCCGAATATCTAGCCGAGGAAATAGAAAGGAAATAGAGGAAATAGAAAGGAAATAGAAGTAAATATAAAACTAAAACGGGAAAGTATGCATTTCTGTAGCACCATTAGTTACTGTTCAATTTGAATTTTCGAAATGTGCATACGTTTTAATTTTTTGGACCCTTTCATAAAACTGCATTATTAGAGATTTAGATTTTTTCTTCAAATACAATTTCACAATTAATTCTTATATCAATGTTACGTACATTAGTAGTTTTGGGAAGCATTCATTGTTTTCACGTTTAGAGTTTAATGCGGTGAGTAACATAAACAACAAATCCTTCTTTTTTTAAAAAATTACATAAATGATTTTTTTACACATCTCTCACACCATTTATATTTACCTTAGAGGTGTTTTATCATGAAACACATATGTGAGTTCAAGTGGTTTAGATAATATTTTATGAAGTTTTTCGAAAACTCAAAATTTTCTGTGAAAATGAATGCAAAATGGGCTCTTTCGGAAACGCTCAAACGTCATTTTCTCTATTACAATTTTCTATGAAAATATGGATATAAAAACAGGTTTTATTTTTCTATGATTTTCTTGAAGTAATAATTATATTATATTATTAGGGGACCGAAAAATAAAGAAAATGTTAAAAAAGAACATATTTAAAAAAATAATTTCCTCGCTATGAATATTACATGAAAGTAAGCTAAACTATATTTTTAATTAAAACGTACTGTAAATTTTATAATCTGCGATATTTCTTGTAGGGTTATTTGTGAGGAAATAGTTCACAACTAGGTGCGATGTTGATAGATTGTAATGCTGAAATGAAACTTTGTGTGCATTATTGCTATGGAATCGAACGGTTCCAAAGTAATTTAAATACACAGATTAAATGATGCGAAGCCCATTACATGTCGCTTATGTATAAAAAGGTCAGATTGAGCTTTTTTATTAGTTTATCAAATTATTATTATTATTATTATTATTATTATTATTATTATTATTATTATTATTATTATTATTATTATTATGTTACGTATCCGAATCGCGTTTAGAAATGGTACGGCTTCATGAGACGGGAGCTTGGGGCAGGTGAGTCCACGTACATATACACTAAGGCTATGGGTTTTAAACCCGCATAGGGCATGAATGTTTTGTCATGTACGTGGGCTGGAGAATATTCCGAGTTCCTCATGCATTAAATCTATACTCAAAACCTCCCATAATTTCTTCACAGGAAATGTTCTCTGAGGAGGAGCAGTAGGTATCCCGAGAGGCCTTGTGGTTTTTGTTTTATTTTTTTTATTTTTTAGACGTCAATAGATAAAAGGAAAGAAAGCAGGTGTGGAAAAATCGAAAAGCTAGCCTGTACTCATCAGAATAGGAAATTAAACTATACAAGAGAGGTTGCGCCATTTTGTGGCATCACTGGTTTAATATTATGTGTGAAACCTTGTAATACATACTGAACATTTTGTGTTATTGTTTCAGTTTAATTTTCTTAAGTCATTCAGTGGAATCATGAAATGTTTCTCAAGTTATAACCTTCTGGAAGCGGGAATGGAGAACAAAGGTAATAATAATTTAATCCCAGTATTTCCACACACAACACTAATTCCAAAGTTCCACACGTAAACAATTCGTTTTAAATTATTATTATTATTATTATTATTATTATTAAGTTTCATCATCATTCATTATAAATATTAGTAAGAACAAGCTGAAACCCTCCAATTACATTGCATAAAAGTCAGAACTATAGAAAATTTACAACCGGAAAGTACTAATATTCGGAATATCGAAAAAGCCAGGAATATTTTTCATGTTATTCTTTTTCAAAACTGATATAATGAGATAGGTATACAAATTCTGGAACAGTACAATTCGTATTCTTTATGATCACAGAGTTAAACAGGTTTCTGAAAATGTATCTTTACGTAGTACTGCAGAAGTATGATAACAATTTTGTAAATGCATGGGCCAGGCATGCGTCAGACGATTGCTAGTCATTGCGTTTATTTATAGTACACACTCACTAATCTTTGCAATTAAAAACAATCTGCGAACTTAAAACACTCGCTATCTTCGGTTCGCCAACTGTAACCTCATGATGCAATGATACCCTTGTATTATGCAATAATTGTATCATATGTAATAATCCAGGATCATTCCTAGATTATTTAAAAAACATTTTTATAAAAAAATATCTCATAAAGTGGGGCTGAACGAGGACTATGTATGATGAATCGAGTATAGAATAAACAAGCGATGGCAGTGTCGCGTATAGACAGTCCTTTTATTTACAGAAACGCTTGAAGAAAAATGTATTTAGGCATTAAAATTGGATAGCGCACAATTAAAGAAGAACTTTGAAGTTTTTTTTATCAAAATCGGACCACGGATTACGTTGCTGTAGTAATTTTCATAAAAGCATATTCGACGATAAACGTCTAATGAACAATCGAGTTGTGACATCATCAGAAGATCAAATCAGAGGGAAAATGAGTTACCAGACAGATCCTTTGCGAATTTGTAAAGGCATTTTTCAGGGAGATAGCTTAAGCCCGCTCTGGTTTTGCCTATCACTGAACCCTTTGAGTAGGATGCTGAATGCCTCCGGCTATGGATATGGTTTGAAGAACCCCAAGAAGATCATTTCCCACCAATTATACATGGATGATCGCAAGCTCTATGCTAAAGTACCAGAACAAATTTGCAGCATACTGACACGTGTTGAAAGCTTCAGCAGCTCTGTTTGTATGGATCTTGGTGTGGAGAAGTGTTCTGTTGTTCACGTAAAGAGAGGTCGCGTCAGAATATAGAAAATGAAACTCATTTGATGGAAGATTTGAGAATTCAAGAACTCAATGTAGATGAATATAAGTATCTGGGCCTCCGGCAGTTCTTACGAAACGCAGATGAAAAAATTAGAAAACAAGTAGTAAGAAAGGTTCTCTCTCCTGTTGCAAAAATCTACAATTCCTGTTCGAGAAACAAATTTACAGGAATTAACACCTGGGCTCTTCCTGCAGCATCATATACTCGTACATATGGAGTTGCCAAGTGGTCTGAGACATCTTTACAAGCTTTCGATAGAAAAGTCAGAACACGTCTATCAAAATATCGGATGCATCATCCTCGAAGTTTCATCGAAAGGCTATATATTTCAAGACATCAAGGAGGCCGTGGACTGTTATGTTTTGAAGTTATGTGCCGCCAGCAAGAGAAATAGCTTTGACATTATTTCATCTACAACGAATCCATGACGGCCATCTGTGCACACGATCACGGCTATACACCTCTGAAACTGCTCCAAGAAAACCACAATTCAAGTTTTCCGAAACCTCAGGCCCGAATTGAGCATTGGAAATCAAAGGAACTCCATAGCAGGTTTGCTACAGTGCTTCGAAGTAACTCCATTGATATAAAGAGGTCGACTGATTGGTTGAGAACCGCTGGGCTTTTTGGCGAGACGGAAAGATTTGTGCTGGCTATTCAAGATCAGGTAGTAACCACTAATAACTACAGGCAATATATCACGAAAGAGAACATCAGTGACATGTGTCGCCTGTATAAGAAGGCCACAGAATCTATTCAACACATCTGTAGTGGATGCTCTGAGTTGGCACCAACAGATTCTTTACAACGCCACAATAATGTAGCAAAAATTATCCACCAAGCTCTTGCCAAAAGATCGGACCTGATAAAGAAAAGCTTACCTTATTACAAATATCTACCGGAGCAAGTTTTGTTTAATGAGAGAACAAAAATCTTGTGGGATACTGCCATTGTTACAGATAAAACAATGGAAACAAATAAGCCTGATATTGTGTTCGACAAAACTACTCGCAGGGCAATAATAATTGATAACGCAGTCCCATTAGATCATAATCTGATGTCAACAATTGCAGAAAAGAAAAAATACCAATCACTCTCTATTGAACTGAAAAAAACTAATACAAAATTGTTCGGGCCCACTGTAATGGAGAAACAAATATTACTTGTTCACTTTACATTTGGAGACGGCATAATTAGGAACTAATGTTGTTTTGAAAGTTAAGGCCCGAACACACAACCGAGAATACAAGAACGGCCCCGATGTCAATCAGCATCTGACCAATCAGCTGTCTCCGAAGGCAGCACAAGCGCTACAGACACAGCTGACGAATTATGCCTTTCTAACAGTGAGCTGGAGTCGCGCTCTTAAATGATTAAGATAATATACAATAAAATAGATCACACTACACGCTATTCACAACATTTACGTACAATATTTTTATTTCTTCTTTGCACTTATTGGACAAGTGTTAGCTAGTGCACTCCAAGTGTATTTTCCTGTATTTAATGTACTGTGCTTCTGTAAGCGGGAACTTGAATGTGTTAATTAAATCTCGTTTGTGCAAGAACGTTTCTTTCTGAGAATCCTGTGACTCCTGCGCCAGCTCACCATATGACCTTACTCCATTTTCGTCAATCATACAGTCCACAAAGGAAACAATCTAATATGAGTATAGTACCCCGAACAAAACTAATAGAGGTAGATATTGTGCCCGTAGTCATTTCATCCAATAGGCTTTTTGCTGAAGATTGGAGGATTGTGACAGAGAAACTACATCTAAATGAGTGGCCCTTCAGAAACATGCAGAAAACAGTGCTGCTGGTAACCACCAATATTGTGCGTAAGGTTCTCTCTCTTAGTCATTGAAGCGGAACCTGAGTGCACTGGAGCAAGACCTTCTCACCATCTGACTCGCCATATGTGTTGACGTCCTGTCCTTGAGTTATATCTGGAAACTCCGGACGAGCGAGAAATTTTGAAATTGATGATAATAATAATAATAATAATAATAATAAGAGGATTGTTAGTGTAGCAAGGATAATCAGAGGCATTGTTAGTGTAGCAAGGAGCATTGCGAAGAAAACTAGGCAAGACACGTCGAATAACACAGACACTGAACTTCTGATGCTGCTAAACAAGAAGTGTGAGACACAAAAAATGTTAAAGAAATCGTGGAGAGACAAACCACTCCACGGACAATACCTAAAAAGAATGGACAAGGTGCAGATCAATAAAGATCAATCATTTATGTGGCTTAAAAGAGGAAGAATGAAGCCAGAATCGGAAGCACTTGTAATAGCTGCCCAAGATCAGGCGTTGAGAACACGACATTATGATAAAGCGGTTCTCAAAATTTCCCAAGATGATAAATGCCGCATCTGTCTGGAGCAAGTAGAAACCATTGATCATATTGTCTCAGCTTGTCCAATCCTAGCAAAGACCGAATACCTTAAAAGACATAACAGTGTGTGTAGCTACCTCCACTGGCAGATCTGTACCGCCCTCGAAGTTCCAAACACATGCGCCAAGTGGTACGAACACTCACCAAAACCGGTGACGTCTGTTGGATTGTGTACGATATTGTACGACCAACAAATTCAAACTAATCGCACGATAGCGGCAAACAAACCGAATACAGTTATCCGGGATTTGGCGAAAAAATTGTGTTTACTTATCGATGTTGCTGTACCTTGCGATCAAAACGTCGTTACTAAGGAGGCAGAGAAACGTCTTAAATACAAGAGTTTGGAAATCGAGATCAGCCGAATGTGGGGCGTAAAAGCACAGGTCGTCCCGATAGTAATCGGAGCTCTGGGATTTGTTCCGCAAAATTTGAGTAAGAACTTGTCTAAACTCCCAGGTAATTCAAAAGACTGGGAAGTGCAAGAAATAGCTTTATTTGGAACAGCCCACATTTTGCGTAAAGTATTGTAGAGGCACTGATAGTCACCGGATCTGCTCCTTAGGTAGCTGGTTGCAACCTGGAGTAGATTTTATATTCAGCCGACTCATAAGATCTTTAGTCGTGATGTAATGGAATAATAATAATAATAATAATAATAATAATAATAATAATAATAATAGTAATACGAATACTTGAAAACTCACGACAGGGTGTGTAGTTACCTCCGCTACCAGATCTGTACCGCCTTCGAAATTCCAAACTAATGCCAAGTGGTATGAACACTCATCAAAACCGGTGACGTGTGGTGGACTGTGTACACTATTGTACAACCAACAAATTCAAACACATCGCACGATAGCGGCAAATAAACCGGATATAGTTATCCGAGAGAAAAAATCATGTCTACTTTTTGATGTTTCTGTACCTTGCGATCAAAACGTTTTGACCAAGGAGGTACAAAAACGTCTTAAATACAAGAGTTCGGAAATAGAGATCAGCCGAATGTGAGGCCTAAAAGCACAGGTCGAACCAATAGTTATCCGAGCTCTGGGATTTGTTCCGCAAACTTTGGGTAAGAACATGGCTAAACACTCAGATAATGCAAAAGACTGGAATGTGCAGGACATTGCTTTATTTCAAACAGTCCATATTTTGCGCAAAGTATTGTAGAGTCACCGATAGACCTTAGATCTACTCCTTAGGAAGCTACTTGCAACCCAGAGTAGACTTTATAATCAACCGACCCGTAACATCTCTAGTCGTGAATTTGAGGAATAATAACTGAAATAAAGTTGCAAAAATATATTTTGATTTCTTGAAGTTTCTACCCATCAGTTACGTATGCACTATTCGTTCTATATCTGCTTTCTAATCTTATTTGAGAGGAGTGTTTTTCGATTTTCTGTACAGATTTTTTTATTTCTTTACAAAAAAATTTAATTTTGTAGAAAACTCACATGAAAAATTACAAATTTAAATGGAAATGAAAATTGGATATCAAGGTACTCAGAACAAAGGAAACTGAATTTTATTTGCTTTCTAGGATTTTACCTACATTTTGGCTAAATAACAGGTGATGTGTTTATTCGATTAGCTACGTAAAGAGGTCAAAAATAACAAAACTGCGTCCGAAATGCCACTCGAGTGTTTATAAATCTAACTTCATAAAAATTTATAAGATTCGTTGTGAAACTTGAGATTTAAATAATCCTCAGGAATAGCCCGGACTTCCTCTCTAGTAACATCAGATATTTCACAACGCTACCCTTCACTAACCTTTAATGAACACTTACATGATTACAAAAGCAACTACAAAATAATAACACGGTTTGAAAGGGTAAATAACACTCAAAATAAATTATATTCTTCCTTGATGAACTAAGCTCATTTTCTAATCGAGATGAAGGTGTGAATCTCTATTTTCTTCACAAATAAATGGAACGAGAAAATTTCTGAACATTTTCAAGACTGATGCTGTACGTATTTACATTTCACCTCGTTTTCGTCCATTCTTCGATATCAAACTTTTATTTTCCTATTTAGCAATCTTTATTTTAGTATTTTCAGTGTTTTGTTTGCAACTCATCTTTCATGAAATTGTTTTTATAAATGCTATGTAAATTGTGTGTTCTAGATAAAACTCTCCAGGAATGTGCGATGAATCCAGGAAAGAACATAAAGGTGAAAAATCGTTTTAAAAATCGTAACAACTAATGTGATTTAAAAACATAATATTGTATTTATCTTATACATTCTTATTTTCAGTGTTTTACGCAGTGCATATTGACTGAGGTCGGAGTTGTAAGTATATTATTTCTATAATAGAAATAATTTAAATACATATTAGTAAGTGAAATAATGATATTACTTGTATACGTATATTTTAGTATGACTGTATACTTGTATATGAATAATGATGTATTATATATTTTGTAAAGATTCCTCTTAGGTCTCTTATATCTAATGAATACTTAGAAATGAATTAACATTAGAAGATATCCCTCCGGCTTTTGATGAATCACAATAGGTTGAGTCTTGCAAACATTTCGCACTTCTGTAAATCATTTAAAAGTAGAAAATAATTGTACCTTACTTGGAACGTGCCAGTTTTTGAAAACTGCCTTTCATCGTATAGGCCGCAATTATGCGTTATGCAAATATTATAACATTGCTAAACAAAAATTAAGATCCAAGGAAAGGTATATCCATGCAATTAAATGACCCATAATATCAAATAAGTAATTCAATCATAAGTAAACAATATCAAGATTCTGCACATTTCTGACCACTCGCACTATGAATTGGGGTACCCTGAAGAGGTAAATCCCAAAAAATGTAATAGAAAATTGTCACAAGGTCGGGATGGGCCATGGACGAAAAAATCGGTTAATCTTTCAGTTGATGTACCTAGAGGTGATCTTCACATGACATAGGAACTGGAATCGGAAGGCAGTGCGTTTTGCCGAACGGCTGGAAATGAGACACTTCGTAGTTAAGTTTAGTTTAATTGGTGCAATTTGTCACAATTATTATCTCTTAAACTATGCTGAAGACCGAACGCATCATGAGTGAGCAAAGTGTCAAAATGATTGTAAGTAATTAGTTGACTGATTTATTAGTATTTCCGAGGGAGTCAACTGCTAAGATCATTAACTCCTTAAGTGCATTTTTATCGCGGGAGGTGGCGATGATTATCTGCCCTGGATGACGAGATACGGTGCCAATCTAAGTGTCGGCTGGCGAGGTTTTCCCCAACCAGGTAGTGTAGTGCATGCAAGTGTAAGTATATTTAAGAAAGGGATGAGGATAGGACAAGGAAAGGAAGGAAAGATCCAGTGCAGTCCGTGGTCCTTTTCCTAGGGTTTCGGATTGTGTTTACTAAAGAAATCACGTAAAACTTCCGATTAGAGTAGCCGGGCGCTAGAATTCTCCTTCAAGTAGCGGCTGAACGCGACCTAGGTATCTTGATGTCGAAAATCCTACCGCCGTCGGGACTCAAACCCTGGAACCTCCCAGTCAGCGGCACTGCAGGGACATCAATGGATGCTCTGAGCCAACCAAGCCGGTTAGTAATTAGGAACATGGCTTGAACGTCCAGAGTTGAGTTGTGATTCTTCAAAAGGTTGTACAGGAAGGGCTTCCATGATCAGTCTCCAAGAAGTTAGGTTAGGATTATGTATGTTCTTATGCTGTCACTACCTGTTGGTATACTTCTAGGGCGTGGATAACCAGGCCATCATAAGTTTCATCTAGACCTTCTGAAGGATGTCCGCAAGGACGGACGGATTTGATACAAATAGGATGTGTGATACGTGGTGAGCACATGACCTTCAAAAGAAAAGAAAAGTTGCTGCTTTTATCAGATTTCGTAAAAACAATCATCTTCCTTGCGTAGCCGTACACAAAAACTAAATTTCTTCCTTTAATTTTTCGCGATTGTCTCAACTATAGTGAGAAGACCTACTTCAATGAATTTAAAATTTGTGAAATCCCATAAAATTTTCTACTAAGTGCTTTTTAATTCATTTCGATAGATTTTGAGTAATTTAAGATTCAAACTTTCCTGCAAATTTTCTGAAAGTTTTCAACGTTGTATACTATATAAGACTCAAAAGTATTTATACGGCTACAATAAAAGAAATAAATTATAATAATTAATGGGTGTATTATCTTTTTTATTTTTCAACACACATTCCTCCTTGATGGATACACGTGTTTGCACGATCCTTGAACATCTTAGCATGTAGAAATCCATCTTTGGGGCTGCGCTCTGAATAGAGTTTTTTGTCCAGTCATTTTGCACTGTAGTCTTTTAGTGTTCGGTAAACATAAAACCATTTTTCATCATCAATAATAATGTTTTCGAAAAAATGTTAATCTTCATTAATAGTAGATCTTGGCGGCAAGCAGCCCGCTCGTGCTTTCTCCTCTTAGGTCAAGGCGTGAGGAACAAATCGTGCACAATTATTTCTTCATTATTTTTTGGTAACAATTTACCGAGCTGACTACTTAGCAATATATTAAGTATTATCAATCGTTTTGAGATTGATAGGACGCTTTACTGTAAGCAGGTGACGAACAGATTCCATATTGTCACTTGTCACCAGCAGCCGAATGTCGACCGCTTCTTGCATCGCCCTTCAAGTCCTCCATTCAGTCTCGAAATCGACTAAACCAATAATACGCATGCTCAACACTGTCAGTCTTCCCATAAGCCTTCTGAAACAAAATCTACAGTTTTCCACTTTTACTGGCTTTAACAGAAATTTTAATCTGCTCTCTCTCTTCTTCCATGGCGGCGATGCCATAGTGAAACTTGTAACTTAGAAATCACGTCCGTTTTCACACGGAACTGGAAGAAACCCATTAAAACAAGGTAAACTGATACATGAAGCACGATCTAATGTTGACAACAGCCATTAGAAGTTATGCACAGAAACAATTCAGAGGAAGCCGTGTAAAGACTTCTGGGTCTCAACTTGTATGTTTTCATATCATAAAGAGACGATGATACAAATACTATAACTAATATGGTGTGGGAAGTCGGGTCATATATGGTCAATATGGTGTGCGAGGCAGAACGAGCCTGGGAAGGGCTGGGTGAGATGGACAGGGTGTGATGGTGGGACGAGGCACGGCAGGCCAGGGTAGGGTAGAAATACATTCTACCTCGAATTCATTGCATTCGAATTCATTGCTGGTCTATCAAAAAGGGCAATAACTTATAAGTACTCTGTCATCGCTAGTTTTTTGAATGATTGATTAGTGATTCCGGGCACGTCAACTGCTAAGGTCATTAGTCCCGTATGTGTAGTGCACGTTTTTTCCTCGGTAAGTTGCACTTCCCCGCTGGATGACGAGATTCGGCGCCAACCTACCGTATACTAGCGGCGTTTTCCCCAACCAGGTATCTCCAGGTACACCAGTGGGGTACCGCCCTAGCCGGGGCAAGCTCTTAAGCTCCCGACTAGTCCTCCGGCATATGTAGTAGTGTAGTGCATGTTAGTGTTGTGTGTGTAAGGGGTGGAGATAGGACAAGGAAGAGGAAGGAATGAACGCGCGCGGTCCGTGGCCTGTTTGTTAGGGTACTCCTCCGGCATACGCCTGGTATCGGAGAAATCATGGAAAATTTCCGATCAGAACAGCCGACCGGTGGAATTCTTCTTCAGACGGCAACAGAGCTCAACGTAGCTCCCTCAACAGTGTCGAAAATCCTACCACCGTCAGGACTTGAACCAAGGTTCTCCTTGTCAGAGGCACTCCAATGACATCTGTTGTTTCCGTGACCCACCTCTCCAGGTCTATCGCAGGGTAATACTTCAGTTAGTGTTGGGTAAAACTGTTTACTATCCTTAGTGAAATAGTCCAGAGGGAGTTGAAATGCAAGGTGGAAAGTTCTCCTCTAGCGCGCGTTCGATCCAGCGTAAGTCGGAAACGCTACTTCCTAGGACCTTAAAACCTGATTTTCGAGGCCATGGTGATCTGTGAGTTTTATATGTGTATGCTTTACAAAATAAGATCTTGCCGGACCTTCTATTTCAACTTTTGGAGTTAAGCCTTTCTGGATATACCCTGTGTAGCACAAGTGGGCGGAGTCGTTGAGAATATCAAATACTATGTAAAAACGGCCAATTTCAGCACACGAGAATACGTTTTTGGTAATAAACGCTTAAAATTATTATAACTATTAAAGAATTATTAAAATTATCAAAATTATTACTCACGCATAATTACCTTGTCAAAATGATGTAACGCACTGTCTAATGCCTAGCCATATTGACTGGAAAATTGTCCGATTCCAGCTTCATAATATGAACATAAGGCTTACATAACATCTTTGTTATATTTTTTAAATTGTTCGGCGTTTCTTTTAACCTAGTTTAGCAATGGTTCCTGTGTGAAGTCTACAATGCAACGTAAATTTGACAAAGGGGCTGAGCTACTGAAAAAGGTTTCCAGTGAAACTGCAAAAGAATGGAAGTCTAATGGTGAAGCATGCTTAAATTCAGGTAAGTTAAAGAAAAATGTAACTAAAAGTAACTAAATTCCTTATATGTTACGTTAACGATGTAAGTTTATCGCAACAGCTGGCGGGTGAGATTGTGATGCACGGCGCTCAAGTTCAAATGTTAGCCTGAGTAAATGTGTTTTCTTTAATTTTTTTTCTAAGAAAAGAATGCAAACCACTCAATTCAATATCAGAAAGACATGATCATTCAATATTTTGAAGTTTCAAAATACTGAGATTGTTTCTTCGAATCTCAAGCGCAGCTTTGGTTGGTTTTTCAAGTGAGAACTGAAGTGCTAGTACGATAGAAGTGACAGAACTAAAATATTACGTAACCGTTACCAATAATTACAAGAAAGTAGTAGCTGTGCTGCTGTAGCATTACCAGTTTAATTCCTACTGGAGGATAATTAATCTGGAATATTAATGAGAAATGAATAGTTGACATGGTAAATAGAACTCCTATTTATCATCAATGTTGCAGATTATTCGGCGGGCGCAGAAGAATGCAATGGTGCGTGGGAAATGATGCTGTGCTTATGGAAAAATGATATACAGGTTTGATAATACAGAGATATACAATTTTTAATATTTAGATCTAAATATGATTTGTTCTCAAATCTGTACGCACGGTGTATTCGGAATACCGCATGGTTCTATTTTTTCATTTTCTCAGGCTATGAAGAAACTCATGGCTTCTGGAGATGTACAGAAAGTGTTCCAGGAATATATAATAAGCATGGCTACAAAGTCCTTTTTTGGCTAAGTATATGAGAAAATTAATTCCTTCACTTCAAAAACATTGTTTACATAAAACTATGTCACCAATGTATTGAAATTAAGAGTTACAATAAAAAGTAAATTCCATCTATAGATTCCTTTGACTTGATACTGTATTAAACCCTTCGTGGTCGCCATATATGTGATGTTTCATCCATGTGGTGTCGAACAAGAAACACGTCGTGTGTCCAATACCGTGGTGGATTGCATGCCGCACGCGCTAATTTTTTTATAAATGGGCGCCAAGGGCGATACCAACCTGATTTCCTGGCCCGACTTAAGAGAACCTCGAAGGGTGAGCTGCTCTGGGTTACGGAGATGCAAATGCTTAATATTCCACTTGTGAAAAAATAAGCTTATGGCTCTGTTATCCGTCAAAGCGGCGGACACACTTTTATTATAACTCGCATAGAACTTTACGTAAAATTGCCACTATTTTAAAGGAAATTCCCTCTGCCCTCAAAATCGTCAGTTTCTTGGTTGTGGACAGGGCCTACAATAACTGGTTCGGTGCTACCTCACTTTGGAGAATTGCATGTCCGCCGAGCCGCAGGAGCTGTTGTCCGGGATGCTTACGCCAGTCGATGCCCCGATGGAGACGAAAGTGCGCGCCCGCCAGAAGTTGACGGGGAACGCGAAAACAGGTATAGACACCAGTGGCGTAGCGTGACTCGCACGTTTGGGGATGCTCAACAATAACAGACAAAATGTCAATACCAACTACTTCATCTAACAGGCGAACACAACACAAGGCAGATACACTGGAACTACTTACACGATCTCGATTGCTTACGACGGTGTAGGCGCTTCCCACAAAATCCTCACAGCAGTCAGGGCTGCCGATGTCTTGAAAGCAAATTATACAATGGCTCAGCGTTAATTCTTATACGCAAATGGCAATAAGACAATTTGTTAATTTATACATTGCAGACTTAAATAATATGTAACCTATTTAAGAGATAATACAATTTCTTGGATATTAATTAAGAAATAGTAGACAGGCACTATTTCTACAGTTTGTACCCATGACCAAGCGGGGACTCCCGAGTAAGAGAGAGAGAGAGAGATAATTTACTGACCGCCTGAAGTGTGCCGCGCTCTCGTGCACAAACGAGCTTCTTTCCGCAGAAGATGCTAGCGTAAAGCAGTCGGGTTTCTCTGGGCCAGGGGAGAAGAGGGGAGAGGGGAACCTCGTCATCTGCGCATGCGTCATTGCTCGTCGCAATCTTGCGGCAGACGCTAGAAGCATTTTAGCTTCCAAGCAATCACAGGCCAGCTTCAACAGTCCGCCGAATTCAATCATAGGAAATCAATTTAAAATTAATACAAAACGTGTTTTGCTCAACAGACCACTTGTAAGATTATCAATACAGTATTTAAGGTTCTTATATACGGGGATGCTCAGCATCTCAGCGTCCCCCGACGCTACGCCACTGTAGACACCAGTCAGCGGGACACGGCCATTCCAGCAGCGAAGTCCCTCTTTTGTGGCGCTGTCGATGTGAGATGAATAAGCCTGGTAATGCCGTCAAACGCCACATTTCCGCGTTAGGCTGCGATTTATGACAAGCAGCGCTTATCGGTGTGTGCCTTTCGCACGGCAATGAGTCACTCCACAAAACGGAATTAATTCTGATTATACTTCGATTTTCGTAAGTTTGCCCTTGGCAAGAATCAGCTGTTGACGGTTTCATCCAATCGGGAGCTTGAAAGTCACCATAGTGACGTCACTGTAGCGAAATATAAGCTCCCGATTGGATGGCAGCGAAACAACTGATTCCTGTCAGGGGCAAAGATACAAAATTTGCAGTATAAAGTTGACACTTGATCGGATAATTTAAAATGGCAGGTATTACTTGTATTCTGCCGAATGATGGTTGATCAATGCAACGACCATTTCAGAAGATATTTGAAGTAAGTTAGTCCGCTCTCGGCATCGCAAATTTTGAAAAGTGCATCGGCGAAACAAAGGCCGAAAGCGCCTAAGAAGAGGAGTCTCAAGAAGTGTCCGGCGTTGTGTCTTTTCTGACACGCTACCCCCCTCGCCCAGCATCCCCACCCTTTCCGTGTGCGCTGTTACCCGATCACGTATGCGCAAACTGTTGTACTACTGGCTACACTCGCATGTTTTGGAAAATTCTATTGCAGAAAGTTCGTTCATTGGTCGGAAGCAACCCCTACTCTGGTTACCTATTCTTTTCTGTGGTTTTAAATGGGGCGTTATTGTGCGTTCTCGGCCGTCGAGCGGAAGGTCGGAAAAACGTCTGCTGCCTGTTGCCACTGTGATCGAGTTATTACGTGTCGTAAAGGATTAGGGAGCTCTTCTAATTTGGCGTTTAACGGAGCCGAAGGTGTCAGTTGCAGGGAACAAAGGATGCTGGGGTGGCCTCCTTTTGGCTTTGAGGAGTGTCGCCCAGGGAGCCCGGCAATTTCGTTTGTAGCAAGACGAGTGGCCCTGCTAGAGAAAGGAAATGTCGGCTTGACGCAAAATCACATGTCCTCGTGTTTTATGGCCTCCTAGACCCTTGCCCGATTGTTCACGTGTGTGGCGAATGGTCAGGGGCCGGGGCCCCTGTGCGTGGGATAGACGTAACAGCACGATTATCGCGTGAGCAATGGGCGCGCGGCGCAATACATTGCAATACAATACAACTAAACAATTTTGAGTTGAGATCTTCAAATTACTCCAACCATTGCGTTTTTATTGTACGGGTATTTCATACTTCCTGAGTAAATGAAAACTTTGCTCTTCATTAGAAAACCAGACATGAGCTTCTTTCCTTTATTAATTATCTACAGAAGAATCTAAGATGGATAGGTCTCCTACCAAACTTTCCCTTCTCATATTTCTTCCACTGCACTTTTTAAAAAAATAATACACAGAAAGAGAGGAATAGAAATGGACAGGAAGGGAGCAAAAAATGGACAGGGAGAGGAAGAGAGAAGAACAGCGAGGAAGAGAGAAAGGTGATAGGAATATAGACTTCTCCAGGGCTCGTTTTTATGAACAGCGGGAAAAACAGTGAATAAATGAAGCTTGTGTATTTAATCAATTAAATTAAGATCAAATTAAATAGATAACTCGTTAAGTAACACATAAATTCCAAATTTTGTAAAGAAAATTGGCATTTAGGAGGAGGTTTACAGTTCTTTAATATTCTTAAAATCGTATTTCCATCCAACTATTAAGAAACCGAAAAATTAAGAAAATGTAAAAAAAAAATCATTTCAGCGGCGATAGATGGCAGCTGGCAAGAATATGTGGCAAGTTCGAAAAGCTAGCCGAGACAAAAAGAAATAAAAAACGAATACGTCATTGCCATTCTGTCGCATCAATAGTTTTAGATTAGAGGCCAACAAACAAAACTAGTGGTGCTACAGAATGGCACAGACTTTCCCGTATTAGTTTTGTATTTTCTTGGGTCTGGGCTAGCTATTCGGAATATTCGGAGTATTCTATTTCCTTTGGTCTCGGCTAGATATTTGGACTTCCCATACACTCTTACCAGTTGCCATTTATCGCCGCTGAAATGATTTTTTTTTTACATTTTCTTAATTTTTACCCCCAATTACTTTTTTAAACATTTTGTTAATTTTTCGGTTTCATAACAATAGAACGGAAATATTATTTTAAGAATATTAAATAACAGTCAAACCTCACCCAAAAAAGTAATTTTCTTTTAAAAATTTAGAGCCGTTTTAAAAAAATTGGCGATTCAGTGCTACTGTAAATGCGAAATTTGAAGATCTTTTTCACAGTGATCTTTTGTGATTTCGAAAAATTATTATTTGAAGTCATTGAAAGCATTTAACTCAAAAATATAATAGTGTGTACAAATTGTGGGAAACATGCATATTAACGGTGTAAGAGATCTTTCAAAAAAATTACATTCGTGTAATTTTTAAAATATCGAAAAAAATTCAACTTTACATCATATTAAATAGTACACTTAGCACTATCCGTTTGAAAAGTTTTAAGAAAAAATTTGAAGCCTTGTTTGAGAAAATGGCGTTTGAGCTTTCCTAAAAGAGCGGAATTATATATTCATAAGTATAATTATGTGAATAAATTGCCTCTAATGTAAATATAAACGACGTGAGAGACAAGTCAAACAATTTCATTTTTGTAATTTTTGAAAAAACAAAAGAATAGACCAACATGTTTGTCATCTCAGAGAGCACATTAGGCACTATCCCTACCAAAAGTTTAAAGAAAAAATTTGGAGCCGTTTTTGAGAAAATCTTGTTTTAGTATTTTTTGCCAATTGTACATATTGCACGCAATACTGCGCGAAAACAACTAAAAGTTTCAAACAAATGTACAGGACCTTAAAGAAAGAACTCACTTTAGAGAACAAATACCATTTGAAGGAAAAATCTCTATCTTCAATTTGTAGTTGGAGGAAGATTTCGAAAATAATTCAAACCTTTGCAATTTTCCAAAAATTAGAGTTAACTGTGAAAATCGGACCTAAGCCACATTAATAGGTGTATTTTACTCTATTCTTACTAGAAATTTAAAGAAATAATTTGGAGCCGCTTTTGAGAAAATTTTTAAAATGTCCGGAAGGCGTTATTCAAAGTACCCCGAAATTTTGAAGAAAGTTTTCAAAATCTCGAAGCTTTGACTAGAGCCAAATGGACAGGTGTTTCTTCAATTTGGAAAAAATTCTACGCTTGGTTTAGATGCTAATGGTGTTCACAGACGGACAGACGGACGGACAGACGGACGGTCAGACGGACGGACGTTTTACTCTCAATTGGTTTTTCGCTATCAAGAACCCACAAAAAGCGATTCTGGCTACACCACGGGTTAGGGAATTTTTTTCTTAATTTAGCAACTGGTTTTATTACTTTCCCGTATATATATATATATACACACACACATTGAAACGAATTGTTATCACTGATATGATAACAATGCGTTCCGATGCATATCGTACGTTTGAACTGCGCGGCAGAGGCCGGCCCGCCGGCGGAGTCGGGGGGCCAGAGCCGGTTTAGCGCGAAGAACCGGAGGCCACGAATCACGAGCACGGGACCAGTAGTGGAGCAATGGCGAAGGTAGAGAACGGACGTTTAAGTGTCGTGCGGAAGGAAGAGTGAAGAGTGGCGGAGAGAATAGGACTGGTAAGGCGTTGTGACAAAGAAAGTATGTGACAAAAGTGGAAGTATTAGTTGAGAGGTGAGACGAGACAAAACGGGTTCAAGAGAGTGGTGAAGTATTACAAGCGGTGGATCGCGACACGTGGAGTGGGCACAGCAGTGTAGAGGTAGGGAACATTGTATACAAGTTTTCAACATCATCAAGTACCATTAAGGTGAACAGTCGATGACAATTACAATAAAAGTTAGAAACTGTGACGTAAGAGAACGAGAAAACAGTAGTTGGGGAGGACAACGTACCGATGCAGTCGAAACGTTTGGGTTACGTTTTGAAGTAGACCCCTGCGACTACGAGTGGAGTGGGAAGCGACGACGGCGGCGCAGGTCGGCCGCCCTTCCGAGCGCAGCCGAAGGAAGCGGACTTACCCGAAGGGCGAGGTGGCGCGGCAAGACACGTCAGAAAACAACGCATAGAACAAGTGGCCGGAGCGGCATTGCGGGGCTCCCCTCCCCGCGCTGGCTTCCTGCGGCGCGAGGCGTCGACCCGACGGCGGACGGGCGAACATAAAACGGCGCGAGTCAGACTGTATTTTCGTGAGTAGAAGCGGCCGGAAGATTGGGAGGGAAAGTAATTAGCTAGTAGAGAACAGTGATCTTGAGTTGAGCCCCCCAAGTATTGAAATTATTATAAAGGAGTGAAGCCCCAGGGGAACGGTGAAATTGTTAATGGGATGTAATTAAACACGGGGAAAGAACAGAGTAAATGCTCCTGTGAGCGCCGAAAGCAACCAATTTTGTATGGCGATTGTTTTTGTAATAAAGAAAAGTTCTTGTTACCCACTAGTTTCCATTGTGTATGTGATTGGATCCGGAGCCCATTCCCGAATAAGAATTCCTGTCCCCCTCTTTTCATTATAAATCTTGTGAGAGTCAATCTACGACTCGCCTCAATATATATATATATATATATATATATATATATATATATATATATTCTTCACAACGTGTTTGCGACTACGCAGTTTGAGTACTGAAAGCTAGCTTGTTCATTCATTCATGTGCATGTACATGTTTATTCACGAGGGTGAACAGTTGTGTCCCAAGCGCGGCAGCGCTAGGACATAATTCTCCCGAGTGAATAAAGCTCAGGAAAACCCCGTTTCATATACAAAACTTGATTTTAAAACAATATTTCTTGGCGTGCGTACTTATGTAAGAAAGGACGAAGCAGTACAGTAGACGACGGGTATATTTTTGGTGATCACCTTTAGGTGACTGTGATATCAGCTGTATTCTGTATGGAAAAATGGAGGAATTTTTTGAATCAGAAAAACGAAACATATTATTTAGATTCTGGGGATGAAGATTTACAATTTTCTAATGATATCACGAACGAAGGGGAATTTGATGTTTCAAAATTATTCTCTGAAAAATCGAGGCTCATCTACTTAAAAGAGAACGAATGTTTCTGCAAATGGAGAAATGAAAGGAAAGTAAGAAAATTTTAAGGAGAAATTGTACTTCCGTATTTTAACAATAAATCAAAAATATACAAGTCTTCTTCGTTTTGGAGGTATGTTTCAATTATGATGGTAACGTTACATGCCAAGGGAAATGTTGATATATCTAAGTTCGTACGTATTTATTTAGGAAAAATTGTTGACGAGAGGTGTTTAACGCTTTAATTGATATTGATATTTTTAGATATTGTTAACTGATTGGATTTTTGAAGAGACGTGGAAAACATTTCGAACCAAAAATACTAAGACTTTTACAAACTTTAATTTTACAGATTTATTAAAAAGGCTAGTGGCAATCCGTATTTATTATTGAAGGTTAAATTTTAACTTGTATTGTGACGTCAGCGGGCGCACGCTCGGTCGCCGATTGTAACATCAACTCTGACTCAGGCGGCATCGACTAACTTCTCCTGCCTTAACTGAGAGAGGTGCCGGCCAGCTCAGGGGTAGTCAGGAATGGAGAATCTGAAACTTTGACTCAGGAGGATGGACGTAGCTCGTTCGAATGTAAGAAACGAAGACAGAAATAATATACAAAATTGCACATTCTAATTTACGACGCACCCAGCTGTCCGAAGCCCAGTAAATTTACAGCGGGCTATTATGTTTGTCACAAAATTATAGAAAAACTGCTCGTATTTTGAAAAACTTAAGCATGACCTTTGAAGATGTAGTTTGATAAATACATTTAATTGAGAAAAACTATGATTTTTTCACAATGTAGTTGTAAGAAGACGCAGAAAACAAAACGCAGTGAATTCCGAGCGGGCTATTATGTCTGTCACGAAATTATAGAAAAACTACTTATAATTTCAAAAATTTCAACATGACCTTATTGGATGATCTGTTTTTGATGAGCAAATTTCATTAAGAAAAACTATGATTCACAATTCTAGTTGTAGAAAGACGCCGAAATGTTTTTAATTTTTTCAAAATTTTGCAAAATCAGGCATTTCAACGAACATGACACCTGCACCATTCTCTTTGCTTCCTTTTTGCTATCTCAGGTCCCAATTTAATGAAAAAATGTTGTGCGGTTTTTAAGAAAAAATAATTTAAAGAAAATAAAAAAAATGTCTGACACAATTTTTCGAAAAAAATACTTGTTTTTGAAAAATTGATCATGACCTTATTTCAAGACTTATTTTTATGAACACATTTTATTAATAAAAAAAATTGTATCTTGGAAAATTGTAGTTGTAGGAAGATGCCGAAACAATTTTGAATTGTTTCAATTTTCGAGAAATTAGAGTTTTCAACGAACATGAGACCTATGCCACTCTCTTAAATGACTATCAGACTATCCAACAACAAAATTTAGTCAAAATTGTTGGCGCCATTTTTTTAATTTTGAAATTGTCCCATGATCTTCATGTAAAGTGCCCCCCAAAATTAAAACATTGGTTTCAAATTCAAGGGGACATGAGATCTGTCAGATCGATACGAAAGTATCAATTTTGGAGAAAATCGGCAGAATGGTTTAGTCGCTAGCGTTGTTCACAGACAGACGGACATACGTTTTGCTTTCAATTGGTTTTTCGGTATCAAGGACCCACAAAACAGTGATTCTAGCTGCACCACGTGTTAGGAGATTTTTTTTCTTAATTTAGCAACTAGATTTACCCACTTTTTCGTTATCAGGACCCTGTAACAAGAGTTTTTCTGCCGAAAAACCCGCCGTTTATTCGCACAGCATTACATAACATTCCCTTTCCTATAAGTAAGTACAGTATGCGGGAAAGTAAAATACGATTTTACAAGGCAGTGGACTGTGAATCACTGTGATGACTGTGCGTCTCAAAGTACTGTATTAACACAAAAAAAGTTTTTTTCGCGGATGAATAAAGAACGTTTCTGATATTTTATCGTCAGCATCAAAGTGAGAAAGTTCTCATATCTGAAAGCCGTCTGGAAATATATAAACATATTCACACCTTTGACCCAATTGTGATTCTCAAATACTTACTGAATTTCGGATTTTCCGAAAGAAAATCCGAAATTTGTGACATATCGTACGCAATATTCGGACGCTCGCCGTGTAAATAATTTGAATTTCACCCGTAGTTTGGTCATAACGACCTCGTAATCTGCATGAGATGAGTGTATATCTGGCTGTAACTGGAGCGTTGCCAAGTGATAACAAGTGTCTGCCTCGCCTAACGACTTCTCTGCCCTACATAAGGCATTTCGTACTCGGCGATGATCGCACCCTGCCTTGGTCTCAGATTAGAACCAAAATGTCTCGCAACCTTTTGCCGATGGTGCTGCTGCTGTTAGGAGCTTCGACGCCGCTGGCAACGCAGACGAGGTGCGCGTCTGTGGAAGAGCTCGCCCTGGCCGTAGCCTCCGCCACCAACTCCACTGGCCACCGGAGGCTCAGCGCGCGGCTGGAGCAACCGCTGCGCAGCCAAGAGTGGAAGCTGGATATGCGCGTCGGGGCGTCTGCGTGCGGGGGCGGGTCAGCGGGCCAGAGCGGTGGCGGCTGCGATATCCCGCGCCAGTGGCTCGTTCTAACTCTTGACGGGCCTTCATCGGGACACCTGCTCGACTCCTCGCCCTCGTCCGTCCCTACGCCCTCACCCGACACTATGCCATTGCCCGCCCCTACGCCCTCGTCCACTCCTACACCCTCGCCCGCTCCTACGCCATCGCCCGCCACTACGTCATCGCCCGCCCCTACGTCATCGCCCGCTCCTACGCCTTCGCCCGCGCCCGCGCCGCCAGGCTATCTGACGCTGCCAGGCCTGGGCCACTACCGCGCCCATCCCACGGCGCTGACGAGGGACGAGGCGAGCGCTCTCTGCCGGAAGGAGGGCGCGGCGCTGGTGGTCCCGACGTCCCAGCGAGAGGTGGACTTGATATTCACGCACTTCTTCCCGTTCAAATCCAAAGGCACAATGGACTTTGATCGCATGTGGCACGGCGCTACCGACCTTGTGCAGGAGGGTAAGTTTGCCACAGACGATGGAGTGCCTTTAGAGGACGTAGGATATGCAGTTTTCGATTCCAATCAACCGAACGGAGGTACACGAGAGAATTGCCTCTCTATATACAAAAATAAAGCTCTGTGGGACCTGACATGTAGTTTTAAATACACTTGTATCTGCAAAATTCCTCTCTGAATTCTCTTGTCATATATATATATATATATATATATATATATATATATATATATATATATATAAAACAAAGATATGTTAGTTACACCACTTGTAACTCAAGAACGATTGAACCAATTTTAATTATCTCTGTTTTGTTGGATTCATCTCCGTCCCTATTAACAGAATAACTAATGAAATATCGAAAAAATAGCACTACATGGCGCTGAAGAATAAAAAACTAGATATACATGCAAACGCAGCTCGAATTCGAACGCGTTACACAGTTCGAATCTATATCGTTAAATAACTCCTAAACGAAGCGTTCTATGGCCTTAAAAACTAAAATTTTGAGGACGAAGTCGAAACGAAACGAAAAAATTATTGTACACAAAATTAATCTAATATATAAAAATCAATGTTTGTTGGTTCGTGCTCAATGCGCTGCCGTACCTGGCATCCTATTGCTATAAAAAGTGTCAAATTATTGCTTGCGCTTGCGGGAAGAACACAGGCATAGTACAATTATTGTAACTCCATTAGATGGCGCTAGAGCACCTGATGGCGTTTCAGTTAAATGCAATTCCCAATTCACGTGAGCTTCATTGTTGCTGGGCGTTGCCGTGTGCCATGGGGCGATGTCGAGGAGAACACGACGTGAAGGCGGCTCAAGTTGATGAGAGGAGAGAGAAAATGAGACAGGGACAAAGAGAGAGTGAAAAATAGAAAGGGAAAATAGAGAGAGGGAAATAGAAAGGAAAAAATAGAGGGAAATGGAGAGAGGGAAAATAGAGAAAAAGAAATAGAGGGGAAGTAGAGAAAGAGGGAAAATAGTGGAAGAGAAGGAAAATATAGAGAGGCGGAAATAGAGATGGGAGAAATAGAGAGAGGGATAAATGGAGAGAGGGGAAATGGGGAGAGGGGAAATTGAGAGAGGGGGAATGGAGAAAGGAGGAAATGGAGAGAGGGGGAAATGGAGTGAGAGAGGGAAATGAGTAAGAGGGAAAAGAGTCAGAGAGTGGGGAAAAGATACACAGAGGGGAAGAACAGACACAGAGGGGGAGAAGAGAGTCACAGAAGGAGAAAAGAGACACAGAGGGGGAAAAGAGACATAGACGGAAAAAGAGAGACAGATGGAAAAGAGTGAGGAAAATGAGTGAGGAGGAAAAAGAGAGGGATAAAAGAGACACAAAGGGAGAAAAGAGATACAGAGGGGGAAAAGAGACACAGATGGAAAGGAGAGTGAGTGGGGAAAATAAGAGGAAAAAGATAGAGGGTGGGAGAGAGGAGAAAAGAGGGAGGGGGAGAAGGGAAAAGAGAGGGGGAGTGGTATATTTCCTCACTTATTTCTTCTGCGGCAGCAACGCGCCAGGTAGCAGCTAGTATAAAAATATATGTCACATATACATGGGTAATTTTTCTACAGAACTAAAAAAGTCTGTGTAGTTATGTGGTTACTTCTGTAAAGCATAAATTATTTGAAAATGTAAGTAAATAAACTCTTCATGAGCATTGTAAAAAAATTTATGTAATATGAGGAATAAAACACTCTATGAAATCAATAGATGTATTTCATTTACTAAAAGTGGTCGTTCTTCTCCATAATTCCTCATCCCCTGCGGCGTCAAAAACGTTCGCTCAGGCGAGATTTGCGGACAGTGGAGAGCGGACTCCAGATACACTTTTGTCAGGTATGTTGTGCTCTGAAGCCCTGTGTCCTGTAGCCTCTGTCTACAGTCTTTAAATTACATATTTGTAGTTTTACTTCCAAAGGCTTCAGACCTTTTAGCCGTTAAGTGCTCTTTCCATAATTACTACAACACATACTAAGGATATCGATAAATACAGGAACTGAGAAAGGTACACTGAATCTATATATGCGATGCGTGCAAGCTGTAATACTGAGATCGCGCAGGTGGCCTTGGAAACGTGTCCTATAACCGGTACCAAGCTGTAAGCTCCCGGCATGTATGGTAGTGTAGTGCGTGTTAATGTAAGTGTGTGTGTAAGAGGAGGGTATAGGACAAGGAAGAGGAAGGAAAGATCGCGCGCGGTCCATGACCCGTTTGTTAGGGTATTGCTCCGGCATTCGCCTGGTGTTGATCGGAGAAACCACGGAAAACTATGGATCAGAGCAGTCGGCAACTGAATTCAACCTAGATGACAAGCTAGTGTCGAAAATCCTGCCGCCGTCGGGACTAGAACCTGGGACCTCCCGGTCAGAGGGACAACTGTGACATCAGTTGATGCACAGAACCATCTCTCCCGGTGAAGTTGAGGGAGAGAAAAACGCAGTTTTGGACCGCTTTTAGCTGCACAGGTACGTCAGAGTGAAGCTCTACATAGAGCCAAATGTAAATGTGGAATGAAGTTTTTCCTGTTTGAAACGTATTAAATGATAAATGATGTAGTCATTTCTTAGAAACTAATTTGGAAATGCACATAATTGTAAATTATAATGAAAACAATTAAGTACATCTCTTGTGTAACTTATTTATTTTTGGTTCCTGAAGGTATTTTTGTATTTTTCAAGTTTTGTATTTACTTTTGGTATGTTTGTGTTAATTTAATTTTGTGTGTGAATATGTAAAATATCAAATATGATTTGTTTAAACAAAATATACAAACTTACTGATAATTAAAACAATGAAATCATAATATTTAATTCGCTTTCAATTTCACATCCAAAATGTAAAATAAGTTGAACTAGAGTTTTTAGGCTACATGGCACCGTTTTACGAAGATATGATATTTTTATTGCCTGTTTTTGCACGTTTTGGTGTTTTTACTGCACGTTTCAACGAGTTTTATTGCACGAAAATCCGGTTTTTAGTTATAACTCTGTATCAGACGTTGGAATGTATTTTGTATGGTTACGCAGCGTATGAAATAGTGTATTTAGTTTATGAAACGACCAATTGATAACGCCGAGATTCCTAGAATATATCCGTTCAGCTTCCACTTTCTGACATTTTGAGTCCCACCTAGGAAAGCTTTTCTCTCTTTTCCTATTAAAATAGGGAAACCTCAATACTAGGAAACCTTCTAAAATACTGGAAATGTCAGGAAGCATAATTTAAGCATCCATGTCCGCAAATGAATGATGTCAAACTACACTTTCAATGTAACATTAAAACTTAAAAGTTAAGCTATTTATTGCACTTACGCGACACATTTCAGTATAATAGCGCTGTATCTGTATAAAAGGTTTACAGAAAAATATTAGAGCGGAGACCGTACACCTATAATTCGAAACAAGCGTTTCAAATTCTAAAGACTTAAGGCAGAAGATGATATTAGCGGGCCTTATATTGCCATTTAACACCAATAATAAGTGGCGATTACTCCCTCTGTAAGCCCAGAGCAACGCCGCCTTTGGGGCGCACCAGTGGGTGCCGCAGCGAATGGAAACGAAGCGGAGAACAAGCGGGATTATGAATTCTAATGACGTGATGGACTCGGGAATGACGATAAAACGATGGATAGGTACTGCTCAGAAATTTAAAAAATGCACAAGAAAATAATAATATTAATAATAATATTTTTTTTTCTTTCGAAAAATCTTGAGTTTCTACCGCAGCATTACAATATTTTCTCTTTACTACGCACGTAGCACGTAGAAATTAAAACGCTTTCACGGTATTGGGAACTCTAAAATGTCCCCATCTGTTAGAATCTCGAATTTGTTTTATTATACTTTGTATATTATTCAAAATATATACAAACGCAAACGAAAAAATAAAAAAAGATTGGAAAAATATTCACTACCGACCTGTTTCGGATGTTATCATATTAATGTCAACTTGCAAGATTTTATGTGATTGAGATTGAGTAACTATTTAGAAACATAAAGAATTCGCTGTTATGTCGACGACATTTCCAATCGAAAATCCAAAACCTCCGACAAATATATTTTACACTTTTATGAAGGAAATATAGGTCAAAACTCCGGTTTAACAACATATATAGTTGTGCCAAGATCAATATTATCCTAGTTAGCGATGGCTGTAACGTTTTTTTCTCGTGACCTATGATAACTCGTAACCCCAATGATAACTTAGTTCCCTCGAATCTTACCAAGTAATGTATTTATTTCATTATAAACCTCTATTTATTGTTTGACTGGTCAAGATCTAATCGAAACCACACTTCCTACCAGTGGTTATTTAAGACTAACTTTATTCAAAAATATGAAACATATACTCGTGCGGCAAAATCCAATTTTCTCAACTCTACTTTAAAAAGCCTAAGTTATTTAAAGTACTGATTATTCTGAAAACAAATCCTGACTTAATTTAAATGTAATTAATGAAATCGGAAATACAAAAACTCCACAAATCCACAGAAATTATGTTACATCACACATTTATTTTATTTGTAACGGTACGGAATATTACAATTCTCCTAGATATACCCAAAGTATTTTTTGGTTCTCTCCTGTAAAACGCTCTTCCGCAAAAGAAACACCGAAAATTCGAATTTTTAATATTCTGAATCAAAGATTTTTATTTAAAAGCGAATTTACGCCCAGTCCGCTTCGCACTAATCGAAAACCAATGGTGCTACAGAATGGCACAGACTTTCCCGTATTAGTTTTCTACTTCCTTGGGTCTCAGCTAGCTATTCATACTTGCCACATACTTCTGCCAGTTGCCATTTATCGCCGCCCATACTACAGTTTTTGACATTTTATTAATTTCCGCTTTCCTAGAGGTAGAACGAAATATTAATTTTAGAATATTAAAGAACACTAAAACCTCGACCTTAATGGCAATTTTCTTTGACAAATTTGGCATTTAAGCGCTACTAAAAATGCGAAATTTGAAGCTCTTTTTCACATAAAATTCATGAGTTTTCGAAAAACGTTTTTTGAAGTCATTTGAAGCACTTACACTTACAAATATGTTTACAAATTGCTGGTAATGTGCATATTAAAGATGTGAGAGTTCTTTTAAAAAAAATTACTTTTGCGTAATTTTTGAAAAAACAAAGAAACTGAAAATAAAATTTACGTCATGTTAAAGAATGCAATTACCACTATCTGTTCGACAAGTTTGAAGAACAACTTTGGAGCCATTTTAGAGAAAATGGCGTTTGAGCGATTCTGAAAATGCATATCCTTGATACATACGAGGTGAAATTTTTTTAAAAATCTGGAGCGGTTTAGGACAATAAATTGTTTAAAACATTAATTGCCTTTATTTCGCACACAATTGCACAAAAACCTCATATTTTCCAAAAATTGAACATGGCTTAACTTCAAAATCTGTCTTTATAAACTGCATTTATTAAGGAAATATTCTGTCATCAATAATGCAGTTCCAGCAAGACACTAAAAAAATTGCACGATTGGAATTTTAGAAAATCATATACTTCGAACATGAGAACTGCACCATTTCTTAGTCATCTGTTATGCTATCAAAAGACAATGTTTTATAGAAAAGCTTGTTGCCAATTTTGAGAAAACAGGCGAACACAGTATTTGTTTATTGTTGGTTTCTGCTTTTCATTGTACAAAGTTTGAAAGGAGTGACTACTAAAGAAAAACGTAAGTTGAATAATTATAGTCGAGATGATAAAGCGTTTATGTTATGAACCGTTATGAAGCGTTTAGAATAACTACATTTAAAACTACGCATTCTTCGCCTGATATTGCTGTGGTTGCATTTACTTCGTCTTTACTTGTTTTTATTGCAAAACCGTTTTCTTCTTTTTTCAAGAAGGTACTAAAAAATATGGTTTTACA
Organism: Acheta domesticus; assembly: GCA_031308135.1. Taxonomy (NCBI): domain Eukaryota; kingdom Metazoa; phylum Arthropoda; class Insecta; order Orthoptera; family Gryllidae; genus Acheta; species Acheta domesticus. The sequence goes on along the minus strand of JAHLJT010002406.1, from coordinate 97,000,837 downwards.
AAGCAGTAAATAGCGAACTATGGTGATATCCGTATATATTCCAAAAGTACTCTTTTTAAGGAACATAAAGGATTTTCTCGTGGATAAATAACGAACACTTCTGATATTTTGTCTTCAGCACAAACAAGGTTCCATAGTACTCATATCTGAGAGTTATTAGGAAAATAAAAATATTTACACTTGTTATTAAGTCGGGTTTGTCAAATGCTTAGTGTTTTATGTATATTCTGAAAGAAAATTCGTAATTCGTACGATGTTGTATGGAATATTCGAACGCTTGTCGGGAAGAGAATTCGAATGTCACACATAGTTTCGCCGTAACGACTACTTCTGCAGCTGGAATGGGAGCGTTGCCAGAAGATAACAAGTGTTTCCCTCTCCTAGCGACTTCCCTCCCCTATATAAGGCATTCCGTGTTCGGCGATGATCGCGTCCTGCCTTGGTCTCAGATTAGAACCAAAATGTCGCGCAGTCTTTTGCCGATGGTGCTGCTGCTGTTAGGAGCTTCGACGCCGCTGGCAACGCAGACGAGGTGCGCGTCTGTGGAAGAGCTCGCCCTGGCCGTAGCCTCCGCCACCAACTCCACTGGCCACCGGAGGCTCAGCGCGCGGCTGGAGCAGCCGCTGCGCAGCCAAGAGTGGAAGCTGGATGTGCGCGTGGGGGCGTCTGCGTGCGGGGGCGGGTCAGCGGGCCAGAGCGGTGGCGGCTGCGATGTCCCGCGCCAGTGGCTCGTTCTGACTCTTGACGGGCCTCCGTCGGAGCACCTCCTCGACTCCTCGCCCTCGTCAGTCTCTACGCCCTCACCCGACACTATGCCATCACCCGCCCCTACGCCCTCGTCCACTCCTACACCCTCGCCCGCTCCTACGCCATCTCCCGCCACTACGTCATCGCCCGCCACTACGTCATCGCCCGCTCCTACGTCTTCGCCCGCGCCCGCGCCGCCAGGCTACCTGACCCTGCCCGGCCTGGGCCACTACCGCGCCCATCCCACGGCGCTGACGAGGGACGAGGCGAGCGCTCTCTGCCGGAAGGAGGGCGCGGCGCTGGTGGTCCCGACGTCCCGGCGAGAGGTTGACTTGATATTCACGCACTTCTTCCCTTTCAATTCCACGGACTCCAGTGACTCTAATCACATGTGGCACGGCGCTACCGACCGTGTAGAGGAGGGGAAGTTCGTCACAGACGATGGAGTGCCCTTAGAGGATGTAGGATATGCAGTTTTCCAGCCAGGTCAACCGAACGACGGTGCAAACGCAAATTGCCTCACGTTTTACTCAAATAAAGCTCTGTTTGACAGTGGATGTAATTACAAGTTGTCTGCTATCTGCAAAGTGTCACTCTAAACTCTCTCTCCTTATCTGAAAGAATAGGAGAACATGTGTAATTCTCCATTAGAACTAAGATGACCGTATTCCTATGCTTCCTTCTAAGACAATTCCCTACGACGTCCTCTATACTTCTCTTATACATCATTATTTGAAAAGCAACTTAAATAAACTGTTCTTGGTCATTGTTAAAAATTACTGGCATAGAAGAAATAAAATATACCATGAAATAAACAGATGTGTTTCATTTACCAAATATGGTCGTTCTGCGTCAATGTCCCCATTCCTTGTGGAGCTGGCTGAAGCGAGACTTACGGACAATGGAGTGCGGGCCCCTGACACTCACCTTGTGAGGTATCCTGTCTCCAGAAGCAGTGTATTCTGTACCCTGTCACTGCAGGGAGCTCTTGCAAATTCCATCCTTATAGTTTCACTTACATCCACGGGCATCAGACCTCTGAGATGTTGAGTGGTGTTTCCATAAGCAATAAAACATGAATTTGGAAATAATCGGTAAATACTCGAGTTCTGTGAGAAACTTAATATTTGTGGTCCATACAGGCTATAATTCTGAGATAGTGCAGGTGGGCTTGGAATAATAAGATATTACTACATTCACGTACATATCAAACAATTATACATTTAACGCAGGTTTTTATCGTAAGTCATAATTTGTGAGACTGAGATTCATTTTTTATACGAGTTGCTAGAAATCACGTTATTAACTCGATCCGTTATCAAAATGGGACTAGACTCGTTCGACATTTTTCTAATCTCGATAACTATTTGAAGCGGAGAAGGCGTTAAGGTAGAATATAAGCTGAGTTCTCTCGCATCTAGACAGTGTAGATACTGCACTGAAAGATATGAAAGGTATAGGACTGAAATCTGGTATTTGCTTTAGATTGCTCAAGAAAGATCAAGCAGCGCGTACGTGGCAAAGACTTTAAAACTCCACAAAGCTGTTTCTGCCGAGGCCCAAGTGTTAAAAATAGAAAAATTCCCTTGTTTTCTATTTATTATTTATATTATTTATCACGAAAATTTCTCACTAACCGAAAAAACACTTTATTTTCCACTGTTTTCATAAACTAGTCACTTTCTACGCTCGTTCCATAATTATTATTTAATTCTAGCGTCTATCTCGACCTCCTTTGTTACTTTTCTATACGTTTCTTTTACACATTTGTGATGGTTTTCATACAACACAAATAATACATCAGAATACATTTCACTTTTCTATTCCCCTTGGAACTGCTGACACTGATATTGGTAGTTCTTGATAGGACCATGGATAATTTGATCAATGTCTTTCACGGCCGGTGACATTATTACGGTAATGATTTTGTCGCCAAACAGCCGCCGGCCAGGATATTTCACCGGAAATTCTGCTGCCACTTAGAATGTCTTCCACAGTGAAATACAAAATCTTTGGCTCATCAACGCCAACTGGACAACAACCTACCAGCCCAGAAATAACGTTAAAATATAAACATTTTCCAATAATAGTTTCTATGAAACTTTTAAGTTCGTAGGAACACACATTCACTGATCATTCTGTTTCATACAAAGCTAGAATCAGAAAGATTGTTTCGGCAGTCCTGAAAAAAGCGTTTGAAGAAGAGAAAAGCAAGCATTAGCCAGGTATTGTAAACATATACTAGATTATGTCCACGTTATAAATACAAATAATGGAATTTTCTATTCAGTAAACATGCAATTTCATTGAGAGAAGACAAATAACAAAATGTTTCTCCTTTCAGTGTCACTATGATACTAAATTGCTTAAACAAAAAGTTTTTACCTTTGTTGGGAACATTTAGGTTATAATAAAAAGATTGGATAGTATGATCGACAGTTTTTCCTCCTTTGGTAGAGAAGAAGGAAACATTAAAAATACTTCCAAATATTTACACAAAGGGGGACAAAGAAAAATAATTCAAGAAAGAAAGAAACAAGGAAGGAAGTTTGTTAAAACACCCATATCACCTCATCAGTTTCGAAATAAAATGTACAAAGGAAATCTTGACGCTACTTCAAAGAGTCACTTCCAGGTCACAAAACATATGTCTCCTTCATATTGAACAAACAGAAACCACGTTCTGAGGAACCGTGATACCGAAAGTTGGTTGAAAAACCTGTATTTATCCCTCAGTGATCAACACTAGTACCTAAACCAATGCGTGCGTGCGCAGACGGGCCAGATTTTAGAAATGAGATTCCCTTCCACAAGACCAATTTTTACTTTCTCGCTCTTACTACACATAAACAGAAAGTACTACAATCACGTGCAGGAAAACTGCGAATTTCAAAGAAAATCTCTTATTGACAGGAACTGGAAAGGAAAAAAGTGGAAATCTCCTGTTCCTTCTTTCCTATTTATAGTGATTCACTTCTTCGATAAAGGGTAGTCAGTAGCAACGTTTTTGTGGTTACTTGATACCGAAAAATCGTTATCGCCTACACCGTTCAGACTTTTTATTTTCGAAATTGATATTACCCAATCGATCTCAACGAATACGAGGTTTTGGGAGTCTCAAAGGATATTTGGATTTTTGTGGGTATTTTTGAGGGATTTTAAAGGGTTATGAAGACTCGACAATACATTCAAAATTTTCTCACAAATGGATCCATTTTTTTCATTAAACTTTGTCGTCGGAAAGCTCAAAGAAGCTTAAGAGAAGGGTGCAGGTCAAATGTTCTTTGAACTCCCCGACTTTTCAAAAATTGCAAAAGATCACATTTTTTCGGGGTCTTCCTACAACTACAATATTGAAGTTAAAAGGTTTACTTTCACACTCATACGGAAGTATGTCGTAAGAAGAGAACGTTTATGTAATCGTGCGCCGAAAACAGAATTTTCGGCAGAAAAACTCTTATTGCCGAATCCTGGTAACGACAAAGTGATAAATCCAATTGTAAATACAGAATAGTTATTTGTGTATCAAGAGCGTTAAGTAGATGTTTTTGCCCCGAGGGCGACTTCCAAACCCTTGGGCCTCTAGCCCGAGGGGTTGGAAGTCGCCTGAGGGGCAAAAACAACTAGTAACGCCCGTGATGCATACAAAACTTTATGGTTTACTAGTTCGTTGCTGAATAAAACAAGAATTCGAAACATTTTATAATATTTCTTGCGTCTAAAGTGAAAAGACGCATTGTAACAGTCATTTGTCAATATGACGTCAGATAAACAAAACAGAGTGTATATCTAATTTCTATTGCATAATCGTTATTGGACTGATTTGTTCGTACAAAATGAAAGAATATTGTGAAGTTCCTGTGGAAATTCTCGCAAAAGCTAACAAAACTATGGACAGTGGTTTCCATTAAAATCTTGAGAAATATATAAAACTCTTTATGGTGTATTTGAGATTTACCAGCGTGAATAACAGTGTAAACCGCGCTGATGAAACGGTACTTTTAGGTTATTAGCGCCTATTGTCAAACGTTATTTAGAATATGTCAAAACACCAAAAAATAACATTTCGAGGATGTTAGCCGATGTGCCTTATATATCTTATTACTATTACGAGTACCGCCACTAAAGAAGAATATAATTATGTCACTAAAAAAGATGGTACGTAACAGTGAAATGCAAGTGAATGATGGCAATTATAAGTTCACGGAAACATTTCAAAATGTCAATTTTCATATCAAATAAGCAAAATAAGGTTTATAACAATTTATTTTATTTAAGCATTATGCCATTTATTTATTGTATTTGCTTGCATCTTAACTTTACAAAATCGAATTCATAACTAAGTTCTGTGTGTTGTGTTGGTATAAGAGCGGGCCATAAAGTATTCAAAAGGCCCTAGGGCATAAAGAAGCGAAAAGGCCCGCAAGGGTATTAAGTATACCGTTACGTGTTTTGTTTCAGGTCTGTAAACACACAGCAATGAACTAGTAAACCATAATAGTTATTTATGTATCAAGGGCGTTAAGCAGATGTTTTTGCCCTGAGGGTGACTTCCAAATATGAGGGTCTCTGGCCCGAGGGGTTGGAAGTCGCCTGAGGGCCAAAAACAGCTAATAACGCCCGTGGTGCATACATACTAGTTTGTTTCTGGATAAAACAAGAATTCGAAAAGACGCATTGTCATAGTTATTTGTCAATATGACGTAAGATTAACAAAATAGAGTGTATATCTTATTACTATTGCATAATCGTTATTGAACTGATTTGTTCGTACAAAATGAAAGAATATTGTGAAGTTCCTGCGGAAATTCTCGCAAAAGCTAACAAAACTACAAACTTGTTTCCATTAAAATCTCGAGAAATATATGAACTGTTTATGGTGTATTTGAGAGTTACCAGTGTGAATAACAAGGAAAATTGTGCTGACGAAACGCTACTTTTAAGTTATTAGCCTCTATTTGCCAAAGGTTATTTAGACTAAGTCATTACACGAAAAAATAACATGGATGTTGGCCGATGTGCCTTACATATCTTATTACTACTACTAGTACCGCTACTCAAGAAAAAAATAATTATGTCTCTAAAAAAGGTGCTACGTTACAGTGAAATATGAGTGACTGAAGGCAATTATAAATACACGGAAACATTCCAAAATTGCAATTTTCATATCAGTTAAGCAAAACAAGGTTTAAAACGAGTTAATTTACTTATCTGATCACTATGCCATTTATTTATTGTATTTGCCTGCATCTTAACTTTAAAAAATCGAATTCATAACAATATTGTATGTGTTGTGTTGGTATTAGAGCGGGCCATAAAGTATTCAAAAGGCCGGAGGGCATATAGAATCAGAAAGGCCCGCACGGCTATTAAGTATACCATTACGTGTTTTGCTTCAGGTCCGTAAACACACAGCAATGAACTAGTAAACCATAAAAAATCTGTAACACGTGGTGTAGACAGAATCTATGTTTTGCGTGTCTTTGATACCGCAAAATCTATTGACGGCAAAACGTTTCTTCGTACGTCTATCAACAGCGCTAGAGGCTAAACCATTCAGCCAATTTTTTCCAAATTGAAAGTGAGATTTTAATTTTAGGGGGAAATTTACGAGATGCCCCTGTAAAATTTTCAAAATTTTGAAAAAACATGGTCAAAATGTATTGAAATATTTTTTGGCGGATTGCGTAATATACGCTTAAGAGAATGGAGCAGGTCTCATTTTCGTTGAAATCCTTGAATTTTCGATAATTTTCAAATTTCAAAATGTTTTTCAATTTTCCAAAATTTAGAATTAACAATAAAAATCGGACCTATGCAATCTGTTTAAGTGTATTTTGCTCTATTCTTGCAAGAAATTTAAAGAAAATATTTGGTGCATTTTGGAGAATGTTTTTAAATTGTCCCAGGGGCTTCGTGTAAAGTACCCTCATAATTTTAGAATATTTTTCAAAATTTCGAGTCGAGCCAGATCGCCAGATTAAAATATTCATTTTAATAGTTTAGACACAATCAATTTTATTAAGACACATAAATTAGTCTACAGGAACTAAGAGCATTGAATGTCGACACTGAAATAAACCAGAAAGTACTCGGTATTATTTGAACACAAACGGCAACAAGACTGTGTAAATAGATCTTCAATAAATGCATACAGATTACGAATAAGTCAAATAATACACGTTGTCATGACGACCAATAAATCAGAGAACTATGTTTCCTCGTCGTTAGCATCGCTTTTTACTTTCCCGTATACGTACGTATACACGGAGTGGTATACGTAGTATAGGGAAAGTTATGTAATGCTGCGCAAAAAAATGACCAATTTTCGGCGGAAAAAAATTCATTGCCGAGCAGTCATAACGAAAAAGTGGATAAAACCAGTTGCTAAATTAAGAAAAAAAATCCTCTAACACGTGCTGTAGCCAGAAATCCTCTTTTGTGGGTCCTTGATACCGAAAAACCAATTGAAAGGAAAACGTCCGTCTGTCTGACCGTCCGTCCGTCTGTCTGTCCGTCTGTGAACACTGCTAGCGCCTAAAACATACTTACGATTTCTTCCAATATGGATATTCCCCGGTCGATCTGCTTCTAGTCAAAGCTTTGAGATTTTGAAAAAGATTCTTCAAAATTTGGGGGTACTTTATATGAAGCCCCCCGGGGATTTTCAAAATTTTCTCGAAAACGGCTCCAAATTTTTTCTTTAAATTTCTTGTATGAATAGAGTGAAATACACTTATTAACATGGCATAGGTCCGATTTTCACGGATAACTCTGAATTTTCGAAAATTGTGAAAGTTTGAATTTTTTTCGGCGTCGTCTTTCTCCAACTACAAAATTAAAGACAGAGATTTTTTCTTCAAATAAAATTCGTTCTACATATTGAGTTCTTCCATAAAGGTCATGTAAATGTTTTTCAAACTTTTAGTAGTTTTCGTGCAAAATTGCGTGCAATATGTGCAATTTAAAAAAAATTACATAACCAAAATTTTCTCAAAAACGGCTCCAAATTTTTTGTTTAAAACTTTTGGTCGGGATAGTGGTAAATGTACTCTATTTGATGACATAAAATCCACATTGCTCTATGGGTTGTTTTTTTCAAAAATTACAAAAAATGTAAATTTTTTCACATGTTTCTCATGTCGATAATATTTACATTAGCGGCGATTTTTTTACATTATTATATTTAGGAGTACATATGCTTTAAATAATGTCAAGTAAAGTTTCTCGGAAACACAAGCGTTTTCTGTGAAAAGTAGCTCAAAATTTCGCATTTTCAGAAACGCTCAAACGCCATTTTCTTATATATGGCTGCAAATGTTTTCTTCAAACTTTTGTAACGTATAGTGCTAATTACTCTCTTCAGTATAGCGTAAAGTTTATTTTGAGTATTTTTTTTTGTTTCTTCAAAAATTGCATAATTGTAATTTTTTAGAAAGCTCTCTCACATCTTTAATTTGCACATTATTAGCAATTAGTAAACATTATTACATTTGTGAGTGTAAGTGCTTTAAATAACTTCAAATAAAGTATTTTGAAAACTCAAAAATTTTCTGCGAAAATGAGCTTAAAATTTCGCATTTTTAGTAGCGCTAAAACGCCATTTTCTCTTAAACGGCACATAATTTTTAAAAGAAAATTGCCATTTATGACTAGGTTTTTGTGTTCTTTAATACTCTAAAATTAATGTTTCCGTTCTACCAATAGGAAACCGAAATATTAAGAAAATGACAAACAAAAATGTAGTTTTGGCGGTGATAGATGGGAGCTGGCAAGAAAGAGTATGTGGCAATTCCGAATAGCTAGCGAAGACCCAAGGAAATAGAAAACTACGGGAAAGTCTGTGCTATTCAGTAGCCCCACTAGTTTATTATATTGCGACCTGAAATAGTATAAAGGAAGCTTAAGAGAATGGTGCAGGTTTCATGTTCGTTGAAATGCCTGATTTTGCAAAACTTTTTTAAAATTAAAAGAATTCGGCGTCTTTCTACAACTACAATTGTGAAGACACGATTGTTTTCTTAATGAAATATGCTCATCAAAAACAAATCTTCCAATAAGGTCATGTTGAATTTTTTGATAATATGAGTAGTTTTTCTATAATTTCCTGGCAAACATAACAGCCCACTCGGAATTGACTGCGCTTCGTCGCTGCTTTCGTCGTTTTCTTACAACTACAATTAATTTTTTTCTCAATTACATGTATTTATCAAAACTACATCTTCAAATAAGGTCATGCTTAATTTTTTTCAAAAAACGAATAGTTTTTCTATAATTTTGTAACAAACATAATAGCCCGCTGTAAATGTACTGCACTTCGGACAGCTGGATGCCTCATAAATTCGAATTTGCAATTTTGTATACTATTTCTTTGTTCGTTTCCTACATTCGAATTTTTGTTATACACTTACACATTAATATTTCAGAAATCATTTATTTTGAAATGTTTGAAATAAGTAAAAATAATTAATAGCTCTCAGAATATCGACTGTGGACAGTCTGCGACAATGGAAATCACTTTTCACTGGCGAATAGCTGTGAATTACGTGGCATTGTTGCGACCTGATGGAGTTGTATGAAAATGAGTTATAATTGTCTAATTTATGTTGATATTTGCATGAAAATATTTAGTTTTCGCACCAAATGCTGTACCATTTGTAGTGAGTAGAGTATATGTTGCATGGTTTTTAAAATACTCTTCCCTAATCATAGCCGTATGGAATGCAATTCTATATTGTCCAGGGTATCAGGCTTCTTTTTCCAATACAGGTTTACAAAACTTTTGAATTCTATTTTTGTGCAGTTGTAGAATTCACACAGTTCTGACAACACTGCGATGGAAATAGTGATTGTACGATTCTTGGTTGAATTAGACGTTTTCAAATAATAGCTAAGATATTAGCGCTTAAAGTGCAATATTTCAGTCATACGTAGCTGTATCCTCTAATAAGGGAAAGTAAGTGCTGTTGTAGCACCACTAGTTTTAATATATCTGACGCCGTTAATATGCACTATTAGAGTGATTTGTATGCATTATTGCTTCATGAATGGAAGTGCTTCAGATGACTTCCAATGAAGTTTTTCAAAAACTCAAAAGTTTTCTGTGAAAATGAGCTTCCAATTTCGCATTTACACTTAAACGACGTTTTCGTAAAAATGGATTAAAATTTGACTTTTCTATAATATTCTTAATGCAATATTTCGGGTATACTATTAGGAAACAAAAATTGAGAATTTTTTTAAAAAAATACCTACTTTGGGTGGAGACGGCAGCTGGGAAGGGGATGAGGCAAGACCAAAATGCTAACCCAGACCAAAGAAACTAGTTCGTGAATGTCTGTGCCATTCTGTAGCACCACTAGTTACTTTCTGATACATGTACCTATATACGGAGATACTTCAGTACATTCATAGATCATTCAATAAGTAACACGGGAAATCGCTACTGCTCAAAAACTGTTTAATTAATCAATACAATATTGTCAGAACGTGAGGCTGGCATCCTTGTTATGGTATGTGTTCATCTGTTCGACACCATCTTGTAAACATAACCTGGAAATCACTCACTTAACAATGACGGGTATTCTCGAGCTTTGCAAGTGGAAGAACAACTTGCGTTGGTAAGATGTTTAGTTCCAGAGGGAGTCAAAGGTTGTGAAATTCACGGCAGGATGCTGAAAGTGTACGGCAGTAATTTTTTGAATCTTTCGAAGACACAAACGGGCGGATCAGTTCAAAAGTGGTCGTTTTAGCGTGACTGACGAGCAACGGAGTGGACAACCGGTCGAAGTTGCATCTTTCAGCCTCGAATCTCGTAATGACACGTTAATTCGAGATAATAGAAATATTACTGTTAAACTGATAGCTGAAGAAGTGAACGCTAGTGTTGGAACTGTCCACAACAACATTCAGAAAAAACTGCAGTACAAGAAAATCTGTGCGAGATGGTTTCCAAATGTAACGTATTAGCAAGCGAACCTCGTGGTAGCTATTTGGGAAGGGCGGAAAGGGATTAACAACAGGAAATCGCCTCGCCACAGCAGGAAGAGAAAGGTTCCCTAGAGAAGGCACCCAAAGGCTGAACAAAAGGCCGTGGGCAGAGGCAGAAACATAGCGGAGGAGGCGGCGTGACGGAGGAGGTGAAGTAAGCCACAAGTATATAAGGGAGTGCACTAGGCCAGTGGGCGGATACTAGAGAAAAAGTGAAGACCTCGTGCGGATGCATAAATTTGCGTCAGGGCGGTGCAGCGGCGAGCAGGGTTCGCGAGGCAAGTCACTTGTTGGCGCGCCTGTGGGAACCTTGTGTCCCAGATGTGACTGCGGTCACGTAGGAGTGATGCTGTGTGCGAGCTCCGAGTGCGGTGTGGTTGAGATCCACCACTCACACATCCATCGTTTAAGATCGCTCCTGCAATCAAGGCACATTACGGATTAATGCGCCTGTAAGGACTTTGTATCCGAGTATGACATCCGTTCACGGAAGCGTAGCTGTGTGCGCGCTGTGGAGGAGTGGGGAGTGCCACTAAATAAACCGATTGTCAATCGGATTTGGATCACTCCCACGATCAGGGGATAGTAGGTCTATCAGAGCTTTTGTACAAAGGGTAACTGTTTAATTGTACATATTTGTTTTGTAAATATAACTGAATATTGTGGCGTCGTTTAATTGCTCAGACACAGACACTAAGGATTCGTAACAAAACAAGTTTATTAAACTAAAGAAATATATATACAATGTTGCACAAATTCATTTACTTTATCCGTGCGTTACGGAACCCTCCTAAGAACAGCTTATCTTAGCCGCCACCTGCGACTACTTTGCGAGTCCCCCACCCGCCCTTGCTTGACCGCAAGAAACAGCGAACGCTTGACCGCGTCGCTAAAGATGAGACTGACGTCTCCCCCGGACAAGTCCGGCCGCTTGCCCTGGAGCGCAGTGCGTGAGCACTTAATGAAGATACCACTCGGCCCCGTGCCGCAAATGTATCCTGGCTAATATGCCCTTACCTCACCTTAAATAGAATTGGTCACATGACCGACCGATCACATGATCTACTCCCACTCCGTCTGAAGTAACGTGGATGCCCCACGTGACCTCCCTCTCTCAGTGCTAGAGCGCCGTCTGTGACGTGTACAACCGACCACTGACGTGTCTTGCCGCCCCCCTAGCGCCTCCGCGCCCTTTCTACTTCCTGGCACAGCCTAAACCCATCTTAGACACGCCCCTTCCTGCTCAACCTAATGGTCTATTTATGGCTTCAATAGACAAAGGCACATCCTGTCTTTTATGTATGCAAGCGTCACTATGCCACAATATATGGAAACTCGAGTCTGTCTTCCCTGTGAGTACCCACGATTTCACACAAGGCAACTTACGGATGATGACGATGATGATGATGATGATATAAGCCCATTGAAATCCCAAAAGGGCAGGAACCTCCTGTCGTAACAAAGGGGTGGTTCTGCTTATCTCTGTAGGTGAACCAGTTCTAAAGAGATTCAGTGTTTTCACTACAGTACTTTTATCTAGTGCCGAACTGCTTGTACATTGCACTATATGCTATTTTAATACTAACTGCATTCAATTTTCAGATAACTTCTAGTATCACTTTTGTTCGTTACTTTGTATTTCACTTTGTTTATACATCTACTCTTATTTTAGTTTTCACACTTACGTGTACTTAAGTATTTGCACTTGCACTTATTCACATTTAGCACTTCCTTTCACTATTACTTTGTGTCTCTTTTTCTCTTGAGCTTTCCATGTTCCCCCGTTCCTTCCATGCCATGTTAATAAGTGTATTTTACTCTATTTATACAAGAAATTTAAAGAAAAAATTTGGAGCCTTTTTCGAGAAAATTTGGAAAATCGCCGGGGGGCTTCATATAAAGTACCCCTATATTTTGAAGAATCTTTTTCAAAATCTCAAAGCTTTGACTAAAATCAGATCGACCGGGGAATATCCATTTTGGAAGAAATCATACGTATGGTTTAGGCGCTAGCAGTGTTCACAGACGGATAGACAGACGGACAGACAGACAGACGGACAGACAGACGAACGGACGGACAGACGGACGTTTTCCTTTCAATTGGTTTTTCGGTATCAAGGACCCACAAAAGAGGGTTTCTGGCTACAGCACGTGTTAGGGGATTTTTTCCCCTTAATTTAGCAACTGGTTTTATCCACTTTTTCCTTTTCACGGCCTGGCAATTCATTTTTTCCGCCGAAAATTGGCCATATTTTTCGCGCAGCATTACATAACTTTCCCTATACTACGTACGGTGTATACGTACGTATACGGGAAAGTAAAAAGCGTTGCGCGGTTTTTAAGAAAAAATGGTTTAAAGGAAAAAAAATATTGTCTATGTTTGACACAATTGTTTGAAAAATCGTTGTAAAAGTAAAGTAAAAAGCGTTGCGCGGTTTTTAAGAAAAAATGGTTAAACGGAAAAAAATTGTCTATGTTTGACACAATTGTTTGAAAAAAAACTTATGTTTTTGAAAAACTGAACATGATCTTATTTAAAAACCTGTTTTTTTATGAACACATTTCATTAAGTACAAAAATTGTATCTTCATAATTGTAGTTGTAGGAAGATGCCGAAAAAATGTTGAATTTATTCAATTTTCGAAAAATCAGTGTTTTCGCCCAACATTAGACCTACCCCATTCTCTTAAATAACCTTCAGCAAACAACAAAATTTAGTCAAAACTGTTGGCGCCATTTTTTTGAAAATTTTGTGAATGTTCCAGGGGCTTCATGTAAAGTGTCCTCCAAAATTAAAATATCGGTTTCAAATTCAAGGGGCCGCGAGAATATTCAGATCGATCTGGGAGTATTAATTTTGGAGAAAAACGGCTGAACGGTTTAGTCGGTGGCATTGTTCACAGACGGACGGACAGACGTTTTGCTTTCAATTGGTTTTTCGGTATCAAGGACCCACAAAATAGGGATTCTGGCTGCACCACGTGTTAAGAGTTTTTTTCCTCTTAATTTAGCAACTGAATTTATCAACATTTTCGTTACCAGAGCCCTGTAATAAGAGTTTTTCTGCCGAAAATCCGCCGTTTTTTGGCGCAGCATTACATAACTTTTCCTATAATATACGTACTTATAGTATACGGGAAAGTAAAACATTTGGGTAAATTTTTTAAAAAACAAAAAGTACTGCGACTTAAGGTGGCACTAACCTAGATATGGATAAAAAATCAAAATTTTTGATTGCATTTTCGGAAAGTCGTTTAATTAGAGTTTTAATATCAGTTTGTTTCATATAATTATCTCTAATAGTTTTTGAGATACAGCATTTTAAACCTGACGTTGCAAAGTGGGTGTTCTTCATTTTTGTTCTTCAGTAAACGTAGACATCCTAAAAATATAAGCAAGATTTTTCATTCTTGAATGCCAGATGTTGGTTTAACCGTGATCGCTAAGTCACGTGTACAAATGACTTGGGTCGGTTCGAATCTTCATCTAAAACCGTGCATAGCTGCTATAAACCTGTGGTTAAGTCAGAGGGAGAGGCCAATGTAAAACAAACGGTGGTTGGTCCGCATCGAAGTTGACGGGGTTTATGCAACTATGTTTCAACGGTTTTGCTTCTTCTTATAGAAAATATTCAATAACCACCTTTTCGTGCTTTAGGAGCGTTCTAGTAGTATAATTTAGCAACAAAACAATTGAACAGCACTAAAAGAGGCAAAAACATGCCACCAGAGGTCTGCAACGGCTCCTGTGCGGGTAAGAACGCCACAACAATGGGCGAGCGCTATGCAAACAGAATCATTCTGGGCAGTAATGGGACAACAGATAAGCCATATAGCCAATAGATAACATAGTGATTTGTTGACATGATTTTCTTTAAATGAGATTTCCCACTAACTCCATTTTCATGTGTTTAAGGTACATTTTCTCGAAATCTAATCACTGAATGGACTTCAAACTTCGAGGTTCTGTTTATTAATAATGTTTGTCTCATCTGAACCTAAAATAGTACTAATTTATACCATACATGAAAAATAAAAAAATAAGAATTACGGAATTTAGGGGAAAAATAGAAAATTTCCTTTCAAAAAAAAATTCTGAATAATATGGTCTCACAGTTGATATAATGTTAGGTTCCTACTATAACTAGCAATACATATTTGTTGTATAAAAATGAATGTAAAATATTACATAGTTTTTGAAAAAATGTACCTAACTCATTTATTTTTTGCATTAATTAAATTATTTGATTAAATTTTTTTAATAACAAAAATTAAATCTAATAAAAGCAGAAGATATGTATTTATGTTAAGAATATCAGTAAAAAATTTCAGATTGATAAGTTCAATATTCTCAGAGATATAGTAATATTAGTCAAGTAGTATACAAGTGTCTGCCATAGGTTAGTGCCCCCTTAAAGACTACATTTACCACTATCTCTACAAACAGTTTGAAGAAAAAATTTGGAGCCACTTTGGAGCGTATCTGAAAATGCGGAATTCTGAGCTCATTGTCACAGCAAACATTTGAGTTTTCGAGAAACTTTCTCAGACATTATTTGAAACACCTAATTTGTAAATTTAGTAATGTATACTAATCGCATGTAAATATTAGCGACGAGAGAGACAAGTAAAAAATTACAATTGTGTAATTTTGAAAGAAAAAAAGAAAAGAATAGAGAAAAATCGGGTTTATGTCACTGTATACAGTATATTTAACACTATCCCCACCAAAATTTAAAGAAAAAATTTGGAACCTTTTTTGAAGTTTTTAAAAATATTTTTTAATGATTCACACATTTCACTCAATATTGCGTGTATACTACTAAAAGTTCCAAAAATATTAACATGATTTTAATGAAAGAACCTATTACGGAGAAAAAAATTGATTTGAAGGAAAAATTGCAATCTTCAATGTTGTAATTGTAGGAAGACGCCCAAAAAATTCATACTTTTGCAATTTTGAACATTTCAATGTTAAGAGTAAAAATCGAATTTACGTCGTCATTATAAGTGTATTTCACCCTATTCTTACAAGAAATTTAAAGAAAATATTGAAAACCATTTTTCAGAAAATTTTGAAAATGTACCTTGAATTTCATGTAAAGCACCACAAAATTAATAAAACGTTATTCAAAATTGCAGATCTTTGAGAAAGGCAGATCGACTGGGCAGTATTCAGTTTCGATATAACCCAATGAATATTTTGTCTGTGAAGAAGTAGTGTTGTTCACAGATGAGATAGAACGAACGGACGGACGGACGGACGGACGGACGGACGTTCGGACGGACGTTTTGAAATACGGAAATTGTTACAAAATCGGCCCGCAAGGTCGTAAATCAAATCCTAGACATTTGTCGGTAGGAGCACTCAAAAGCATATAAAATTGTCTACCTTTCATAAGTAGCACTATCTGAAACTCCTGGAAGTTTAAGAACTTGGTGAAATTTTATTAATTTTTTTGTTTAACATTTTTATAGAAACCAATTATTTTAATCAATTTATTGCGCTAATTATGAACTAAAAAGCATCTTCAAGTCAATTTTGTAACCAATTATTACAGCTAAGTTCATATCACAAGCAAAGAAATAAAACAAATGCCATAAAATGATTATTTTCTTAATTTAAACACGAAAAAACGGGTTTTCCGTTGTATGTACTTACCATGTGAATTTTTGAATCTCATATTTTGAAAATAATATTTTCTACATCCAAACATGTGGGAAAAATCTGAGTCGAATTGCAAACTAAGGCAGGAAACACCCCTCATCCGGCTAGAGCGTTTGCTCAATTTTTCGTTCCCCTAATGATAGAACTTGACTTTCAGAATATTGTAGAACTAGCTGAATGTGGCGACGCCGACGCTGTAAACTATTTTAAAAGTATCTTCATGTATAGAAAATTTATTTCATACTTCATTTCGTTCATGCTTAACTTTGTTCAAATATGTTCTTACAGTATCTGGCATTGGACTTACGAATGAATCGTAGTGGTTGATAATGTTATACTCGCCTTCAAAACTTCCCAACATCCAATGGCCTTGTATGGTACCTTCATATGGGATACGAAGTTGTAATATTGCAATTTACAAATTATTATTGATATAAAAAATACTTGAAGGTATTGAAGACGCGAATAGTTAAAGTTTAGTCAAGCTACACTTTTTACGATTTTTGCTAATAAGCTAATAATGCACAAAGATAACCTGTTAATTGTTGTTTACATTAAATTCCCGCCATACTCACGAATATGACAGTACCAAAACACGCAAAAACAGGTTTTTCCAAAAATTTATTTTAATCTTCCGGCCGGACCCGAAAACAAATTATCATTTCCCCTTCGGGAGACCGAAAAGCGTGGAATGACATCTCGTATGTCTCGATTGGTGTACGGTAAGTGAGTGAGGCACGGAACTATATTTTCTCCACGCAAGCACACGAGGAGTTTACTCAAATACTGTATAGGAATGGTAAAACCTCGTCCCATATGGCAATTTTGGTTGAAACATTTGTAGCCGTTTATGAGAAAATGTTGTTCGGATGTCTCTGAATTTGCGCAGTTTCAAGCTCATTTTCACCCCAAACTTTTCAGGTTTCAAAAAACTTCAAAACAAATTATTAAAAGTAATTGTACGCGCAAATACAATTGCTGGTAACGATGTAAGAGGTATATTAAAAAAATATATTTGTGTAATTGAAAAAAAATACGTGAAAGAGGGATTTAGTAATGTTATTTATTCCATTGAGTACTATCCGTTCAAAATATACAATATAAAGAAAACATTTGGAACCGTTTCCAAGAAAATGACGTTTGAGCTTTTTGAAAATGTGTAATTTTGAGTTCGTTTTCACAGAAAGCGTTTGAGTTACCGAGAAATTTTATTAAACTTCATTTAAAGCGCATGTACTCATAAAAGCAATGCTATATACAAATTGCTGATGATGTAAATATTAAGGACGTGAGAGAGCAAAATAACACGTTTCTGTCATTAAAAAAATTGAGAAAATTGGCGTTAGCGAAGCTGTTACAGTACGCTGACCGCTAACCCTACAAAGTTCTACGAAAACATTTCTTGCCGTATTTGAGAAATTTTTGTTTTTGATATTTTTTACTATTGCACATATTTCACTCAATGTAACACAAAAACTAATAAAATTTGCAAACAAATGAGCATTACTTTAATGAAAGAACTAATTGTGGACAAATTTCATTTGAAGGAAAAAATCTCTAACTTCAATTTTCTACTTGTAGGAAGACGCCGCAAATATTTCAAACTTCCCCAATTTTCGAAAATTCAGAGTTAACAGTGAAAAAATAAACTATGCCATCTTTATATGTGTATTTGACGGTATCCTTGCAAAATATTTAAAGAAATAATTGGAAGTTAATTTTGAAAAAATATTGGATAAGTCCCAGGGGATTCATGTAAAGTATCCCGAAAATTTAAAGAATATTATTCAAAATCGCAAGCTTTCAGTCGAACCAGATCAACCAAGGAATATCCATTTTGGAAAATACTCTACGAATAGTTTAGGCGGTAGAGGTGTTTACAGACGGACGATGAAACAGACGAATGGAGTGACAGACGGACGGAGTGACAGACGGACGGAGTGACAGACGGACGGAGAGGCACACAGACGAACAGTCGTGTTTAAAAAAACAAAAAAACTTTTTCGGTATCAAGGACCCTCAATTTCTTATATCTGATTACGGTACATAATGTGTTAGAAGGAATAATTTCCTACATATTAAAACAGGATTTATCCCATTTTTCTGTACCAGGGCCCTACAATACGAGATTTTCGGTCCGAAATTCGCCGTTTTTTTCCGCTGATTCCGTGAAAGTAAAATGAACCAGCGAACTATCTACTAATGAAATATTTCTGAAGTTACCGTTCTGTCGTAATAGTAATCCTATTCAAAATACGTTAGCTTAGCAAATTGATTAATTTTCCCTGTTGTTATCTAGATTTATGCTGAGAGTTACGTTAATATTGATAATCTAAATACAGGATGGAATAAAGAAAACTAGTGGTGCTACAGAATGGCACAGACTTTCCCGTATTAGTTTTCTATTTTCTTGGGTCTTTGCTAGCTATTCGGAATTGCCACATACACTTTCTTGCCAGCTCCCATCTATCACCGCCAAAGGTACTTTTTTTGTCATTTTCTTAATTTTTCGGTTTCCTATTGGTTGAACGAAAATATTAATTTCAAAATATTAAAGAACACAAAAACCTAGCCGTAAATGGCAATTTTCTTTTTAAAAAATGTGCCGTTTAAGAGAAAATGGCGTTTTAGCACTACTAAAAATGCGAAATTCGAAGCTCATTTTCACAGAAAAGTTTTGTTTTCAAAATACTTTATTTGAAGTTATTTGAAGCACTTACACTCACAAATATAATAATGTTTACAAATTGCTGGTAATGTGCATATTAAAGATGTGAGAGATCTTTCAAAAAAATTACATTTATATAATTTTTGAAAAAACAAAAAGATAACTCAAAATAAATATTACGTCATATTAAAGAGTGTAATTATCACTATCTGTTACAAACGTTTCAAGAAAAATTTGCAGCCAGATATGAGAAAATGGCGTTTGAGCATTTCTGAAAATGCCGAAATTTGAGCTACTTTTCACAGAAAACGGTAGTGTTTTCGAGAAACATTACTTGACATTATTTAAATCATATATACTCGTAAATATAATAATGTGAAAAAATCGCCGATAATGTAAATATTAACGACGTGAGAGACAAGTAAAAAGATTTACATTTTTATAATTTTTGAAAAAAACAACCGATAGACCATTATGGCTTTTATGTCATCTGATAGAGTAAATTTACCACTATCCCTACCAAAAGTTTAAAGAAAAAATTTGTAGCCATTTTTGAGAAAATCTTGTTTTTGTAATTTTTTAAAATTGCACATATTGCATGCAATATTGCACGAAAACTACTAAAACTTTGAGAAACATTTGCATGACCTTTATGAAAGAACTCAATATGCAGAACAATTTTTTTTGTATATTACTCTATTCATACAAGAAATTTAAAGAAAAAAATTGGAGCCGTTTTTTGAGAAAAATTTGAAAATCCCCGGTGGCTTCATATAAAGTACCCCCAAATTTTGAAGAATCTTTTTCAAAGTCTCAAAGCTTCGACTAGAATCAGATCGATCGGGGAATATCTATTTTGGAAGAAATCGTACGTATGGTTTAGGCGCTAGCCGTGTTCACAGACGGACGGACGGACGGACGGACGGACGGACGGACAGACGGACGTTTTCCTTTGAATTGGTTTTTGGGTATCAAGGACCTAGAAAACAGGGTTTTTGGGTACACCACGCGTTAGGGGATTTTTTTTCTTAAGTTAGCAAGTGGTTTTATCGACTTATTGGTTTTCACGGCCCGGCAATTAATTTTATTCGGCCGAAAATTGGCTATTTTTTCGCGCAGCATTACATAACTTTCCCTATAATACGTATATCTCTCCGTGTATACGTACGTATACGGGAAAGTAAAAAGATGTTTCGTTCTAATCAATTTCATCTTGCCTGCTTTTAAATAACGGAGATTAAGTTACAACTGTCTGAAAATACAAAGAATTCGCCGTTGTGACGCAGAAACTTCTATATTTAACACATTAATATTTTTAACTTTTTTATCAAGGCAATATATTCGAAACTGCGGCATAACACCATTTATCAGAGTGTTACAGTATCAAGGTCAACAATATGTTAGCGGTTGCTGTGACGTTTAATCTCGTGCATTACGATGCCCCTTTGATGATTCAGTTTCCTCGAATCTTGCCAAGTAATTTATTTGTTTCATTATAATCTTCTATTTATAGTTTAACTCGTCAAGATCAAAGCGAAACTACTTGTCCCTCAACAGAAAACACACATTATCCCAGTGGAGGAAATTATATATTGAATAAATCGCAGCTTTCCTTTAATAAAAATCTATGAAATTTGCGTTGTTTGAAATTCCCGGCTAGAATGGAAACGCTTCATGTGCGTCTTCGCAAATTGGCGCGAAAAGCTAGAGTAAGACGGCGGAGCTTTCATAACGTATAGATTTGCGTTGTTTTGCGAGATCCTGCTCGATCTGTAATTGTTAATACCAATCATATTACGATTATTATCAATTGCAAGTATTTAATGAACTTACTTACAAACTAGCTGAACCAGTGCGATTACATAGCACGGAAGTAGAGCTGTAGAAAAGTTACCACAAAAAGTATTTCAAGATCTTTGCACGTACATGGATAAAAACTACTTATTTTATCTTAATGACTGAGATTTCTAATGCCATTACTGAAATTTTAATGTTAAGTATGTAATGAATTTACATTTCATTTGTTTTCAGATTATTAATCATGTTTGTAAATTTTTGTTATTTTGAACTGGCAGGTAAAATTTATTGATAGACATGTTGGTTAATGTTATTGATTTGATAATAATATTGATGAAACAGAGATGAGGTGTATGTTATTTTATTTCGTTGTAAGCTGAATTTTTTTTGTGATTAATGTTCTGTATAGTAAGTTGTTATTTTATTTATTTACGTCAAAAACAGTTAAAAACTGCGTATGACGAGCTATGGGGAGAAGTGAATTTTGTGCACGTTTTCATAATTCTGTGGTCTCTATCCTAAACCATATTCTAGTCGAATTTTGAATACAGAAAAGAGAGTTTTTTTTTTCGAGTTTTGTTGACAAAATATTCGCTCCTATATAATAAAATATATTTTCAAAGGTAAATTAGCTATAAATTTCTGCCCTGAACCCTCATGTTCTTCATGAAAGAATAATACTTTTTGCCGCGATAATATGAAAAACGATAATTTGAATAACTATATTTCCCACTGAAATTCAGAAGACGTGCACAAATAATGAAGTTACATTTATGTCCAGAAGCAAAACAAGGGACCATCTCAGCATTTGCTCAAGGATCAGGGAAACTGGACGAAAAACCTGATCGAGATGGGGGCCATCAACCCAGAAACTGTGGTACAATACTTGTTACAGGTTCTTTATAATTATGCAGTCCAAATGATAAATAATTACATTAACTATCATTGTTAAAATTAATTCTACTTTCCTTTTTGATGCTCGGTATAGTCTCGAATTGTATAGAAACAGTTATGCAGCAGAAAAGATTTTACTTGGGACTTAAACTTTTCTATTGAATTTAATCGTTTAATGTCTTCTGGCAAAGTGTTGTAGAGTAATGTACATGAATTGTATGTGAATTTTTTGTAGTGAGCTGTTGATACTGCCACCTGGTGAATATGATTACTACGTCGTGTGTTATACTTATAGACATCGGCGTTTGCTGAAAATATATTCCCGTCCTTAAGTAA
Source organism: Acheta domesticus (assembly GCA_031308135.1). Lineage (NCBI taxonomy): Eukaryota > Metazoa > Arthropoda > Insecta > Orthoptera > Gryllidae > Acheta > Acheta domesticus. The sequence goes on along the minus strand of JAHLJT010002406.1, from coordinate 96,978,738 downwards.
GTCATTTTTGACAAAAACTACTGATTCGTAAATCAGGAGACAAGGTAATGGTAAAATTCCTAGTTTAATAAAGAGTGACTTACAAGAATCACGTGGGTTGGATTTGCTTATTATTCGTACAATTCTTTTTTGTAATCTGAAAGTCTGTGAACTATAAGATGTGTTTCCCCAAAATATTATGCCATATCTCAGGCGGGAGTGAACATTGGCAAAATATACACAACGAGCTGTATGAAGGCTGACGGAATTTGAAAGAATTCTGAACGCGTAGCATAATGAACTTAATTTTGTGTTCAATTCATTTAAGTGGGCATTCCATTTGAGGTTTGACTGAATTGATAGACCTAAAAATTTTGTTACATTAACATCAGTCAATGGCACACCGTTCATTTTCAATGGAGTACAGAATTTTTTATTTGATATGGAAAACTGCATTGAAACTGTTTTATTTTCATTTACTTTTAATTTGTTATTACGGAACCAATTTGAAACGTCTGATATTGTACTATTTACGGTTTCTTTGTTGCAAAGAATATTTGTATCATCCGCAAAGAGAACTGTTCTTCCGTTTCGAATCGCTGAAAAATTCCGTTTCGAATCGCTTTCGAATCGTTAGTTGATAGTACATAGATGGTAAGTTCTATCAGTGTTTGATCTATAGAATTTTCCGTGTCGGCGCTCCAAAAATAATTATTAATTTAATAGAAATAGTTACAATACTTATATCATATACTTGGGTTTTTATTTCTTAGCGCGTGGGGGCGTGTCTTCACGATGGTATATCTCACGGCATTTCGCGTCTTTCTCGGTCATGCAGCTAGAACAGTCATGACCGTGACCGTCTAAAGCAGTACTGGCGATCATGCGACATCTAGCGACACGACCGAGAAAGATGCGAAATGCCATGAGATAGCCCATCATGATGATAGACCCTCACGCGCCAAGAAATAAAAACCCGAGTATAATTTAATATCAAATTGAACTATAGACTGTCTCTTTTGAATTGTTGAGTATATAAAAGTTCCAAATAATTATAGACAGTCTTAATTAATAGCCAAAATAATAAATGTTATAATTAAGACTGTCTATAATTATTTGGAACTTTTATAAACTCTATAATTTAATAATTATAATACCTATTAACAGTAACAGTGGTAGAACTGGCTCGATGTGAATGAAATGATTATAATAGGAAACACAAAATTAGGGTTTATAACGATATTTTATCGTTTTTTAATTATAATTTCATTACGTTTGTAAACATGATAGAGTTAAGTGGAGAACTATTAAATTTGGAGTTTATGAAAGTTGGTCGATATTACCAAGTGTTTTTCTTTGTGTTCATTGCTATTTTTGTTTGCTTTCTACAGGAACTGCATTGCCAAAGGTACTGCATTTTTGATGCAGGGTTGCCAGATATGGCAAAATTCGGTTTTTTTGGGGGAAAATGGCTCTGTCTCTCTCGCGGGACAAAAATTGGCCTCGTGGAATATCGCCAAATGGGCGGAAATGCATGAAAACATATGCGATTTTGGACGGTTTTTCAGATTACGACGAAATTTTCAATAAATAACCACAACAACGTTGAGTTTAAATGCTATTTAGTATTTTCTCTATACCCGGTATTTCATTCATAATTTCTTAGTTCGTTCAAATTTGCCTTGAGAAGTAAGTAATATTAGTTTTCAAACCTCTAATACACGATGTGTTCGAAAAGTCTTAGCATCTTTGTCGTGCACAACGTGAGTAAATCGTATACAGGATGTCTGGGGAGGAAACGTCGAAACTTGGAAAATACACTCTTAAGACATTTCAAAGCGTATTTTGTCTAATAATTGTCTAATAATCTAATATTTGTCGATATTCCGAACGGTTGAGTCGCAATAAGCACTCAAAAGTTGGTTTGAAAAAATTATTTCTAGGTAAAAATTTGCATTATGGAAGCACAGAAACACTCCAGAAACATGTAAGTTGTTTATTATTTACAAAAGAAATGAACATATTTGTTAAGAAAAAAATTAAGCGAGAAATAAAAAAGCACTCAATTTACACCATTTGACAGCTTTTTTATTTATTATTTTATATATATATATATATATATATATATATATATATATATTCATTTTTAGTAAATAATAAACAATTTACATGTTTCTGGAGTGTTTCTATGCTTCCATAATGCAAATTTTTGCCTAGAAATCCATTTTTCAAACCAACCTTTGAGTCCTAATAGCGGCTCAACCATTCGGAATATCCACGTAGTTTATTAGAGAAAATACACTTAGAATTGTCTTAAGAGCTTATTTTCCAAGTGTCGATGTTTCCTCCCCGGACATCCTGTAGATTAATTCTGTAAACGGTGTAATTTCCGTGCATATTCTCAAACAGTTTCTATACAGAAATTTCAGGATCTCAAACTAGAAGTATAAAAGCCAAAAGTGCATACTTGGTTTGTACGTTTTCTGTAAGGATTTGTACCAATCACCACAAGATCCTGCTGACATCTACCGGGAAACAACCAAATTGAGCCGAAAACTAGTGGTGCTACAGAATGACACAGATTTTCCCGTATTAGTTTTTTGTTTCGTTTGGTCTCAGCAAGCTTTTTGGACTTGCCAATACTCTTGACAGCAGCCATCTATTGCCGCCCAACATTTTTTCGACTACACCTATCGCCTACATTTTTTCGACATTTTCTTCATTTTTTCGCTCTTCCAATAGTAGAACAAAATTCTAATTTTAAAAATATAAAAAACAATTAAACCTTGCCCTAAATGACAATTTTCGTTGAAAAATTTGGAGCCGTTTCAAGAAAATGGCGTTTAAGCGCTACTGTAAATGCGAAATTTGAAGCTCTTTTTTACAGAAAAGTTTTGAGTTTTCGAAAAACTTCATTTGAAGTCATTTGAAGCATTTACACTAACAAATTCAATTGTGTTTACAAATTGCTGGAAATGTGAATTTTAACCGTATGAAATTTTCAACCATTTTTGAGAAAAAGGCGTTTGAGCGTTTCTGAAAATGCGCAATTTTGAGCTACTTTTCACAGAAAGTTATTCAATTTTCGAGAAACTTTATTTGACATTATTTAAAGCACACGTACTCAATAATGTGAACAAATCGCCGCTAATATAAATATTAACAACGTGAGAGACAAGTCAAAAAAACATTTTTGCAATTTGTGAAAAAACAAAAGAATAGAGGAATATGGCGTTAATGTCATCTCATAGAGTACATTTAGCACAATCTCTACCAAACGTTTAAAGCAAAAATTTGGTGCCGATTTGAGAAAATCTGTTTTTTGTAATTTTTTAAAATTTCAAAAATTTGTACAATATTTCTAGGAAGACGCCGAAAAAATTTCAAACTTTGGCAATTTTAGAAAATTAAGAGTTAACCGTGAAAATGGGACCTATGCCACCTTAATAAGTGTATTTTACTCTATTCTTACAAGAAATATAAAGAAAAAATTTGAAGCCGTTTTTGAGAAAAGTTTGAAAATGTCCGGGGGCTTCATGTAAAGTACCCTCAAATTTTGAAGAAAAGTTTCTCAAAATCGAGGCGCCAAGAGTGGACGCAGATCGACCGGGGAATATCAATTTTGGAGGCAATCACACGTATGGTTTACCCGCTAGTGTTGTTCACAGACGGACAGACAGACGAACAGACAGACAGACGGACGGACAGACGGAGAGACGGACCCACTTTTTGGCTATCAGGAGACCTCAAAACGTGTATTTCCGTTGAAATCTCGAAATCTATTTTCCGCACCATTTCATAACTTTCCCTATACTACGAATATTACTCCGTATATATTACTCGTTCACTTCACAGACGGAGCGCTGCCATCTGTTTACATGAGGTCACCGCCGACTGAATGAGAAACGCGCGTCTGCAGTAGATACTGACCGTTTAATGTGATATGGATAGCGGTGAGCAGCACACAGAACCCTGCGGGCCAAGAACATAACCATTAAGCAGTAGGTAAGTGCAAAGAAGAAATAAAAATATTGTACGTGAATGTTGTGAATAGCGAGTGGTGTGATATATTTTATTGTATTTTACATTAATTATTTAAGGCTGCGACTCCAGGTCACTGTCAGAAAGGCATAATTAATCAGATGTGTCCGTAGCGCTTGTGCTGCCTTCGGAGACAGCTGATTGGTCAGATGCTGATTGCCATCGGGACCATTCGTGTATCCTCGGTTGTGTTCGGGCCTTCACTTTAAAAACAACATTAGTTCCTAATTCTGTCGTCTGCAAATGTAAAGTGAACGAGTAATACGTACGTATACGGGAAAGTAAAAATAGAAACGCGAGAATGGGGAAAGAGGTAGTTTATCATAATATCACTTGAAACAATCGCACTTTGACTTCCATAACCACAAAATCGAAATGGTCGATTACCGTCATTTGGTTTAACAAATAGGTTTGTGAACGATTTTGTCGCTAGAGACGCGTGAGTCAAACTAAGCTTTCTGCATGAAAAGTTATGAACATGCTCAAACAGGGCCATCTTTAGGCACAGGCAGACGAGGCTTGTGCCTCAGGGCCCCCATGATCAAAGGGCCCCCACAGATAAAAAAAATATATAACAAAACTGAACTAGCGTGCGAAACCACGTAAAGTACCATTGACAAATGCTTAGTTTGTTTTTTACTTAGATCTTATTATGTAAATATTGCTTGTGTTGTTTTTAATCATATTTTATTATGTTACTATTGTTAGAGTTATTAGTAAAATATTACTATAGAAAATACAGAGATTAAAGATACTATTTAATTCCGTTTATATAATTTTTTTACAAATCCTTCCTTACCTTAAAAAGAGGAATCAAAATGCTTATTAACTGTGTAATATTCAATTTTTAATAACTTATGATCGCCATGAACGTAATTTTTTGAACTAAGAATTAGGGGCCCCGAAATCTCTGAATGCCTCGGGTACTTTCAAACCCAAAGACGGCTCTGTGCTCAAACGTTTTCAGGCAGAAATCGTGCAGTCTGATCTGCATGTTTTCTGTACGTCCAATCTACACGAAAACTACTGAGTATATTTACCGGCCTTAAAAATCTTATTAAATACGGAACTTAATTATTGTTGTGGATATGCAGTGTTTTCTGTCCTAACTTTCCTACAGCACTTACTGCTGTGCGATGTAATCGCACGGGTTCAATTAGTTAGAATATATTTCTCTCGAATATACTTGAAATAGTCTTAATTGCTGTAAGTCCTAACTATTTTTACAACAAACCTTTACCTATTCTAAATGCAATTCATGAAACTAATAGTGCAATGTCAGCTGAACCCAACGAATTATTCAGTGACCACCTCAATCTGCGTAAAAGAAGCGCAGATGATTTTAATATTTTTAATATTCTTAAGTTCAAAGGTTGTTTTTTTTTCGGATTTTCACCAAGCGCATGTCACTCCATTCGACGAAAATATTGGAAGAAAAAACAGATATAGGGATTCCAAATCAGCTTTTGACAATGAAAACCTGGAAGAAATTATGGGCAACAAGTCTCTTATTTCCTATTATGTAAGAGAAACTTCTATACTAGAAAACGATTTTAAATACTAGAAACATCGAAAGGCATAATTTAAAGCATCCGTGTAATTAATAATAACATTCTACAAATATACTTTATAAATCAAAAACATTAAATTTAAAAATTACAATGTTCATTGCACTTGTGCGATATATTTCGTTAGAATCGTGTAGTTGTACTACCACTAGTTAAAAAAGTGAACACAGCAATTGTTTCTCTGTGCATTCCACTGTGCGATGTTTGGAAGGGGTGATACTGAGGTATAATAGTTAATGTGAGGTGATAAATTATAGATGGGATAATTAAGCTAACCACGCGAGGATGCGATTAGGATGAATACAACTCAAACCTTATTCTGCACATTAATATAATGATTGCATTGCATTGTTTTGACATGATTTTATGGCGACACCCATTCTTCATTTATATACATATTGAAAATACTCAAAAGACAAAAAGTATTTTATTGTGCTTTTTCAAGAAAGCTAATATTTGGCTTCACCATGAATAAGATGCGAAAGTGAAATCTTATCAGAGAGTAATCATGAATAATGTAAAACCATGACCACTTTCGATTTAAAATAGAATAACAGAATGTTTACTCATTCATGTACTTTCTGAAGGAAATTCGTAATTCGTACGATTTCTTGTAAAATATTCGAACGCTTGTCGGGAAGAGAATTCGAATGTCACAAATAGTTTCGCCGTAACGACTACTTCTGCAGCTGGAATGGGAGCGTTGCCAGAAGATAACAAGTGTTTCCCTCTCCTAGCGACTTCCCTCCCCTATATAAGGCATTTCGTGCTCGGCGATGATCGCGTCCTGCCTTGGCCTCAGTTTGAAGCTAAGATGTCGCGCAGTCTTCTGCCGATGGTGCTGCTGCTGTTAGGAGCTTCGACGCCGCTGGCAACGCAGACGAGGTGCGCGTCTGTGGAAGAGCTCGCCCTGGCCGTAGCCTCCGCCACCAACTCCACTGGCCACCGGAGGCTCAGCGCGCGGCTGGAGCAGCCGCTGCGCAGCCAAGAGTGGAAGCTGGATGTGCGCGTCGGGGCGTCTGCGTGCGGGGGCGGGTTAGCGGGCCAGAGCTGTGGCGGCTGCGATATCTCGCGCCAGTGGCTCGTTCTAACCCTTGACGGGCCGCCGTCGGGGCACCTCCTCGACTCCTCGTCCTCGTCCGCCCCTACGCCATCTCCCGCCCCTAAGCCCGCACCCTCGCCCTCGCCCTCTCCCTCACCCTCGCCCTTGCCCTCACCTCTCTCTCGCCCTCGTCCGCGCCCTCGTCTCGCCCCCGGCTCGCCGGCGCTCGCGCCGCCAGGCTACCTGACGCTGCCAGGCCTGGGCCACTACCGCGCCCATCCCACGGCGCTGACGAGGGACGAGGCGAGCGCTCTCTGCCGGAAGGAGGGCGCGGCGCTGGTGGTCCCGACGTCCCGGCGAGAGGTGGACTTGATATTCACGCACTTCTTCCCTTTCAATTCCACGGGCTCCAGAGACTCTAATTTCATGTGGCATGGCGCTACTGACCGTGTAGAGGAGGGGAAGTTCGTCACAGACGATGGAGTGTCTTTAGAGGATGCAGGATATGCAGTTTTCGATTCAGGTCAACCGAACGGAGGTAAAAAGGAGAACTGTCTCCTGATTTTCTTTAATAAAGTTCTATGGGACACGGTATGTAATGCAAAATACTCTTGTATCTGCAAAGCGCCTATCTAAATTCTCTTTTCTTACATGAATGTTTACGTGTAATTTTCCTGCAGAACTAAAAACGTCGTAATTATGTCCTTGCACTAATCATTTAAAAATGAACGTAAATAAACTGTTCGTGTGCACTGTAAAAAAATACATAAAGAATAAAACACTCTATGAAATCAATAGATATGTTTGATTTACCAATTGTGGTCGTTCTTCTTCACGAAATTCATTCCCTGCGGTGACAAAAACGGTGGCTCAAAGTCTTGCGGGAGGTGGAAGCTAACACTCTCTTGTCAGGTGTACCCCTTGTTTGAAGCGAGATCTCAATTCCAACTATATAGTTTTACGTACTTCCACAGGCATCGGACCTTTGAGCCACTGAGTGCTCTTTTCAGAGTTAATACAACACGTACTTCGAAAATAATCGATAAATACACGAGTTGCGAAAAACTAAATAATTTGATCCACACCAACTGCAATAGTGAGATCGTTCAGGTGGCCTTGGAATAACAATATATCACGATATATGTAACAGATTATTTTAATTTTTATCCACGTTGTTTATTTCAAGTCAAATTTTGTGTAACTGAGAAGTTTCGTTTTACGAGTGGTTAGAACAGATGTTACAATACTCGATTCTTTATCAAACTCGGACTAGTGTCTCGGATATTTTTTAATCTCGAGAAGACGCTACTATTCGAAGTAGAGTTATTAAGAATCGTATATCGAGCATTCTGTACGAATTCCATATATTTTTCCTTTAAATACATTTCATTCTTCTATTCCCCTTGGAACTGGTGACACTGCTGATGATAGTTCTTCCGTCTGCCGGGTTGAGACCAAAGGCCTCAAAGAAACGTTTCTCACACCGTAATCTACTAGGACGCAATGGATACTTTGAATAATATATAGCGTCAAAAGCTTTCACGCCAGGTGTCAATATTAATGATTTAATCGCCGGCCAACCGTTGCCCCGAATACTTCGCACGAGACTCCGCCGCCACCGTAGTTGTCCACCGCAGTCGTGGACGAAACGTTTGGCTCATCAATACCACATAGACAACAGCCTATCAGTCCGGAAATACTTATTAAATTTGAACATTTTCCAATAATTCTTAACATGAAGCTGAAGATGATAGTAATAACTGAAACAAGAATCGCCTTCAAAGTGAACAATATGGGATGAATCGATAAATTACGTTATTGTAGAGTCCGTTTGGAGGTTGTAGGGGGGCAACATGAGGGGTGTCACGTCCTACCTGCCCGAGTGACGCGCGCGGAGGGGAGGGGCAGACAGGCGTACGGATAAAGAGAAGGATTTTGGTGATCAGGCACGTGTGAGAGGAGAGGCTTGAAGTCTGATATTACGTGGTGTGGTTACGGAGAAATTGTGCCACGCCTAGGCTGTCGCCGCCACCCCTGTTTCCTGCAAAAGAAAAATTAAGCAAGAAATAAAATAGTACCCAATTTACACAATTCGACTGCTTTTTTATTTCTCGCTTAATTTTTTCTGTCTGAACAAATATAGAAAAGTACAAATTCCATTTGTTTTTCCTTTAAATACATTTCATTTTTCTATTCCCCTTGGAACTGGTGACACTGTTGATGATAGTTCTTCCGTCTGCCGGGTTGAGACCAAAGGCCTCAAAGAAACGTTTCTCACACCGTAATCTACATAATGAGCTCTTCCTGAACATTCTATTACATTTTTGCTGGCACGGCGCTTCCCGGTATTACCTCACCTGCTCAGAGACGTGCAGAATCTGCAAATAAATGAGAATGAGAGGGACACAGAGCGACAGAGACAGAGACACATAGAGACAGACAAGGACAGGATGAGGGAGGGAGGGAGAGTCAGTGGGAAACGGAGATGGGAGAGGAAAGAGGGAGATGAAGGGTAGAACAACGTCTGCCGGGTTTTCCTAGTAAAATACAAAAAGGAACTCTTGATCCTACTTCAGACCCACTCTTCCCTGTCGCAAAAAGTATGTCCCCTATTAATACAATGAAAGACGAAGGATGAAAATGTAACAAATAACCCAAAATGTTTCATTTATTATCACGGCGGTTTTCAACATAATCTTCTTTGTTCGCAAATCTTTGAAATTTTCCCCGGAAATACACACGGTAGCACAAGCAAAGACTTTCGCATTAGGCATCATCCGTTTCTGACGAGCTCCGTAAGGAAGTCTCTGACACTTTTTAAGACGCATTCAAGGAATTCTCAAGGATCCTCGAGAGGGGCGGGCCAGAGAGTCCGTTGTGGCAGCAAGAAATCTCTTTGAAGTACAGTGCAATTTCGTCAAGCGGTAAACTGGCAAAAGGTGTCTTTTCTCTCACAATAGTCTCCACAAGTGCACTTCAATGTATCAGCGTACGTACAAGCACATACATAGTGCACTGTTTTACAATCTACTTAATTTTTATTCTATTGAAAACAAATATAAAATATTATTACTAAGCAGCATAAAATAACTAGTGGTAAAACAGAATTTCACAAACTTTCCCGTATTAGCTTTCTATTTCCTTTGGTCTCGTCTAGCTATTCGGACTCTCCACATACTCTTGCTAACTGTCATCTATTGCCACCCAAATTACATTTTTTGACATTTTCTTAATTTTTCGGTTTCCTAATGGTAGATCGGATATATTACTTTAGCAATATGAAAGAACAGTCAAACCTCCACCTAACCGGCAATTTTCTTCGAAAAATTTGGACCCTTTTTAAGAAAATGGCGTTTAAGTGCTACTGTCAATGCAAAAATTGAAGCTCTTTTTACAGAAAATGTTTGAGTAATCGGCACACTTCATTTGAAGTTATTTTAAGTACATACACTTACAAACACAATAGTGTTTACAAATTCCTGATAATGTGCATATTTAAAGTGCAAGAGATCTTTAAAAAATTATATTTAGTAATTTTAGAAAAAACAAAAAAATAACCAAATTGAACTTTACAACATATGAAAGAGTGCAATTAGCACTATCCGTTCGAAAAGTTTGAAGGAAAAATTTGGAGACATTTAAGAGAAAATGGCGTTTGAGCCTTTCTAAAATGCGGAATTTTGAGCTAGTATATTATATAATCTAATAATATATTTTTAATTAGCTGTATCCCACTTCCTGTGTGTTTGTTTATTCATTTATAATAATCATTTATTAGCCAGGAAAAGACCCGCGAATAGCTCATGGTCAGTGTGCACGTTTTTCACGACCTCGCGACCTCGGGTTCGATTCCCGGTCGGGCAACATTATAGTGTTCGTTTTCAGTACAATGTCCCAATATAAGTTGCTGTGTGACGATGAGAAAACTCAGGTTGAGAAGACCAGAATACGGCGTAGGGATGTCTACGTTCTAACCACACGTACCCTGTAACCCACGGCCGCAAGGCCGGGACGCCTCTGGTAGACCCAAGGCTTCGTCTGAGGCTGTTGCGCCGAAAGGCAAAATAGACAAACCATGACTATTGCGAAAATGAAAGTACTTTTTGTAGAAACTATTGCGAAAATGAAAGTACCCTCTACTCTTCACTTTGCCCGGCCTAGACCATGCGCTATTCTCGCTCCTCGCGTATCCCGCCCTCCAAAGCCACGCATTGTATTGCACTGTCAGTTATTCACCTACGTAGCCACGATCGTTTTATTGGGTCTAAAACATCAAACATTGCTACTGAAATTACGGTGCTTTAAATTAAAATGAAAATTCCCTGTAAACCTGAATATTTTAGTTAGAAATTTGTCTCATACCAAAGAAGAAGAGGAGAAGAAGAAGAGTGAAAAAAAGAGCATAGAAGATGAGAGAGGAAAATAAGAGTGAAGAAGCACAGAGGAGAAGAAGAAAGAAAAGAGAAGTGAGAGAAGAGAAACTCGCCCACGCAGAGAAGTGTTTTTACACATGGACGTGAACTTTGTTTTACGTAACCAGCTGAAGTACTCCTCGGTTGTTCGAGTATTTATTCATCAAATCCCTCTATCAGTCAGGAAAAGGAATGCATTTTATATACAGCATTCTGCTGTCTTGATCCGCTCTGATCTGTACAAGCATGTCCCCTTCCCCTCTTGTCCAACCTCACCCACCTTTCGAGCTCCAACCCGCCTCTTGCCAATGCCATCGTCATCCCGCCCCGATGTGCCGAGTGTTGCTAAAATTACACTGGTCTACATGGGAATTTTTTTTTCTGCTGACTCGGATGTTTGAACTGATTTTATATAATTTGAGGTCACTGATTATAAATATGATGTCAGAAATTGTCCATCACGTCACAATTTTTCACAAAACACATTTAAAAAATTTTTAAAAATATATCATTTTAATGTGTCGCAGCAGGATCTCACTAAGTGAGACTTCGATTTATTCATGCAAGAGAGGAAAATAGAGGTTTGTAAATAACTTTAAAAGTATTGTTTTAGTCTAGACTTATAACTAAATAGCAAAATACACAAATAAAAAAAACACTAAGAATTTTCATGTTCAAGGAATTTGCACTTCTTTTATTTTCTGAAATAACTGGAATCAGGGATAGAGCTCTTGGAGTTATAACGGTCTTCAGACATGCGGGTACCCAGGACCGTATATGCGGGTATTCTAACGGGTTAAACCCACCCGCATCATACGGGTACCCGTATCATGCGGGTACCCGTATCAGACGGGTACCCGTATCAGACGGGTACCCGTATCAGACGGGTACCCGTATCAGACGGGTACCCGTATAATACGGGTCGCCCATATAATACGGGTCGCGGTTTTTTTTGATAGACGCGAACAGAAGATTGGAAAGTTATCTATTTATGTACGCTGAAGTTACCAGATAATAAGCGAAGTAGGAAAGTGACGGAACGAAACAGTAAATCAAGAAAAGGTCTTAAGGCTAAATGTACCGACACTAGTTCAATTTGTCGCCACCACGTGGCAGCACCAAGTTTAGTGAATTTTACTTTACCGATTACGTCTGAACAAATGGTCCGATTTTCGATCTGTAAACGGCATTTGACTCCTGTTTATAATAGAATTTACGCTACGAAGCCCTTTTTCAAAAAAAACTAGCAGAAACTCGATTTTTAAAATTTTTCTCGTACTTCCGGGAACAATTTCAAAAATGTGGGCTTATAGCGCGATGGCGACACGCTTCCAGAATCCAACGCCGTGTCAAACATGCAAATCGGATAAATAGGAGCGACGGTAAGTGAAATTTCGAAAAACACCTCACCCCACTCCCCCTTCCCCTTCCACGCCGCCGCGACATTGTTGGCCGGCGGCGCGGTCAAGCCGGCACGGGCGAGCCGGGCGGCGGCCGCCGCGGCGCGGCGACGGGCAAGAAGGCTGAACTCTCGGGGGCAGCAAGCCAGACACCCCGTCACTTCGTTGATGCTTCCGTCACTTCGCATCTCAAGATATTTTTTTCCCCACATATGAAACTAGTGATGCTGTAATAGGGGTAAACGGTCTCGTATCATCTTTAATAGTAGTATAAAACTATTATCTTATTCACATATTCCATCTTCCTTCGAATACCATCATAAGAATGTCTGAGGTATCACTCAAAACACCGATCCCGCTTTGGTGCTGATTTCAAAAAGAAAAAATCGAACTAATTGCGTAAATATCACCCATATTCCATCTCCTCACATCGTATTTTAGATATATTGTACTTCTAAGATCTTCCATTACCATTTCACTACCGGAAAAAACAAGCGGAGATAACGCAAAAGCTCTTTTATCCTACGATTCGATTTATCATTTCAAAACGGCGTTTGTCACCTTGATAGAATTCACCTGGTTAATCCTTTTCCCAGTAAAATAGTCGAATCGAATTTTTAAAATGTTTTTATACTTGCTGACATATTTGAAAAAGTGGTAAAATAGCGCGCTGGCGAGATGCATCATGAATCTAACGCCATATAATACACTGAAATCGGATAAATAGACTTCTCTGGTCATGTAAAAAAATGATCTTTAGTAACGTCAAAATTCTGTTTCGCGGTACTGCTTGTCGATCTCATGGCTAAAGTCCGGGTCTAATGTAATTACATATGTTTTGTCTACTGTTCTCATTTTGTAATTTAGGCGAACTGTTGCAATCCTAACAAAATATTTAAATTTTCGTTACAAATTTTGTACTGTATTACGTATTTTACATATTTTGCTGATCATTTAATATCTGCTTAACAGTATATTTATTATTTGCTAATTATTAAGGTATTTTCACAAATTACCAAATTTTCTTGAAATTATTTCCGGAAATATATTTAATTAATTTTGAAAAATAGTTTTTATTTAAATGTGTTTATATTTTTGCAATGAGCATATTTTGTCTAATACTAATTCAGAATTGCTGACATTCCTATGTGCTGCACGTAAAGATTTCGAACAGAGTGCTGCAAAGATTCTCTGTTCGTGTCTGCGTTTTCTACGTGCATCTCTTTGTTTTCATTGCTGATAGAAAGAAATAAAAAAAACAGTAGGCAGAAAAAGTAGTTACTTTTAAATTCGATATAATTAATATTTTATTAATGGAATTTCAAATTGTGAACATTTATTTTACTTTATCTCTCTTCTCAATCTTCATACGAAGAGAAAGTTATATCGTGCGCAGGAAAACTCTCAAAGCCGAGTCCTGATAATGAAAATGTGGATAAATCGTGTTGTTGTATAGTAAATTACTTCCTGTAACTCGTGGTGTAGCCAAAATCCATGTTTTGTGGGTCCTTAATACCGAAAAATTGATTGACGGAAAAACGTCCGTCAGTGTCTCTGGTGTATGTGAACAACACTAGCGTTTACACTGCGTACAAATTTTTCCAAACTGGAAAAAACCAACAAAAAAAAAAAACAGCTGTCATTCGAAGCTCTGCAATTTTCAAAAACGTGCATTACTTTTTGGAGATACATTACACGACCCCCCCCCGGATATTTTAAAAATTTGCTCAAATATGGCTCCAAATTTTTTCTTTATATTTCTCGTAAAAATTGAATAAAATACACATGGCTAAGGTCCGATTTCACTGATAACTGAATTTTCGAAAATTGCAAAAGATTGAATTTTTTGGGCGTTTCCTACAACTACAATATTGACGATAGAGACTTTTCCTTTCTAAGAAATTTGTTGTACATAATTAGTTCTTTCATTAAGATCATGAATTTTTTTAAAACAATTTTTGTAGTTATGGCGCAATCTTGTGTGCAATATATGCAACTTTAAAGATAGATTCTCGAATAGAACAAAGCAAGATTTTTTCAAAATCGGCTCCATTTTTTCCCTTTAAACTATTGGTAGGGATATTGCGAAATGTACTTTAAGAGATGACATAAACGCTATTTTGCTCTATTCTTTTGTTTTTGCGAAAATAACACAAATGAAACTTTTTGAATAGCCTGTCACGTCGTTTATATTTACATTATCGGCGATTTGTTCACATTATTAGATTTATGAGCACACGTACTTTAAATTATATCATTTAAAGTTTTTCTAAAACTAAAAATATTTTTGGAAATGAACTCGAAATTTCGCATTTTCAGAAATGCTCAAACGCCATTTTTTTCTGAAAAGGTTCCAAATTTTTTGTTCAAAGTTTTTGTACGTATAGTGCGAAATGCACTGTCTAAGGAAACAAAAAAGTTTTGTTGTATTATTTTGTTTTCTTCAAAATTTACACAAATGTATTTTTTAAATATTTCGCATGCCTTGTATGCACATTTGCAGCGATTTGTAAACATTATTGCATTTGTGAATGGAAGAGCTTAAAATATCTTAAAATAAATTTAAAAAAAAACTCAAGATTCCTGTGAAAAAGGGCTTCATATTTCACATTGCCACAGACGCTTAAACACCCTTTTCTTAAAAACGGTATCAAGTTTATGAATGAAAATTGTCGTAAAGGACAAGGTATCAGTCTTCTTTAATATTCTAAAAGCAATATTTTGAATCTACCATTAGGAAACCGAATAATTGAGAAAACCTAAAAAATAAGTTGGGTGCATTAAATGGCAGGTGGCAAGATGGGGCAAGGCCATAAATCTAGCCCATGCCAACAAAATAGTAAATTTTACTACGACAAAGTCCGAATAGCTGGCTGAGACTATAGGAAATTGAAAACTAATACGGGAAAGTCTGTGCCATTCTGTAGCACCACCAGTTACTTTCTCGTGTTAGTTACTCAAAGTTATGTAATGCTGCGGAAAATCTATTTCGAGATATTAACGGAAGTACTCGTTTTGGGGTCCCCTGATAGATCCCGAAAGGGTGTATGTGTGTTTTGACTTTTTAACGTCCGTTCGTCCATCCATCTGTCTGTGTCTGCCTGTCTGGGCGTATGTGAACACCACTAGCGCCTAAACTATGTGTAGAATTTTTGCTCAACTGAATAAACCCCTGTCGATCTGGTCTGAGTCGAAGTTCTGCGATTTTTAAAAACATTCATTAATTTTTGGAGATACTTTTTATTAAGCCCCAGGGACATTTTCAACATTTTCTCAAAAATGTGAACCAGGATAGGTGGCTCAGTGCATCAACTGATGTCACTGCAATGCCTCTGACCGAGAGGTGCTAGGTTCGAGTCCCGACGGTGGCAGGATTTTTCAACACTAGCTTGTCAGTTAGATGTAGAATTCAACCGATGTCTGACGGAAAATTCTAGCGACCGGCTGCTCTGATTGGAAGTTTTCCGTAGTTTCTCCGATCAACATCAAACGAATGCCGAAGAAATTCCCTAACAAACCGACCTCGCGCGATATTTCCTTCCTCTTCCTTGTCCTATCTTCACACACACACACACCAACTTGCACAACACTACCATATATGCTGGGAGACCAGTGGGAGGATTGGAACTTGTCCCGGCTGTGGGCCGTGCACTGCTGGTGGGAGATACCTTGTTAAGAAAGAACCCGGCAAGCCGACAGGTAAATCGGTCGGTGATTTAGAGCTTGTCCCGGCTGGGGTGGTGCCCCGCTGGTGGCAGATACCTGGTTGGGAAGCCCCGCTAGTGGACGGAAGGTCAGCGCCGGATCTCGCCATCGGCATAGCGGGCAACATCTCTTCCACCTCACGATGAAATAAACATGCATTGCACTTACGGGACTAATGACCAGAGCAGTTGACGCGCCCAAAATCACTAACAATCAATCAAACATTACTCCAAATACTTTCCTTAAATTAATTGTAAGAATAAAGTAAAATACACTCAATGTGGCATAGCTCTTATTTTCATTGCTGACTGATTTTGGGAAAATTGCAAAAGTTCGAATTTTTTTTCGGCGTCTTCCTACAACTACAAAATTAAAGATAGAGATTTTCCCTTAAAATTATATTTGTTCTCCATACTTAGTTCTTTCAATAAGGTCATGCACATTTTTTTGAAATTTTTAGTAGTTTTCGCGCAATATTGAGGGCAATTTGTGCAATTTTTAAAAATTACAAGAACAAGATTTTCTCAAAATCGACTTCAACTTTTTTCCTTAAACTTTTGGAAAGGATAGTACCTCTGAGATGACATAAACGCCATATTGCTCTATTCCTTTGTTTTTTCAAAACTTACAAAAATGTAATTCTTTGACTAGCCTTTCATTTAGTAAATATTTTCTTTAACGGCGATTTGTTCATATTAGGGAACTTTTGCCACCTCGAACGTTAAGTACTATCGATCTTTTGCGCATGCGCAGATGCACCAAAGTGATGCGATACTTGCACTGCGAATGAGCAGAAGATCGATAGTACGTAACGTTCGAGGGTGCAAAAACTCCCTACTATTACATTTACGAGTACATGTGCTTAACATTATGTCTTAAAAGTTCCTCGACAACTCAGATGTTTTCTGTGAAAATGAACTGAAACTTCCGAATTTGTACAAATGTTCAAACGCCATTTTCTCAAATTGCTTCTTCAAACTTTTCGTACGAATGCTATTTGCATTCTTTAAGTTAACATAAAATTAATTTGGCTGTATTTTTTTGATTTTTCAAAAAATAAATAAATGTATTTTTAAGTGTCTCTCACGCCATTAATATTCACATTTCCAGAAATTTTATACATTATTACATTTGTGAGTAGAAGTGCTTTAAATGTCACCAAATGAAGTTGTTCGAAAACTCGAAAGATTCTTGTGAAAATTCCGAAGCTTCCATTTTCGCATTTACAGTAACGCTTAAACGCCATTTTCTTAAGAGCGGCTCCAAATTTATCAATGAAAATTCCTATATAGGACGAAGTTTTACTCTTCTTTAATATCCTAAAAGTAATATTTCGTATCTACCATTAAGAAGCTGAAAAATGAGAAAAGTTCAAAAAATGTATTTTGGGCGGCGATAGATGTCAGCAAGATGTCAGAAGATGGGGAAAGATGGTAAAACTGGCCCAGACCAAAGATATTAGATTACTATGAGAAAGTATGTGCAATTTGTCCTAAAGTACGAAAACGTTTTAAAAATTCGATTCGGTTATTTTACTGGAAAAAGGATTAACCAGGTGAATTCTATCAAGGTGACAAACGCCGTTTTGAAATGATAAATCGAATCGTAGGATAAAAGAGCTCTTGCGTTATCTCCGCTTGTTTTTTCCGGTAGTGAAATGGTAATGGAAGATCTTAGAAGTACAATATATCTAAAATACGATGTGAGGAGATGGAATATGGGTGATATTTACGCAATTAGTTCGATTTTTTCTTTTTGAAATCAGCACCAAAGCGGGATCGGTGTTTTGAGTGATACCTCAGACATTCTTATGATGGTATTCGAAGGAAGATGGAATATGTGAATAAGATAATAGTTTTATACTACTATTAAAGATGATACGAGACCGTTTACCCCTATTACAGCATCACTAGTTTCATATGTGGGGAAAAAATATCTTGAGATGCGAAGTGACGGAAGCATCAACGAAGTGACGGGGTGTCTGGCTTGCTGCCCCCGAGAGTTCAGCCTTCTTGCCCGTCGCCGCGCCGCGGCGGCCGCCGCCCGGCTCGCCCGTGCCGGCTTGACCGCGCCGCCGGCCAACAATGTCGCGGCGGCGTGGAAGGGGAAGGGGGAGTGGGGTGAGGTGTTTTTCGAAATTTCACTTACCGTCGCTCCTATTTATCCGATTTGCATGTTTGACACGGCGTTGGATTCTGGAAGCGTGTCGCCATCGCGCTATAAGCCCACATTTTTGAAATTGTTCCCGGAAGTACGAGAAAAATTTTAAAAATCGAGTTTCTGCTAGTTTTTTTTGAAAAAGGGCTTCGTAGCGTAAATTCTATTATAAACAGGAGTCAAATGCCGTTTACAGATCGAAAATCGGACCATTTATTCAGACGTTATCGGTAAAGTAAATTCCTGCTGATGGTGCTGCGATCTATTGAATTTTCCTACAAGTTTTTTTCGGTACATTTAGCCTTAAGAGCACTTTGTGTTTTTTCACTGCGTAATTATTAGATGCCGCTCGTACGTTAGAAATTTACTTAATTTATTTAAAACATTATAGTTAATATTTTAAAGTATTTACAAAATTATTATTTAAATACTTATTTAAAAAATTGAAGATATAAATTAATTTAAATTTTTATGTCTGTTTAAGCAATAAGGCAATTTCTTTCCAAATACGACAGAAATAATGAAAAGGACGAACATCTAACAATTCTGGATTTGTTTAAATAACATTGACATCTTTCAATGCACGGAGATGACGCTTGAGCAATGCCTTTCCGTACGATTCATCTATGCATCCGTTCATCGTTCTTATCAGTTCTGCGAAGGGAAGCAATATAAGGTGTTCATTAGTGCGGCGCATCGTGTTAGATATTATCTCACGCGCGAGCAACCGCTTTGTATTTCGATCCGAAGGCTCGAAGAGGTCGTTCAAAACACAGACGGTTGAAAAGCAAAAACCTCCAACCGTCCATTCGCGGAAGCAAAAACACAATCACCACCACCAATCACGACTCAAAACAGATTTTCTGTATTAGACTACTACAATGAGTTTCCTTGCCTTCCCAATCCTCACCACCCCCACCCATCATCGACACGTCCATTCACAAACCAACGCAAACAGGCTAGCAAGCGCAAAGTAACAAAGACACGTAGAGTTGCGCAAACTGGCTCACCAGAAAACAAGGACATTCCCACTGAGCCCATCAAAAAGGTACTCATTTTAGCAGATAGCCATGGGCGACAAATCTCCTCCCTGCTCAGTGAGAAACTCCCAACCAATTTCTCTGCCATGTGTGTGTTTAAACCTAACGGGAGGTTTGCCGACGTGACCAGTGAGTTGGACACGCACACAAAAACCCTCACCAAACGGGATACTGTAATTATCATAGGAGGGCAGAATGACATTAATTTGGGTGGTCACTTTACGCCTGAAGAACATGTTGACAAATTACAACGTGCCGCCCAAAACACGAACATTGTAGTCTCGACTCTGCCCTTCTGGTACAACAAGCCCACACTATGCAAAGAAATTAGTCACGCAAACAACCAATTGAAACTGCATCTGAGAGGCACACATGTTAAATTGTTTGAGCTAAACTTTCTCTCAGAAAAACACTTCACCCGATATGGTCTTCACCTGAACCTTGTCGGAAAACATGCACTCGGTAGTGAGCTTGCAAAACACATCATTTCACAAACTTGGCAGTGTCCTGCCCAAGACCCATCCCCACCCACATCTCCTAGTTCTCTTCCTTCTTCTGGGACCCCTTTGGACCTAATTACCTTATCCCCTGAACCTAATCCGTGTATTACCTCTCCCACTATTCATTCCTCTACATCTGTCACCCCTCCTTCCTCACCTCTTGTCACTGCTGGGACACGATACTTCCTTCGACCACGCACTCGAGGTAAAAATGAAATAAATAAATAGCAACTACAGTCAGATGCAGCAGAAAAACATCCGTGTAGGTACATGCAAAAGATTCGAATAATGCATCATAATGTGCAATCTCTTTCAAATAAAATTGAATTTATAGAGGCAGCATTACAATGTGATCTAAGACAAATAGATGTTTTTTGCTTTACAGAACATTGGTTGTCTCAAAATGATATAAACACACTCCAAACTCCTAGCTTTTACCTTGCAGGATCGTATTGCAGAGCGAAGGAATCAAATAAGGGCCCTGCTTACGGAGGTTCGTGTATTTACATAAGAAATTATATTGATTCTACCTTCTTGTCAGAATTCAATTTATATGCAGTTGAAAAAGTTTTTGAAACAACAGTAGTACATCTTACTACGCTCAAAATTATCTTACTTTGCATTTACAGACCTCCAACAAAGCGAGCTTCAGATTATTTCACTTTCTTGGAAAATCTAGAGATAATTCTGAACAAAATTAGTAAACTCTCTTTTAAATCCATTGTTGTATGTGGAGATTTCAATATTGATTTTCTGAGCGAATCCCACGAAAAAGAGAAGTTTCTCAATTTACTTCATTCTTTTAATTTAGACATTACAGTAAATGTACCTACACGGAATACGCTTAAATCACAAAAAGCATTAGATCAAATTATAATTAACAAAACCACAACTACATATGAAATAATAACGAATAATCTAGGATACAGTGACCACGATGCACAAATTCTTACAATTACTAAGAACATAACTACTGACACAATAAATAATACACGCATGTGCAGAGCATTCACTAAAGTTAATATAAAATTATTTACGGACTACTTGATGAAGGAATCATGGGACGAAGTTTATAACGCTGTTGACACAAATGAAAAATATAATTTATTTTTCTCCAAGCTTTCAATTCATTTTAACGCGTGCTTTCCTCTTAAAAAGAGAAAATTAAACATTTCAAGCAAAAGTAATACTTGGATCACACAAGGAATTAGAACATCGTGTAAAAACAAACGTACGCTTTACTTTATTTCTAAACATCATAACGTATCACCCGGTTTCCATATATACTTCCGAGAATATAAAAGAATTTTAAGAAAAGTAATAGTTCAGGCAAAAATAATGAAAAATAGTCAGGACATTTTGAGCGCTAGCAACAAAACTAAAGCAATGTGGGATATCTAAAAAATACAACCACATCATCTCGATACCTTGTAGAGAATGTTATTTTAAAGGATAATGAAAGAGAAACGAGTAATCCGGAAAAAGTTGCCAATCTCTTCAACAAACACTTTTCCAGAATTGCGTCTGATCTCACGAAGGGACTAAAATCACAAAATTCAACATTTTACACTTCCCAAAAAATTTCAGATACGATGTTTATTCCCGAAACTTCTCCCAACGAAATCCTCAGAATAGTCAGTAAACTAAAAAATAAATATTCATCTGGTTTAGATGAATTTCCGGATTGTTTATTAAAAACTTGTGCACCTTCCTTTATACATCCGTTAACTCACATTTTCAATGCTTCTTTATGTACAGGAATATTTCCAGATATTTTCAAAACAGCAAAAATTAAGCCACTTTTTAAAAAAGGGAACAAAAATGATATTCAAAATTACCGGCCAATTTCTATTTTGTCAGTTTTCTCAAAAATATTAGAAAGGCTTTTCTACTTAGAATGGTAACATTTCTCAGGAAAAACAGAGCGTTTTCAGACTCACAACACGGTTTTAGAAAATCAAAATCTACGGAAACTGCCATTTTTTCTTTTCTCAAAGATGTTGCTTCATCAATAGACCAAAATGAAGTACCCATTGGAATATTCTTAGATCTCTCGAAAGCTTTTGACGTTATTGACCATAAGATCTTGCTCTCAAAATTACCTTCGTATGGAATCCGTGGTATTGCCCTAGATTGGATAACTTCTTACCTTAAACATCGGACTCAAAGAGTAGAAATACCATACTGGCAGGAAAGGACATTACGTACTTATATTTCCAATTCTTTGCCAATTGTGCATGGGGTCCCGCAAGGTTCGATCTTAGGTCCTATTCTCTTTCTGTTATATGTAAACGATATGCCCTCGTCTATTAAAAATGGAAGAAAGGTTCTGTTTGCTGATGACACGAATGTTCTTTGCAAAAAAGAAACAGTAAATAGTACATTTCAGAAGTTTCAAATTGGTTTAATAATAACAAATTAATTGTTAACGAAAGAAAAACTGTTTCAATGCATTTTTGCATCTCAAATCGGAAATCGCATGTTCCATTGAAAATGAACAATATGCAATTAGCCACGGCCATACTCTACTAAAGGCCATGACACTCGATTTGGCAACACTGCAAGTGTATACGGCTGGGGTCCTATTTCGGTCACGAATATCTTATGCTTTCCACGTTCCTCCTTTAAAAAGGACGGCTTTTCCTTGGCACATTGTCGTAAATAACGTAACAATGATTTAATAATATTCCATTATGAACTGCCAGACATCATAAAAATCTTGTATAGCACTGATTGTTTTTTTTTGTTGTTTTTTTTAAGTGCAGTAGTAGACTCTGAAAATTAAAATGAGTGAGAAATAAAAGGAAAATTGGGAGAAAAATAACATCAACAGAGCTCTTTATTACAGAGATTTTTATTTATAAATTGATATTTTTCTTTTCTTTCCTCTTTGTTTTGAAGCAGCAATGACATCATTCACATGCTTGGTATAATTATTAATTAAAATATTGGTGAAGTATGGCACAGTGAGATTCAGAATCCCTAGTTGGTCTCTGCCACACACATTGCATGCAATGCCATTTGCAATAAATTTTTTTAAATAGTTCATTGCAAGTCCCATAAGTACACCTTTCTGGTTGCCATTCTTTAAAAACATTTCCTCAAACTTTTCACAAATTAACACCTGCATTAGTTTGTAAACTGAATGACAAACATCAATCAGAATATCAGAGGGAACTGTAAGTCCTCCTCTATTTATGTCCTCAAACATTTCATCATTCAACTGATTAGCCAATAAGAAGTTAGCACAGATAGCACAATTTAACTTCTTTGTCACCCTAAACGCAACATACCCGGAAATGTAAAGTACCGGATACAATTCTACATTTAAATTTTTAACTGAAGCTGCTGTTTCAATCACATCTTCAAATTCAGAAAGTACCCATCCACAGCTTTCTGGAATGTCATCACACATGTCTAGAGCTACATTGTTAAAAGAAACACTTTTGTATCTTGCAGATCTCAAACCCAACATACTTTGAACTCTTATCTTTTTCTCTGCCTCAAGGATTTGCACAACACTTACGTTGTAATTACCACCTGATAATTGACGATAGGAGCTGAACCTATTTTCTAACTTATCAGTTTGGAATTTACCCGTAAGAACATACTCCACATCATCAATATTCAAACAGTATTGAATTGCTTCAATAAGACCACAGGTAGTGTGTATTAAGGCACTCATAGTATCTTCTGTGAGTCGCCCATAACGTACACTGAAACTTGCCCACTTCCTTAACCACTGCACAAATTCTCTAAGGAAGTACAGTCTTGGGTCCTCATTTGTAGTGAATGGCAGAGCATCAGGTTCCTTCTTCCGCACTGCATTATATTTTCCTTTGACGTTAACTACTGTCCACCATCTATTAATAACATTTAAAAAATGAGCAACATCACTAAAACCTTGCCCTGAAACAGCAGCAACAGTCTCACAACAAAACACATTACATGCAAGAGCAACCTTCTGCAATTCTAAATTGCTTGGATATACCGTTTGGAAACTCAGTTTTGATGCACATTTAAGAAGAATGTTTGCTTCAGATCTGTAAAGGTCTCTCAGTACAGAGAAAGAAGCACTGAGGATGTTCTTGCTGTGATGAGTATCAACACTGAATTCTGGGAAAACAAAAGTTTTACGTTCATCACGTTGTGATATCCAATTATTCCGAATTGATTTCAACAAATGTACAGTGTCATTTAAAAAGAAAACATATGAAGAATTATATTTTGGATTTACCATCTTGTATGATGAGGTACTTCCTGTAAGGATACTAAACATATTTCTATTTACCCTATTGTTGTCTGAAATAACTGCTATTACTATAAAACCACAGTCCTGGACAAAATTGATACATTTTAAAGTTAACTCTGCTAACTCATCGCCTGTCATACTTTTAACAGGTATCAGTGCAGCAACAGCTGACATTGACCCAAACACTGACGATATCATAAAAGCCTGAATGGTTTTTGCAGCAGAAGAAATTTGATTTTGAGCAAAACCAAATAATGACCCACCCTTGTAAGAAATATTAGAATTAACATAAATTTCATCTAACAATATGTTCACATACTTTTCCCTGTTACTCAATCTTTTTCCAAGATTTTGTATGTAAGAGTTTTTATCACTTGGAGAAACATTAAAATTGTTTGCAACCCTTTTCAAATGTCTTTCATGTGGAAGAAACATGATCTTCTGATTAAGAATAGCCGCATAGCATGCAGATGACAAATAATAAATCATGAATGCAATTTGAAATAACGACGCAGAATACATCCTTCTTGTTTCACAAACCATTTGGAACTGTTCAGTAAGAAATTTTACAGGCCCACTGTCAGGAAATTCCTCCCCTTCATGAACCTCTAAGAAATCTTGCACATCTCTATGAGCAGATTTTGATTTTTCTATCAATTTGCGGTATTGCTTTTGTGCATCCATATCACCAGGTCCATAGCTTTGGTCACAGTGATTTCTATAATGAGAAAGGATTTTATCCAACTGTGACCATTGCTGAAGCTTACGATGAAATGGTAAAATCCACAGAAGAGCCTCTCTACCTAAATCTATGCCATTGATGTACACTGTCACCTGTAGCTGAGAACAAACTTTCACACTAACTGTAACCCTAGGGTTTTCTTCAGTAGATAAAATATAAAAAACACAGGCTTTATCATTAATTGTCACTTCCCAATTGTAAACCTCCCTTTCACATAAAAATATTTTAAAATCTTTGATGGCACTAAAACTTTTAATACAGTCCTTTTCCAGAACCTCCTTAGTCTTCGCATCATGTCTTTCTTGTACTTTCATCATTCTGTCTTCTGGTGATTTTCTTGTGGATGGCCCAGGCTTACTCAAATAATTTGGTAAATTCGGGAAGATCAGAGGCAAAGCATGAGCTTTTAAACAAGGTCTGTCCTTTTTTCGAGACATCCTCTGCTTATTGTGGTCAATATAAATTTCCTCAGTTTCCACATCATCTGGGTAAAAATGTTTTATGCACACACGACTATGCTGTGTTGGTGTCCAGTTTGCACGTGGTATGTTTCTAATCCACTGAGATTTCCTCTCATCATCACTTGGAAATTTGAAGACTGAAACATAACCTTCTTTACTGGAGGCATAATTACTCTGGCACAGTGGCACACAACAGTGTTTTGGCATCTAAATAAAAGAAAGCAAACGTGAATAGCATAAAAATAGAATACAATAAAAATTTTCAATACTTTTTACATTTGGTACATAAATGGGTTCATAGTTTTAATACTATAATTGAAGTAACAACCTGCTTTATAATCCAAAAGTAAATAAAAGGAAAAGAAAAAAGAAACTTACTTTCGTCTGTTATTATTAAAGAAGAAAGGTTCACCCGGGAGGGGTCTTATTATTTTCGTCTTTTAAGAACACCAAGTACCACCTAACAAAACAATGTTGCATTAGATAATTTTAACAAGTGACAAGTAAATGGCACATTATTGTTTAACACTACATACCTTAAAGACACAGAAGAAACTGGTGATCGTAAAATGGTTCTCCACCAAATAACAGCAATTTTCTCTAAAAGGAGAGCAAATTGTAAATAATACTTTATGGTAGTCCTAGGTAATTATTATTATTATTATTATTATTAATATTATTATAAGTAGAGTAGTATGATTAGTACTTACTGGGGTACTTATTGCTTTCGTCTTTTAAGAACAGCAAGTAAATTAATATCTTTGAAGAACACCAAGTACCACCTAACAAAACAATGTTTCATTAGATAATTTTAACAAGTGAGGAGCAAATGGCACATTATAGTTTAACATTTCATACCTTTAACATGCGGAGGAAACTGGTGATCCGTGAACAGGTTCTCCACAAAATAACAGCAATTTTCTCTAAAAGAAGAGAAAATTATAAATAATCCTTCACCACCATATACCTCTTCACATAAAACAAAGTGCGAAACACAGCAGCTTACCTTAATACACACGTATTTTGATCGGAGCCACAGCAAAAATACCTCGAACGCATATGAAAGCAAGCAGCAACTTCGGCACTCGATGGACCCCTTGCTCTGTTGCCAAATCGCAGTGTCACGGCCTTTACTAGAGTATGGCCGTGAATTAGCTGATGTTGAGGCAACAAAATTTTTAGGTCTTTCAATTCAATCAAACCTCAAATGGAATGTACATATATCAGAATTAAACACTAAATTAAGTTCATTATGCTATGCATTCAGAATTCTTTCAAATTCTGTCAGCCTTCATGCAGCTCGTTGCGTTTATTTTGCAAATGTGCATTCCCGCCTGAGATATGGCATAATATTCTGGGGAAGCTCATCCTGTAGTATTCAGACCTTCAGATTGCAAAAGAAAATTATTCGAATAATGAAAAAATGCCTTCCACGTGATTCCTGCAAGCCTCTTTTCATTGAGCTGGGAATCCTACCATTGCCTTGTCTATTTATTTACGAATCTGTAATATTTGTCAAAAATGACCTACTTAACGGAGGGAACATATTTTCATGCAATATTGATATTTATAATTACAACACACGCCGTAGAAATCACGTACATCAAGTGTCAGTATCAACAGATCAGTACAAGAAATCAACATACAATACATGTACGTTACTTTACAACGCATTGCCAGATGACATAAAACAATTTAAGTCGGTACACAAATTTAAGTTAAAAGTAAAATCTTTTCTGCTGCAAAACTGTTTCTATACAATTAGAGACTATACTGATCGTGAAAAAGAAAAATAATGTTTAATGTAACAAAACAAAGATATGTAATGAATTAGTTTATGTTTGCATTGTATACATTTAAAAAATATTTAATACGCCTGTAACAAGTAATGTACTTCAGCTTCCGGGTCAATGACCCCCATCTCGATCAGGTTTTTGTCCAGTTTCCCTGATCCATTGAGCAAATGCTGAGATGGCCCCTTGTTCTGCTTCTGGACGTAAATGTAGCTTCACTGTGCGCACGTTTTGTTGAGCACTCCTTTTGCTTGTAGTTCATTTACAGTTGAAATTGATTTTCTATAACTCGGGAAAAACATTTTTCAAATATCTTTATTTTTCTAAAATAATTATTTTCTAAATTCATTTTTTCGTTTGGTGTTTTTTTTTAAATAAAATTTCTGGCCCTCAAGAAAATGTGCGCAGGTAAATTTCTTTCCCCACACGTCATATACAGTTTTTACTGTTTTTTTTGACAAATAAATAAACAAATTATTGCATCCACTCAGTGTTGCCAGACGTACCAGGATTCTGGTATTTTTACCAGGATTTTAATGAAGATACCATGTACCAGGGTGAAGACATCCTGGTACGCTTAAATACCAGGATTTTAAGTCTACGTAATTTATGATTTAAGATTCCTATAATCTTTGTTTATCCAATAATTTAACAAGAACACCAATATTACAAATAACTGATATTTGTGAAAAAACTGCCGTAAAAACATTAAGAGTGACATGGTAGGATGGTATTTTTCCAGCACACGCTATAGGAGAAAAAGATACGTCTTAGTCTGCCATTTATGATGGAAATACTATTTTCTTTCCGCCATGCTTCCATTTAGTTTATTGATATAAAATATCTCGATATTGAGTTAAATTTAACAAACTTTCTGTGCCCGTTATAATATGAACAATATCAGAATCCATTGTAATTGGTACCAGGAATTGTAGTGTAAGTACCAGGATTTTTGAAGGTTTGTACGGGGAAACACATTTAATTGTTTGACAATGCTACATCAACTCTTCTGGCAGTTCTAGATTGTTTTCTATGACTTGAATGCTGGCGTGAAATTCAGAAAATCTTAGTGTCGCGCTTTGAACGTGTTTTTTATACCTTAAATCAAAAGTAAGATTCATACATTTACCATGAATATCGTCCGCCATTCCGTCGCTGCAGTTTCTGCTACTTAGTTTTGTTTTCTTTTTAGAATAATGTTATGACGGGAAGCAAAGAAGAGAGAAAAGAAGATGCGCTTTTGTCCAAGGAGGCAAACCAGGTTCACGCAGCATTGTTGCAATATTTGATCCAACCACGTTGCAAAGAACTCACAAGAAAGAATTTTTGTTTGTAATGAGTGTAGTTCTGAGGAAGCTTGTTTTAGTTCACAAACAGGCGCGGCTCGTCATTAAAGGCTGTAAGGCGGAGCCTCTCCTAGAGAAATCGCCCTCAAAAAGAAATTTAAAAATATGTTTAAACATGTATTTATTTATTAACAATGAATTTCTGAGTTGTATTATGTAACAATTTTTTATTTTTATTTATTTATTTACGTCAAAAAACAGTTAAAAACTGCGTATGACGAGCTATGGGGAGAAGTGAATTTTGTGCACGTTTTCATAATTCTGTGGTCTCTATCCTAAACCATATTTTAGTCGAATTTTGAATACAGAAAAGAGAGTTTTTTTTTCGAGTTTTGTTGACAAAATATTCGCTCCTATATAATAAAATATATTTTCAAAGGTAAATTAGCTATAAATTCCTGCCCTGAACCCTCATGTTCTTCATGAAAGAATAATACTTTTTGCCGCGATAATATGAAAAACGATAATTTGAATAACTATATTTCCCACTGAAATTCAGAAGACGTGCACAAATACTGAAGTTACATTTATGTCCAGAAGCAAAACAAGGGACCATCTCAGCATTTGCTCAAGGATCAGGGAAACTGGACGAAAAACCTGATCGAGATGGGGGCCATCAACCCAGAAACTGTGGTACAATACTTGTTACAGGTTCTTGAGAATTATACAGTCCAAATGATAAATAATTACATTAACTATCATTGTTAAAATTAATTCTACTTTCCTTTTTGATGCTCGGTATAGTCTCGAATTGTATAGAAATAGTTATGCAGCAGAAAAGATTTTACTTGGGACTTAAACTTTTCTATTGAATTTAATCGTTTAATGTCTTCTGGCAAAGTGTTGTAGAGTAATGTACATGAATTGTATGTGAATTTTTTGTAGTGAGCTGTTGATACTGCCACCTGGTGAATATGATTACTACGTCGTGTGTTATACTTATAGACATCGGCGTTTGCTGAAAATATATTCCCGCCCTTAAGTAAGTCATTTTTGACAAAAACTACTGATTCGTAAATCAGGAGACAAGGTAATGGTAAAATTCCAAGATTAATAAAGAGTGACTTACGAGAATCACGTGGGTTGGATTTGCTTATTATTCGTACAATTTTTTTTTGTAATCTGAAAGTCTGTGAACTATAAGATGTGTTTCCCCAAAATATTATGCCATATCTCAGGCGGGAGTGAACATTGGCAAAATATACACAACGAGCTGTATGAAGGCTGACGGAATTTGAAAGAATTCTGAACGCGTAGCATAATGAACTTAATTTTGTGTTCAATTCATTTAAGTGGGCATTCCATTTGAGGTTTGACTGAATTGATAGGACCTAAAAATTTTGTTACATTAACATCAGTCAATGGCACACCGTTCATTTTCAATGGAGTACAGAATTTTTTATTTGATATGGAAAACTGCATTGAAACTGTTTTATTTTCATTTACTTTTAATTTGTTATTACGGAACAAATTTGAAACGTCTGATATTGTACTATTTACGGTTTCTTTGTTGCAAAGAATATTTGTATCATCCGCAAAGAGAACTGTTCTTCCGTTTCGAATCGCTAAGGGCATGTCATTTACGTATAATAGGAAGAGAATAAGGCCTAAAATCGATCCTTGCGGGACTCCACGTGCAATTGGCAAAGAACCGGAAAGGTGTGTACATAAAGTTCCATCAACCCAGTAAGGTATTTCTACTCTCTGAGATCGTTGTTTAAGGTACGAACATAGCCAATCTAGAGCAATACCACGGATTCCATACGAAGGTAATTTTGAAAGTAAAATGTTATGATCAATGACGTCAAAAGCTTTTGAAAGATCTAAAAATATTCCAATAGTTGCTTCGTTTTGATCCAATGATGAGGCAACATCCTTAAGAAAAGAAAAAATGGCTGTTTCCGTAGATTTTGATTTCCGGAATCCATGTTGTCAATTTGAAAACGCGTCGTGTTTATTGAGAAAGGTTTCCATTCGCACATAAAAAAGTCTCTCTAATATTTTTGAAAAAACTGACAAAAGAGAAATTGGCCGATAATTTTGAACTTCATTTTTGTTGCCTTTTTTGAAGAGCGGCTTAATCTTAGCTGTTTTAAAAATATCTAGAAAAATTCCGGTGCATAAGGATGCATTAAATATGTGAGTTAACGGGTGTATAATCGCTGGCGCGCACGTCTTTAACAAACAATCCGGAAATTCATCTAAACCGGCCGAATATTTATTTTTTAATTTACCGATTATTTTGAGAATTTCATAGGAAGAGGTTTCGGAAACGAGCATAGTGTCTAAGACTTTTAGGGAAACGTCAGATGTTGAATTTTGTGGCTGAAAACCCTTAGTGAGATCGACAGCAATTCTCGAAAAGTATTGGTTAAAGACACTAGCCACTGTTGCCGGATCGTTCACATCTCTATCGTTATCTTTTAAAACAACATTCTCTACAAGGTTTCTAGTTGGTTTGGTCGCATTTTTTACTATATCCCACATTGATTTTGTTTTGTTATTTGAGTTCAAAATATCCTGATCGTGTTTCATGATTTTAGCCTGCCTTATGACTTTTCTTAACAATGATTTGTATTTTTTAAAGTACAGGAGGAAATCTTGAGATACGTTATGATGCTTAGAAATGAAAGAAAGAACTCGTTTGTTTTTACATGATGTTCTAATCCCTTGTGTTATCCAAGAATTGTTTTTGCGTGAAATATTTAATTTTCTTTTCTGAAGAGGAAAGCAAGTGTTAAAATGAAATGAAAGCGTTGAAAAAAAAGAATAATATTTATCGTTTGTATCAATAGTATTATAAACCGCCTCCCATGACTCCTGCAGCAAGTAATCAATGAATAATTTTATTTTACTTTTAGAAAACACTCTACTCATACGTGTATTATTTATTGTGTTATTGTTCGCATTTCGTATAATGGTAAGAATTTGTGCATCGTGGTCACTGTATCCAAAATCTTTTGTTTCAATTTCATGTCGAGTAGTGGTTTTGTTAATTATGGGGCAGGCAAGTTGAATTTTTTCCGACGACACTGCGCTCTAGCGGCAGCAATCCGTAATAATCCGGTGATCGAAGTAGAAGTGAGTATTGCCGCGTGTACAGTGAAAATAGGTATATAGCACAGGATTCTCGAATTATACATATTATTAATATATATTATATTAGACATAATGCTAATAACTATTACTTGCAGTTTTCAACCTATTGATGTCGGAATATTCCAACAGAAAAGTTTAAATAAAGGTAAGAAAGTTTTCATGTGCATAGTGTAAAGGAAGTCTATGCGGGAATAAGACGGGTCTTATAATTTCTTTTAAGCAGCCATAGTTAGCCTGCAGTCCTGATGGGATAATTAAGAATGGGCAAGGATTTGAATTGTTGGAAACCAAGTGCCCTTACCAGTGACGTAGCTAGGGCGGCGCGCCCCGGGTGACACAATTATAGGGGTGACACCAATTAAAATATTT
Source organism: Acheta domesticus (assembly GCA_031308135.1). Taxonomy (NCBI): domain Eukaryota; kingdom Metazoa; phylum Arthropoda; class Insecta; order Orthoptera; family Gryllidae; genus Acheta; species Acheta domesticus. The sequence goes on along the minus strand of JAHLJT010002406.1, from coordinate 96,946,832 downwards.
TATAGTTGGAATTATACAATTTAAATCATTTACTTAAAAATTTTATATATTAATCAAGACTGATTTGGCTCTATTGTCAATAGAAAATGATATTGCAATAAAGATAGATTTTAATGAAATTATAAATATGTAAGCTGCCCTCAAATCTCGTAAAGATGTTTAATAAATAACTTACATTTGTTGTTTAATTTTAAGCTATTTATTTAAAAACTATATTGCAATTATTCTTAATTACATAGAATTTTTAATATACTATAAATAACTATTATGTGCAAATATGTTCGTATTTTTAATAAAATAATGTACAATCTATGCAGCAATAGATACTTTTATACGTAAATTATGGAGGGGTGACACCATTAGCTGAAGCTACACCGCTGGCCCTTACTCATGTAAACATGGTGCAGTAGTAGACACGGAAGAAAAAATTGTATCTGTTCCATATTTGGAATTTAATGAAAACGGTGATTTAAAGTTAAAAGATTCTCATGATCATTATACTCAGCTTCACGTATCTAAATACATACTTGCAATACACATTTGTCATTTTTTTTGTCTATTCATCAGTCGATCACGTTCATATTCTTGTTCATCGGAATGAAGAATTTTTATCATCTCTTATTCCCAAATTGAAAATTTCTATTTTACTTATTTTATACCAGCTCTTGAAGCTAAATTATGAATCTCAAAAATCTTTGTACCTGCCTAATCTAAGGACCATTTTGCTTGAACGAAGTTTACATGATAATAAATATAAGAGTGTTTTATTTAGATTTCACATTTCTTTACAATGTTATCACCTAAATCTAATACAATTTAATTAAATTACTTATGACGCAGAAGCGGTTCTGCTAGAACACAGATCATGTACATTATTTTGTCCACATCTGCCATTAATGCTTTCTTTCCCACTCGCGATTTGGGAAACAACAAAATTCCAAATTAAGGTTTTTTAATTTTGCTCAGTGAGGAACACGACAAGTTTTTGCGCCTTTCCTCTTTCTTTTACTCGCGGATTTACTCATTCTACTTTTTCTTTCTATGCATCAATTTACTCGAATACTTGCACTTCATCATACACAGCTTACGGTGGAATACAACTGCGGTCACCGGACAACTTATAACTTTCGTCACCAGATGTCACTTCGGGCGTTGCTTGTCTGCCCCATAATTTGATCGATTGCCTTCTTTGAATTTACTGTGATCCGTGTAGGTACTTTTATTGTAATATCTCAATTTAAGGAATTAATTAAGTTAAGAAACTGCTCTTTCTCGCAAGATTCGATCAGAAAATCAATGTTAAAATCTCCACATACAACAATGGATTCACAAGAGCGATTGATGACTTTGATTAGTGTTATCTCTAGTTTTTCTAAGAACAAAATGTAATCTGCAGCTCTCTTTGTTGGAGGCCTGTAGATGCAAAGCAATATCATTTTTAGCACAGGAAGATGTACAACAGAAATTTCAAAAACATTTTCAACAGAATACTCATTGAATTCCGTCAAGGAGATAGAATCAATATTATTTTTAACGTAAATACAAGAACCTCCATATGCAGGACTTTTATGAGATTCTCTTTTGCTACAATAATAGCCTGCGAGGTAAAAGTTTGGAATTTGGAAAATGCTAAGTTCATTAGGAGATAACTAATGTTCTGTAAAGCAAAGAACATCCATTTGATTTAAATCGCTCTGTAGAGCTGCCTCGATAAACTCAGTTTTATTTGAAAGGGATTGAACATTATGGTGCAATATATTTTTTGCAAGTACCTACACGAATGTTTTTCTGCTGCATCTGACTGTAGTTGCTATATATTTACTCCATTTTTACCTCGAGTGCGTGGTCGAAGGTTGTAATGTGTCCCAGCAGTCACAGGTTGTGAGGAAATAGAGGCGTCATTGGTAGTGGGAATGGAAGAAACGGGAGTAGGTTCACAGGAGGGGGTAAGAGGGTTCAGAATAAGGGTGGGGGGTGGGGAACGTAAGGAAGGTGAAAGGGATGGATTTTTGGCAGGAGGCTGCGTAGGACTGGAGTTGATGTATTGTGCAAGCTTTTCACCGACTGCATGTTTTCCAGCAAAGTTCATGTGGAGATCGTGCCGGGTGAAGTGTTTTACTGAGAGGAAATTCATTTCAAAAAGTGTTACATCTGTTTCTCTCAGTTGCAGTTTTAGTTGTTGATTTGCGTGCTTAATCTCGCTGCAGAGTGTTGGCCTGTTGTACCAGAAGGGCAGAGTCGAGACTACAATGTTAGTATTTTGGGCGGCACATTGTAATTTGTTTACATGTTGTTCAGGTGTAAAGTTACCGCCCAAATTAATGTCATTTTGCCCTCCGATGATAAAGACTGTGTCTTGGTTGGTCATTGTCTTCGTGTGAGTGTCCAACTCTGCAGTCACGTCTGCAAACCTCCCGTTAGGTTTAAAAATAGACGAGACTGAGTAGTTAGGGGGTAACTTCTTACTGAGAATGGAGGAAAGATGGCGACCATGGGTGTCAGCTAAAATAAGTACCTGTTTTTTAGGCTCAGTAGGAATGGCTTTGTTTTCAAGTGGGCTAGGATGCGAAGCTTTACGTGTTTTGGTTTTGACACGCTTCCTAGCCTGTTTGCGTTGGTTTGTGCATGTATTTGTCGATGAAAGGGAAGGGTTGTGAGGATCAGGAAGGCGAGGAAAATCTGTTTCATAATCTAAAACACTAAATCTGTTTTGAATTGCGACTGGATGTGGAGTCTGTGTCTTATGTGCAGTCACGGGTGCACGGTTGGGAAAATTCGCTGTGTTGCCTACTTGTGCCCAACCGTCATTGTAGAGAACAACCTCTTCCAGCCTTCGGATATGTTTATCTAAATTACTGTTTACGTGTGTGAAGGCTTATATCAAACTTTTCTTTGTCGGTTCGTTAACGGCCGTCTGTAACGCATTTTAAGCTGTTGACAGGGAAGAGAGAAGCGGTAGGCTCCCACTTCATTCCGCCATAAGGCCTGTGTAAAACGAGGAGGCATAACGTCATGCATTCACTGCACAGGCTTACTGGCGGACGAACGGCTGCGGACAGGCAGCCTTCAGGGGTGGGAGGTCTAGGGTCTGAAGAAGGGCGTGCTCACCAGATGGCATTACTATGCAGTTCAGCGGCTAGCATTGCGCTTTAACTAGTTTTCCCGATACGCGGAAGGAGCGCTTCTCCCTTAAGTTTGTATCAGATTTATTAATAGAAATACAAGACAGGCAATGCAATGCACTATAATGTAATGTAATGTAATGCAATGCAATGCATTTGCAGCCTTCCCCGTTTATAAAACCACGACCCGCGGCTGTTCACAAATGTCCCTGTATGTTTCAATGTGGTAAAAATATATTGTTTATTGAATTAATTGTTTTCTATTTACCTTTATTAAATGAATTTACTATAAATAACACTTCACGACTGTGATTTTGATTTGAGTGCTTATTATAAGCAAAAATTATGAGCCTGCATATCATCTTTATGCATCACTTCATCTATACAAGGTATAGAAACCTATAACAAATGTCTGGGAATATTAATGTAAATATTTGATTCATAACAAAACAATAAATATAACATAAGCAGTTGTTAGATAAAATCTAACTCGCGAGTAATGGCGTTACAAAAATACGCGTCAATTACGGCGGGTTAATGTATTATATGTAATATATGTACCAGAGAAAAATTAAATCACACACCTATAAAAATTTCTTTTATACTTCGTTTTTTCTAACGTGGCCGATGACATTAAGTCATTTTTACACCTCCTGCCTTATAAAATAAATCTTTTTAACATTGGTAAGCACATTTCTGAGGCCACGAGACCCGTTGAGAAGGAATATCGCGAATTAATGAAAAAGATTCATTTTATAAATCAGAGGGTCTAATAATTTTCTTATGTCATCAGCCACATTAGAAAAAGCGAAGTATAACCACTCATTCTTTATTTTGTTTTTGTTTTAAAGATGTCGTACACTTGAGTTTTTCTAACTTTAAATTTATTTATCACAACCTTCACAGAAGTGTTGCTTCATTCGTGTTCTTGAATTTGTCTACTTTTTTCACCAAGAGTTAACGTTTTCAATTTGTCACCTGACATAAACATTGATTAACATAATAATATCTATAACTCGTCAAACTGAACAATTTTTAGTACCGTCGTACTGAAAATCCCTTTCCGTTTCCGTCTTTTTTTCGTCCTTTCCGACCACTTTGTTCTGTAGTCCTTTCTTCCATTTCATTTTCGCCCATTTCGTCCTTTTGGTCCCTTTTGAAAAGAAATTGCGTTGTTTCTTAAACATAAATAACCATTTCGAACAGACCCGCGACCCGTATTATACGGCTGACCCGTATTCTACGAGCGACCCGTGTGATACGGGTACCCGCATAATACGGGTATCCGCATAATACGGGTACTCGTATCATACGGGTACCCGTATGAATGCGGGTGGGTTCGACCCGCACTTTTCTGAGACGGGCGGGCGGGCGGGCGGGTTGACGGGTCTGCGGGTATTGAGAGCTCTAATCAGGGATGTCGCGCTGCAAGCACCAACAGTAATCTGCTATCATATTGTGTTCCATATACCTTGATATCTTTTTTCGATTCTTTTTATATCATGGTGGAAGCGCTCCCTCTGTTCTTTACTTACAACACCAAGATTTGAGAGAAATACGTTTACGTGGCTGTGTAGAAAATGCACCTTGACACTTATGTTGGCTCCTATCCTCTGATGTACTGTCAACAAAGTTTCAACTAGAACCGTGTAGTTGTCTGTCCCTTTGTTGCCAAGAAAGTTTGTTGCAACATTACAAAAAGCACACTAAGCATCTTTCTCCAATTGCTCATTGTTTCCAAAAATGCTTTATCTTTCAAAAGAAGCCGTATTTGAGGGCCAAGGAAAATACTAGCTTTCGACTTCTCATGTGTCAGTGATGTAAATGTAGAGCAGATATATTTGAAGCAAGCACCATCTTTATCCAGAGCCTTCACAAACTGCTTCTAAAGGCCTAACTTCATATGCAGTGGAGGTAATAGAATTTTATTGTGATCAAGAAGAGGCTCATGGTTTAAATTCTTGTCGCCAACGTTAAATGTCTCCCTTATAGGCCATTGATTTCTTATCCAGTGTTCTTTCTTTGCATGGCTGACCCAAAGGCACACGTCACATGGATATTTTGTGTACCCTCCTTGTTGACCTAGTAATATCGATTTTACCTTTAGGTTACCACAAACAGTCTAACAGTGATCAGAGTATTTTATTTTACGGAGAAATATTCTCATTTTTTCATAAGTTTCCTTCATTTTCACTGAGTGCCCAATAGGAATAGATGCTAATTTGTTGCCATTATGCAACAGCACACAATTTAAAGTCCATTGACTCTCTTCGAGCTGTCAATGAACAACCTCCATTCCTCTGCAAAATACTCGCATCCCATAGCTTCAATGACACCTTTGAAATCAATGCAATACACAAGTTGTTCATCCATCTCAAAATATTTTACCAGGTTCTCCTCTCAATGTCGATATTTGATGGTAGTTTCGGGAGCAAACATATCCTCTCCTTTAGTCTAGATCCCAGTAATCCTGATAATACTTTAGGCTTATCAAGATCATGAACATGGTCATTTAATTCACCTTGAGTGAATGGCTTGCACAAAACGTGTTAACTAGAAACCTTGACGTCATCATCACTATCTGGTTTTGACAGGATGCTAGATTTGTCACTGGAACTAGGAGTTGAAAATGTTTGGAAAATAGGGATATATATGTTTCATAAGGCCTAACTTCAGGATATATGGATATAAATGTTTGGAAAATAGAAAATCATTTTTACACTTTCTACGAATTTCAGCAATTTTTCATCTCAATCTATTACAAATAAAAATACATTAAGTTGATATTTTTAAAACAACACATAAACATTTTTAACATTTCTATTTCCTAAAACAAGCCTAATGTGGTTGTGCAAAACAGTGTTAAATTATCGACCGAAAGCAACATACAATACAGGCACCTGCAACAGTTGAAAACATACAAAACTGTCATTTGTGAAAAAAACTGACGTGATGGTGAAAAATGGATATGATTTCTGGTTTCAGAACCCTCAAATTAACAAAGATCAGCTGTTAGCTTAAAGTCAGCAAAAATGATGTAGACCAATGTTGCCGTTGCCAACATCACAGCATTCTCTCGGCAAACTTCCAGTAAACATTTTGACACTTAATTACGCAAAGCAAAGTACTTTTATCTGAATGAACAAAAAAGAATTAAGAATAATACATTATGGACATTAGAATATGTTCAAATCACTTTGAATAATTTCCCCAAGGTTTTCGGGGAATCCGCGAGAATTGAAAAAGTGCACTCTTAAATTTACATTTAAGAGATAGGAAAGAGGTAGGAAGGTAATTTTATGAAGTCCCTTTCACACTGTAGTTTCTCTCTGGTTTTCAAGCTTTTTGAAGAAGAATTTAATCAAGATGAGAATAAACTTGAAAATTGAATAAAAAATAAACAAACGTACCTCCTTATGTATTAGCGAAATTAGTACTTTGAAAAAAGTAGGCAAACTTTTGCCCGCCAAAACATTACACGTTTAGTGAAAACCGCATCGAACTTAATTGAGCCATTCCTGGGATTTCCCCGCAGTAACAAACAAAAATCATAGAATCCATTGAAACACTGTAATTTAAAGAAACGTTATAAGCCTATGAGGTTATAAAAATGCTGTTTTGAAGTCACAGACAGGCAATCCAATTTTAATTTTTTAGAACATTCATAAACTTGGCCACATGTCAATTATTACTGCTCTCCAGAAATATTAAATAATCATCTGTCAGCACTAACACAAAATATGATAAAACTATCTCTACAAAAATATAACTTAACTATTATTATGTACAATCGTCTTTAACTTCTTATATTATCCACGAATATACGATATTTTTAGAGGGGAAAGTATCACAAATAATTATTGTTGTAAGCACCTCGGCCAAAATGCTACATTTTCGGGTAGTAAAGCGTTCTGCCAAAAAGCTTCTTTTACACGCCTGGCGCGAAACATTGGTTCTCGAGCTTCTTTTCCATGTGAATAACAGCTACTTATTCATTCTAACTAATAATGTGCGAAACATCGCGAAGGGCGCGTGAAACTTCGAGAAGCGCGTGCGAAACACCATACACACCATGCATACAATATTATTGTCTTGATGCGGGCTAGCGATTTTAAATGGAGAGGATTTATTGTTTAAAGGTGTTCTTTAAGTGTGATTAAGTGTTAAAAGGTACTCTTAAGAATATTTTAAAAATTTGTTTTTCATAAAGGCAACAAAACAATTGCCATCAGCAAACGGAAACTGTACATTCAAGGTCTGTAACTACGTTGTGAAACTTTTTTTTAATTTTTTTAATTTTTTTAAAAATTTATTATCCAATAAGATCAGCAGCTGGTTGCTGCTTTACATTATTTAGTTGATATGTTTACATATTACGCACTCTTTTACAAAGAACTTAACTAATTACATAACAAGGGATACAACATGGATTACAAGTTAATACACTTTAATAGATTACAATTAATTTACAATACTGAAGAGGTATAAATGCTTCTCACAATGGGCAGTGAAACACTAGTACTTACAATTACTTATATTAACTACATGAGGATTGGTATTGTGGATGGGAGGTGTGTATTTCCTCATACCTGCTAATCTATATTCAGTCTTTTTATCAGGGGGGAAGGAAAGCATCTTTGGGAAATTTAGATTAATTCTAGGGTTTGATGGGCCATTTATATTGAGATTGAAAATGTTTGTGCTTGGGCATTGGCTTAGTTTGCTTAAAAAGTTATTGGAGAGTTTTGATAGAAATTCGGATAATAGGGGTATTTTTAATTCATGATGAATTTGCTCATTTGTAATGTACCAAGGCGCTTTAATAGCCAGACGGAGGAATTTGTTCTGAATTGTTTGTAATTTTGTAAGTGATGACTTGGAGGCTCCTCCCCAGATTACACATGCATATGACATAGAAGGTCTTACAATTGACTTAAATATTGACAGGGCAGTTTCTGTTTTCAGATGAGACTTCTTGTTGATGAGTGGATATAGTTTGCCAATTTTTTGTTTAGTAGATTTTTCTATTTTCATTATGTGTTCTTTCCAGATTAACTTAGTATCAAAATGTAAGCCAAGATATTTGATTGCTTTAGATTTGTCAGTCCAGGGTATTGGAGTATTTTGAATATTTAGTGGTGGTAAGACAGGTATTTTCCTTAGTGTAAAGATTTTGCAAACTGTTTTAGATGCGTTTAGAGCTATTCTCCATTTCTGTGTCCAAGTTACAAATTTTGAAAGATCTTCTTGTAAGAGTTTTGCTCCTCGTTCGCAGGAGCTGGAGGAAATGAACAAGGTGGTGTCGTCAGCGAAAGTAGCCATTTGCGATTTTGCTGGTGAGGGGAAATCTGCTGTGTAGATGTTGTATAGCAAAGGGGAGAGCGATGATCCTTGCGGTACTCCTGCAGAAATATTTTCAATATGGGAAGCTGTGTTGTTTAACCACACTGTAAACGTTCGACCTTGGATGAAGCTTTGAATGATTTTATAGAGAAAAGAAGGTGTACCCAATATCTTTAGTTTATAAAGTAAACCTGCATGCCATACTCGGTCGAAGGCTTGTGAGAGGATACGGCTTACGCGACCTAAGGCTTGCTTTACGAACTGTGTTAAGCCTTCTAATCGTGTCACAAAAATTGCTACCAGCAGGAAGGGCTGAAATATTGAGGTGGACTTGATTGTATTGAAGCGTGGAACCGAAAAGTTAATTGAATGGATCGGGGAATGTCTCATCTTGTAGATTATTGTGTGAAAAACATTTCTTTGAGGCCTTTGGCTTTTAGCCTCAAAATTTTACTTTTTAAGGCTCCAAAACGCTTTGTTTATGAGTTATTTGCCGATATAGATTGATACGTGATGCGGGCTGCATTTTACATGAATATTTCGATGCGTTTTTTAAAGAAATCATCAATTTTTTAAAGTCAGAGTGAAATTCGTCAAGTCTCCGTGAAATTCTCTTTCTTTAGAGCCCTCATTTATAAAGATTGGTTGCGTGTGAGAGCCGGAACGCAAAGGTTTACTACTGAAATAATACAGGAGACGATAGACACTGCAAATTATGTCCGCAGTGCCGTGGTGGAACAAATTAATTTAAAAATAGGATTAGCAACGAATGCTTAGCTAGCAGATATTTTATTTGTTTTTTCGATGTGTTAAGTTCGCGGGTAGGCGCACATCTGTTGTGCTGTTTAAGGAAAAAGTATCTCTAGATGCCAGGGTAGCTGTAGATGATAGTCACATATAGATGTTAGAAGGAACGCAGAAGCATCCAGTAGATGACATCGGGTCCAGCCCAGCCGAGTGAAGATTGGAAAACGACGTGGAAGCCCAGGTTGGTTTCTTCGGGGCGACATCCAGACGAACAACAAGAGAGCTCAGGGGTATTTTACTTGCTAACGATCGTTCACATTCAATTTAAAGGTCATGACCCCAAATAATAATATTATTGTTACACTGATAAATAGGAATTTCGAAACGAAATCAGTCAAATACTTGAATAAATAATGTTCTGTTTTTCAAACAGAAGATTATTTATTATTAATTAATTATTATTGTGCAACATAGCACGTAAGTATATAATCTACAGTTATAAATGATTAGATTCTAGTTTAAAATAACTTCAAAGTAATGTGATTACTACTTAGCACAACGTGTCCTTAATGTGGAAATGAAGCCTTTCTTAGCGTGTTTTCAATTTTTAGAAGAATACTTTGAGTTAAATGTAAAGATTGAAAATTTTAACGAAGTTTGGTATCACAGTGATCTATATTGTGTGCCATTTTCAGATTTTTATCTGGTCCTCCAACAGCGATATTACAGTTGAAAATTTGGAAAAAAGTAAAAATTCCAATTTTAAGACGATGTAACTTTCAAATGGTACGTTATTTCTTCGTAATCGCCTAATACGTGTTGTATAATGTGTATTTGTATAATGTGTAATATTTCCTATCGTCTAATATGTGTGTATAATGGGTAAAAAAATAGAAAAAATCAAGGCAGTGATTCTATTCCTTCTTTGAAAAATTACTCTCTGAAAATCGAATTTCGTTCATCCGCGTTCTATAGATTTGGTTGCAAATATTTTCCAAATAAAAGCATAGAAGTTAGGTAAATAAAACTTCGATTTGAAGGCCAGAGTATACTGAATCCAAAGCCTTTTATTCTAGAATGCTAGAACAACCAGAAGCTGAGTAATTTAGAGAAGAGAAAATAGTATTTTAGAATAGTAATTCAGAGAAGAGTAAACCAGGTATAATAAAAATATTAAAGATGACTTTTGAAGAGCCAAAACATAAGGAAGTTTATGTACAAGGTAAGAAAGTTTGATTTTTTTGAGATGATCGAGCGACCAGTGTTGGACCTCTTAATATGGTTTGATCTGTAATTATTATCATTTATTATACATCAATTATAAGTTTCCAAAACGTTTACAATTTAACTAATGGTGCTACAGAATGGCACAGACTTACCCGTATTAATTTTCTATTTCCTTTGGCCTCGGCTAGCTATTCGGACTTGCCACATATTCCTGCCTGCTGCCATCTATCGCCGCACAAAGCACATTTTTTACCTTTCGTTAATTTTTCCCTTTCCTAATAGTTGAATAAAAATATTATTTTAATAATATTAAAGAACAGTAAAACCTCGTCCTAAATAGCAGTTCATTCATTAAAGAAAGCTTCATTAAAGAAAGACCTTAAAGAAATAACTAATTTTGAAGAATAAATTTCATTTGAAGGAAAAATGGCTATCTTTAATTTTGTGGTCGTAGGAAGACGCCGAAAAAATTGAATTTTTTCAATTTTCAAAAATCAGGGTTTTTAACCAACGTGAAACCTGTGCCATTCTCTTCAACAACCTTCACACTATCTAACAACAAAATTTAGCCAAAATTGTTGGCGCCATTTTTTTAATTTTGAAAATGTTCCAGGGGCTTCATGTAAAGTACCCTCCAAAATTAATCAAATACAAGGGACCACAAAACCAGTCAGATTAATCGGCGAATTTCAATTTTGGAGAAAATAGGCTGAACGGTTTATTCGCTGGCGTTGTTTACAGACAGGCAGACAGACGTGTTGCTTTCAATCAGTTTTTCGGTATCAAGGACCCACAAAATAGGGGTTCTGACTGCACCACGTGTTAGGGGATTTTTTTTCTTAATTTAGAAACTGGATTTATACTATTTCGTTATCAGGGCCCGGCAATGAATTTTTTTCTGCCGAAAATCCGCTGTCTTTTCGCGCAGTATTACATAACTTTCCCTATACTACGTATATACTCCATATTTAATACGTGTTCGAGAAAGTAAAAATTAACAAAATGTCAAAAAATGTACTTTGGGCGGCGACAGCTGGCAGCTGGCAAGAGAATATGGCAAGTCCGAATAGCTAGCCGAAAGGAAATAACTAATACGGGAAAGTTTATGCTATTCTGTAGCACCACTAGATTGTTCTTGAGCACTACGCATGTAACATTTGGACAACTATTTTATGTGGGTCACTTTTGCTGCTGCAAGCCACTGGTTTCTATTCATTTTCTACCACTACCCCATCATTTCCGTATCTTTCTTTTCAGTGTGTTGATGAGGATAAAGTCACATACGAAATTCTTCATTACCGAATAAACTACTGAACAAAAATAAAACATTACACTTGTTAAGGATACTCGCAAAAGTTAATTATGGAAAATTAGACGCGTTGGCTACGCTCAAAACGCACGTAAACAATCAAGAAATCGCGTGCCCCAGAGGGAAACTCGATGCGCCTGTCGCGTCGGGGACGGCTAGCGAGGGCGGCTAAGCGGCACTTGACAGCGGTTAACGACTCCGCGGAGCCCAGACAATAGCATGCACACACGCGTGGCGCAAGAAGCGCGAGGACCTGCCGGCGGCGGCACCCGGCAGTGTGCGGCGCAATTACGACGCGACGCGTAGACGTTTTTACGCGCCCCTTAATGAGCGAGGCGCTCGCCGTGCATGCGCCGTCGCCCGCTCCGCACCACGCCGCGGCGCACCGCTCCGCACGGCCCTCCGCCCCGGCGGCTCCATGGGGCGACCCCGCCTCGTGGAATTAAAAAAAGAAGAAGAAAGAAGCAAGTGAACGGACATTACTTAGTATTAAGAAAAATATAGTTTGTTGATGTTAGGTATGGTAAAGAGCTACGTAATAACTGTTAAATTGATACGTTGATTAGTGATTCCGGTTACTGTCATTAGTCCCATAGGTAAAGTGCATGTTTTCCCCTCGGGAGGTGGCGGTGATCTTTCCCCGGTTGTTGTTATTGTTGTTTGTTTGTTCGTTATTCCGGGTGCGTCAACAATAGAGGTCATTAGTCCCGTAAGTGTAGTGCGTGTTTTTTCATCGCGATGTTGCGGTGATCTTTCCTCACTGGATGGCGAGATCCGACACCGACCTACCGTTGACTAACGGGGTTTCTCAACGAGGTATCTCCCACTAGCGAGGCACTGCCCCAGCCGGGACAAGCTCTAAGCTCTCGACCGATCTCCCGGCGTGTAGTGCATGTTAGTGTGTATGTGTGTGTGTGTGTGTGTGTGTAAGAGGTGAGGATAGGACAAGGAAGAGGAAGGAAAGATCTCACGCGATCCGTGGCCCGTTTCTTATGGTACTGCTCGGGCATTCGCCTGGTGTTGATCGGAGAAACCACTGAAATCAGAGCAGCCGGCCGCTAGAATCTCCTCCAGACAGCGACTGAATTCGATCTAGCTGACAAGCCAGCCTCGAAAATCTCGCCGAGGCGTCGCGACGTCGGGACTCGAACCTAGGATCTCCCGGTCCCGCTGTGACATCAGTTGATGCACTGAGCCATCTCTCCCGGTCATTCTCCGGGGGCTGGCGAGATCCGACGCTGACCTACGTCGGCTTGCGGGGCTTTTCCTCAACTAGGAATCTCCAAACAGCGTGGAACCGCCCCAGCCGGGGTAGGCTCTAAGCTCCCGAGTCTCCCGACAAGCGTGATAGTACGTGAGTGGAAGTGTATGTGAGTGGTGACGATAAGACCACGAAGAGGAAGGAAACATCGCGCGCGATCCGCGACCCTTTTGTTACGGTACTGATCCGGCATTCGCCTTGTATTGATCGGAGAAACAACGAAATACTACCCATCACAGCAGCCGGCCGCTAAAATTCTCCTCCAGACAATAGCTGAATTCAACCTGGCTGAGAAGCTAGTATCGAAAATCCTGCCAACTCCTGGACACAAACCCTAGGACCTCTCGGTCAGAGGCACTACATGGAAATTGGTTGATGCCCTGAGGCTTCATTGCTTGTAATTTTCTTCAAGTTAGGTACGCCAAAATGCTATATATTAACTGTTAAATTAGATTTACTTATTCAGAAAAGCCCCTTCCTCTAGTTGCTTATGCCATAAGCGACATAGCGCAAAGTATCCAAATCATGAAAATAAATTCCCATCTCCACAGGGATACTTTAAGTTGAAACTGAACAAACACACACACACACACAAACTCAATTCCGCCTGCCAGTCACAGTCTCAGAATCAATCCCGGCAGCTACCGCCTTCGCTTGCAATGCTGCCGCTTCCTTCAACACTGTCTCTACCCCTTCTTCCGATCTCGTGTGACGTATCCAGATTTTCTAAAGTTACCGCTGTCGCTACGTGTGTATCTCAACTTCCATTGCGTTTTGATTTGATTACCATTGTCGTCTCTTCCTCCTCCACCTCTGGTTTCACTTTTACCTCCGTCGTTCTCATAGTCGCCGACTCCATCCCCTCCTTTTTCTTTTTTGCCTCCGCCTTCTACTACCACCCCATTTCTTCTACCTTCACTTCCGCTTTGGCCTAATACTTTGGGTTCACGTCCGCTCCAGCCTTGTAATTCATTTGCGCTTCGCCGTCATCCCCTATCTTCGCCTTCATCTTTGCCACTGCTTCTACAGGGCTTAGCCGTGCATTGCCTCCATAACCATGATTGTTGGCGCTCCCTACGCCTGCATCTGCACCTTCCTCTTCCCTCCTACACTTTTTAGCCATCTTCCGTTCCCCTTACTTTCTGTCAGATTTCGCATCCGTCTCCACCGTCAAACTTATCTACTTTTCGAAGTCTAAAATCGCGATTGTAACATAATCACTTTTTTTCGCAAGTTAATCTTCGAACCCTCTACAGCCCTGCTTTGCTAATGTTTCTAATCCTCTAGCATCCCCTCAACTAACACTACCCCCCATCGTCTACATCACCACTTTCAAGTCCATCACCCCCGCGGACGGGGCTTCGGTCATGTGTTGTGGTTCCACATAGGGAATTGTAATCTTCTGGCCGGGTGTCCAGATTGCCGATGATACACTTAGGCGTGGTATCCACTCAAACATACCGAAAGATCGTACCGTAGAGAGGCTTGTGAACAGAGGCGATTGGGGGCTTCGTGTACCTGGATGTAACAATCCAGGTGACCCCCCGTCGGCTTCGTTGTGGCAGTGCCCGACTCTCGTGGGTATTGAGAAGGGACTTGTCCAAAATGCACTGAACGGTGTAAACAGCTCCGATACCAACCCGGAAAGTTGGTAGTCTCGCCCTGGCGAGATGACTTCACGCCAGCGATGGGTGTATGTGCGCGTTTGGCGTTTCTGCATCGCGTTCCGACATATGAGAATTCCAGCCATTGTGTTCTTGTACCCCTGCGGGCGGGATGGATAAGACCTTGTTCAGGTGCCCACCTTGGGGGAATAACCCCCCCCTGGTAAATTACAAATGTGTGGACTGGTAGCCCACATAGAGTTTCACTCACCAAATCCCAACATCTCCCTTCAATCGCCTGAAATGGGTTTATCTTGCCCCTGTCTTTTGCCCCACTCCCACTTCTCCATTTTCTGCAATCCTCACCTCGCATTTTCTGCAGCACTATCGTCATTATTTTCACTTTTGCCTTCGGCTCCTTCTCAACCTCAGCCTTCCGATCCACCTCCATCTTTAAGTCTTCTCAGTGGCAAAAGTAGCTCAGAGCTGAATTGATACCACTGCAGTGCCTCTGAGCGAGACATTCTAGGGTTCGAATCACGACGGCGGCGTGATTTTCGACACTGGCTTGCCAGCTGGATCGAATTCAGTCCCTGTCTGGAGAAGAATTCTAGTGTCTAGCTTCTCTGATTCGTAGTTTTCCGTGGTTTCTTCGATCAATACCAAGCGAATGCCAGAGCAGTACCCTAACAAACGAGCCACGGACCGCGTGCGATCTTCCCTTCCTCTTCCTTGACCTTCCCTCATCTCTAACTTATCCACACTCTAATAGCATTTACTACACTACCACAGTTATCGAGCGACCAGTCGGGAGCTTAGAGCTTGTTCCGGCCGGGGTGGCGCTTCCTGCTCGGACTTACCTGGTTGGGGAAAACCCTGCAAGCCGACAGCTAGGTCGGCGCCGGATATCACCATTCAGCGGGGAAATATCACCTCACCTCCAAAGGAAAGCATGCACAACACGGGACTAATGACCTTAGCGGTTGACGCGCTCGAGGTCATTAAACAATCAATTAAACCTTCTCTGTGCACCCCTGTCTCCGTCACCGCTGAAGACCTCGTGCACGCGCTTCTTTATCCATCTCCATTCTACCTCCGCAGCTATCACGGTACCTCCACGCCCGGTCGCCGGCGCCGTCAAAAAAAATCGTTTACGTCTCGCCGTCGCTTTTGCGTCGCGGGAATGCGCGCCTTATTCAATATCAACATTGTTACCGCGGCGACGCACATGCCCCGTAATTAACGTTTTTGCTGCGCGCTTTGCCGACCCACGGGAGCTTACGCAGAGGCACCGCTGCAACGTGTGTGGGTTCTCGGGGTTAAAATTTGATAATGAGTAACGCAGTGAAGAAAAGAAAAGATGGGATGGTACCGTAGCGAGATAAGTCGTACTCTCACAAATGTTTTTATGGCTTCTTTTTCTGGGAGAATTCATGTACTTGAACGAGTGTAACCTTTCGTTCTTCTTGAAGCGTATTTTGAACACACTGAGTAATAAACTTTGGAGTCACTCAAATAATGAATAAAGTGGTCTTGAAACTAGAAATGCATTTCGAGTCAATTATGTCAATGTTGCTTTTTGAAAAACCTTTTGTGCATATAAGATAGTATCTGTCCCTTACATTCACAAATAAAAACATGAGTCACGAGTAATTAAACGACCACTACAGCATTTCCAGTGAATAAGAGAAATGAAGAAGCAAAAGCTAAATAATGATAAAAAGGTAAAAAAAAAGAAAGAAATTTTTTCGACAGCTGACACATAATGATTTCATATGAACGTATTCTGACTGTACAACTTACCATTTCTTAGTAGTACCTACCCAGTACATTCAATTTAACATGTAGCGATAAATACAGATTGCAACATGATTGCTGCTATATGATGTCTACTTTGCGTATAATTTGGGGACACTTCTTGAAGACACTTCTCTATGAGAGGGTATTTTTCAATGTACTATTATTTTCAGTATCAGAAATGCATCAAAAAAGTGTTGAAGTAGATCTAATAATGAACAAATACAAGTAAATGACGTATTCAGTAAAATGTATATTTGTAAAATTATAGGAAACAAAACCATTAGCTAGGTGAATGAATACACTTTCCTTGATCAAACACTTTCAGTAAACAAGATCATTCGGTGTCTTTCGATGCGCCTCGGTCTCCTGGCGGTAAACTGATAATTTGTTTTCGAATCCAGCCAGAAGATTCTAAGAAATTTCCAAAAATGTTTGTGCACGTTTTAGCACTGAAAATAGCGAAGTAAAAAGAACGCCCAGGTTGGAGAAAATTTTGGCCGACGTTCATATTTAAAGGCCGACATGTCAACAGAAAATGCAAGTTCCAACTCTCAGAGAACGGTGCATTTCAGATATTATTAGTGGAGTTCAACTCGGATTTTTTTACACAACAAGATATGAAATCTCTAAGGATTTGCTAAAAAAATGCAGAGGAAAATCCTAAAGATTGAATTGAGAGATCAAGAGAAGAATGAACTATACTTAACTTTTTATAACGTAGCGCGTCAAGGCCGTCACGTTGGAAAATGTCACGGCATTTCGGGTCTTTCTCGGTCGTGGCTCTAGATGTCGCATGAACGCGACCGTACAAAGTAAGTGTTTGATAAGGATGCGATCATGCAACATCTAGCGGCACGGCCGAGAAAGACGCGAAATGCCTTGATATTCCAGAGTGAAGACGGGAATTGACGCGCCTCGTTATAAAAGTCGAAGTACAGAGCTGCTACAGAATGGCACAGACTTTCTCGCAATAGATTCTTAAGCTGTTTAGTCTGTATATCGGTTTTCCCCACCTCCTCCCCCAGCTGATTCGTGACACATTCCAATATTTCCTGTCATTTTTTAACTTGCATATTAAAATGAGCAATTCTTTACTTTCCCGCCATTATTTCAGATAAAATCCGAAAAAAAGGAATTATTGTGATCGTGCACCGGAAAACAGCAAGTTCTCGGATTACTGCAGGGCCCACTAACGAAAAAGTGAATAAAGCTTGCTCCCATCCCAATAACTGCGAGTACTTCTTGAGTAACTGCGAGTGTGCATGTATCTTCGTGCGTGTGTGTGTGTGTGTGTGTGTGTGTGTGTGTGTTGCGCGCTTGCGGATCCACACCACACCACTTCCCGAGCACCAATCGAGACATATGCGGTGTCATTCGACGCGTCTCTGTCTCCCGATGGGAAACTGATAATTTTTTTTCGGATCCGGCCAGAAGATTCTAAGGAATTTCCAAAAGCGTGTTTTCGCACATCTTGGCACTGCGATCTTAGTGGGTAGAAGGAGAATTAAACCAATGCCACCTAAATAGATCTATGTACGTGGCGTTGATTAAACTCCAGTGCACAGAGGATATTATCGTTCCACGACGCCATCACTGCCTTCTACGAGGATGGCAATACTGTTCTGGAACATGTGAAACACGCGCCAGAACTGTCAATATACTTCGATTTTTCAAAAGTGCCTTCTAAGGTCACGCACGAAAAAGAGAAAGGGAAGGCAGACTTCAATAGGGAGTTGCCACGTCAATACGTGTAGTGAGCATTATTTTGCTATTTTATAATAATTAAATGTAGCTAAATATAGGTATATTTAATTATATAATTATTAAAAATAGTTAAATATATCTATTTTTAAAATTTTGTTTAACAATTCTTTTCTCTAATACGGCACCATTTTTTTTCTTTAAACTCTTTCCTCGTTTGTATCAAAGGGGTAAAAATATGGTGCCAGTTCCTTAGTGCCGTGGCTTTGGTAAGTGTGTTGCATGCTTGTTAGAATACTTTGATCTGTTGGGAAAATGAAAATTATTTTTTTGAATAATTTTGTTATATTTTTAGTTTTTTCCTGAGATCTTTTGAGAACTATAGAATTCTATGACCGCTATTGAAAACAAAATATTTCGACTTTTTGCCGCATCCCGGTTTTTGCTTTTGAATATATATTTTTGTGTTTTTTTTATTTTTGCAGTTATTTTTTCGAAACTTTCTGAGAACGTTGGATTTCATTGTTTGCGACCAAGAACTGTCAATATATTTATGATTTTCAAACTTCACTCCGCCAACCTCACATCCCTGAAAAATGGTAGAGAAGAAAGCAAATATGTATTTGCGTGGAGGGGTGGAATAAACAATGTATAGATATGCTAGAACGTTCAGTTGAGAGGTTAATAAAGAAGGGGACAAACTTATCGAAGTTCAACGTGATAAAATGAGGGGGGAAGACACGATAGATAACAGTCGTTACGAAAATGACGTTTACACACATCACATATTGGCATTATTCTTCGAACAATTGACACCAGAAGAAAGGCACTATGGTTACTTTCAAAAGGATTCGGCAACTGCTCACACTGCTTTTCGATCCATGCACTTTTTAAATAATGTTTATTGCGACGATCGTATAATTAGTCGTGGGTTATGGCCTCATAGATCACTTGATCTATCTCCTTGTCATTTTTTCCTGTGAAGGGTACTTGAAAGATCAGGTGTATGCAGAAAACCCGCATTCGGAGTAAGAGCTCCGGCGCTCTATTGAAGAGATAATCGCAGCAATTCCTCGAGACTACTTCAAAGAGCAAATCAGAATGTGTTTCGGAGGTGCCAAGAATGCATTCGAGCCGAAGGACACCACTTTCAGCATCTTCTTTAAGGTATATTAAGCGGCGCAGCGATAGCACGGGAGTTGAATCAGCGGTTTGCCGGGCGAATGAGCCCTCGACTGCCCGGGCGACGCGGCAGGAATCTTCGGCGAACGATAAAAAAGGAGGCCCAAAATGTAGAAATTTACGAAGAGAATGGAATAATGATATTAAGGGAAAGAGGTATGACAATATTAAAAATCATACAGGAAAGAGGTAAGGGCAAGATATGTACGAGAAGATAATGCTATCTAGATATACTGAAATGTACAAGGAGATAGGGCGTTAGGATGGCCAACTTAAGATGAACTAGGAAAAGAAATAGTAGGATAAGAATGGCTAGTTTTATGACAGACAATGAGGAAAGTACGAATTAATGGGAGGAAGCGGGGAAAATATTGGAGAAAATGTGGAGTCTGAAGAAACTTAGAAGCATATAATAGAAGGGTGTATTGGAGAAAGGGTGGAAAGGAAAGGTAAGAGAAACTACTGCGAAGAGCGGATGGATATTTTACATGACGATGTGAGAGGTGAAAATGGACGATGAGTTTAGAAAAGGGAGAAGAAAAAAGTGAGAAGAGAAAAGAAGCAAGGAAAGAAGGATGTTTCCAAGTTGGAGGGAATTTTATTGAATTAAATGAAATTATAAATACAAGTGCTTTATAATAATTAGATATAATAATTTGTAGTATTGAATGTTTATGCAGTTGAAACAAATATATTTGATGGAGACAAAAAAATATTAACAAACAAAACAGACAAGTCCCAATATCAGTACCAGAAGATGTAAAATAAAAACTATGGAATTAAAGTGTATATTTTTACTTTCTCGCTCGCGCTGCGGCGGTAGAGAGAAAGTTATGTACTGCTGCGCGAAAAAATGGCGAATTTAGGCAGAAATTCGTCATTTCTTATTAACGGGCCCTGGTTACTAAAACCTGGATTAATTCAATTGCTAAATTCAGAAAAAATCTCTAACACGTAATGTAGCCAGAATTCCTGTTTTGTGGGTCCTTGATAGTGAAAAATTGATTGACGGCAAAGCGTGTCCTTCCGTCTGTCTGTGAACAACATTATTGGCTAAACCGTTCAGCCGATTTCCTCCATAACTGATAATCCCCGATCGATCTGGCTGATGTCATGACCCCTTGAATTAGAAACCGACATTTTAATTTTAGGAGGTACTTTACATTAAGCTCCAGGGATATTTTCAAAATAAAAAAAAATAGCGCCATCGATTTTAATTAAATTTTGTGATTGGATTGTCTAAAGGACGTTTCAGAGAATGGCGCAGGTCTCATGTTGCTTGATCACTCTGATTTTAAAAAAATTGAAAAAATTTAATTTTTTTTCGGTGTCTTCCTACAACAACAATTATGAAGATACAATTTTTTCTTAATGAAATGTGTGAATCAAAAACATCTTCAAATAAGGTCATGTTGAATTTTGCGAAAATATGAGGAATCTGTGAGTAATTGGGCGACAAAATAGTCGACCGCTCCCAATTTACTGAGCATCCTAAACGTAAAATGAATACTAAGGCTAAGAAGTTGGATGCTACGTAAGTTAGAATTTGTATATTATTTTACATTTGTTTGTTCGTTTCTTCTTCGAGCTTTTGTTATTAGTTTTAAAACTAATCTTTTAGAAATTATTCAACACCTATTTTAAATTGCGTCCTTTAATTGAGTTAAATGTGAAAAGGAATAGATGAATTGGCTTTTTTTAATAAGATGTGGGAATAAAAAGTGCATATAATGTGAGAATATAAAAGTGAGAATAATGCATGTAAAAACCCAATAATTTTGATGTATATAAAATATTATATTTAATTATTATATTTTTTATTTTAATTTCCTTCTTAGCAGTATCAACAATGCTTTCGGCAAAATGTATATCCCATATAAATAAGAGGTCATTGTTGCTTGTAACCCATTTTTGTAACGCTGATAACAGAAAACCATAATGACTGATGCGTTTTCTTTCGCATTAATATAAACTAATAGTTTTATTTACTGCTAAAATGTTTTATTTACTGCATCGTGCACCGTTGGTATTCGCATGATTTGCGTAAACTCGCGTACTTTTCGCGCAATTTTGCTTGAAAATACGGGCGAGAGAGTACTTGTTGTTTTAGCACCACTAGTATAATTACACTACGTTTAACGTAATTGAAGTGACTGAAACACTGTGAAACAAACTGTTTTCTACAGAACTATAAATTGTACTAATTTCTAAAGGGGTAGTAATATGGTGATATATCATTCTGACTATCACAAATACGGATAAACATGTAAATGAAAGTTGTAATAAGATGACTGTAGGCTTATAAAGGTACCGATGAAATTTAATACATCCCATGAAGAATTTGTTAAAATACATCTCCTTAAGACGGCAACGAATCAAAATACCTTATGTGGTCAGCTTGTCTCCATATTTCATTAATGTCATATTTAATAACTGGAATTAAAAATGATTAAGTAGGTAATTTTCCAATATGTATTACGAAATGAGTATAAAGAAATGATAAAGACGGCTTTGGAAAAGTTACGTATCAATACAATTTCAGATTTAAATTCCTTTTTTGAATGCATTTTCGAAATGGACCGCCATCCAAAAATGGTTAATTGTGCACTAGGGCTAATGGCACCCAAAGGGTAGTACTGTATCTATCTATTGAACAGGAATTACTCTGATTATTAGTAAATTTTAGAAAAAAATCTTTCTTCAAAATCCACCGATACATACAGTGCATTGAAGTGGTCGTGAAGAAAATACTCAATGTATCTCTGTATTCATTATAGAGAGATGTAGCGAAAGCGAATGTGGCACGAAAGAATTCACAGTTGTTTTGTATATGTTGATCCTATCAATCTGAGGGGAAGTGGTTTGTATTGAAATAAAATTCGTTGTCTAATTTGTGGTTCGTCAAAGTTTTATACTGACTTCGAAACTTATAATGTGTCAGAAACACAATGTGTCATGGAAAAAATATACTTTTACTCAGTAAGTCTTGGTCTAGTTATACAACAAAACAAATAGCAAGTACGTAATACTGAAACGAGAATTCTTACTTAAAATCATTCAAGACCAGAACAAATCCACTTATCTCAGACTCTCTGTAACAAATAAACTAGTAGTACTAGAGAATGGCGCAGACTTTCTCGTTCTAAAGTTTTCTAATTTCCTTGATGTGGCTAGCTTTACGGTCTTTCCCCATTCTCTTGGCGGCCCTAAATACATCTTTTTAAAATTTTCTCACTTTTTCGGTTTCATAATGATAAATTCGAAATTTTACTTTTAAAAAATTAAAGAGGAGTAAAACAGCAACTTTTTAGAAAATAAAGAATAAATATTTAATGGTATTTGTATCAACGGATTTTGACTGAGGTGGTACCCCCATTATCCCATAACAATTTTATGATCATCAAACAATATTTCATGAAGATTTTATTACATTTTTGCTGGTCCGGCGCTTCTCGATATTACCTCACCAGCTCAGAGACGTTTAGAATCTGCAACTAAATGTGAATGAGAGGGACAGAGAGAGACAGAGGGACATACCGAGACGGTCATACTGAGATAGGGACAGAGAAAAACGGACAAAGAGAGAGAGGGGGAGAGAAAGACAGAGAGAAAGGGAGATGTGAAAGGAAAGAGGGAGATGAAGGGCTGAACAACGACTGCGGGGTTCCGCTAGTATATATAATAACAAATATGTTTATTTTGTAACAAAAATCTATCATGTCCCCCCCCCCACTAAATGATAAGCTGGATCCGCCTCTGGGCCTACACAGGGCGTAAATATTAGTTTAAATTATACACTGCCTTAAAGACCTCAGTCACCTTAATTTTGTAAGGTGACAAAAAATGCGGTGAACTATGTTACCGCGTACAAAATCGTCGAAAAAATTACATAAACGTTTTTTAAACACAGGAGTTTCTGGAAAAGATATCGATCTATAAAAACATCGATTTTAATATATGTATATCGATGTTTCTGGTGGAATATATCGATGTTTTTAAAAACATCAATGTTTTATTGCCACCACTTGCTGGTAGGCGCTGGCCCAAGTCTGTACGCCCTCCATCATCTCACGGGCAGCGTCCAGTCGCCAATCAGCCGTCGCTGACCGGCAGGTGTCGCGCATCGGGCCGCCGCCGACGAGGACGTCCCTCTTCCGGCGGGCGCGGGCGACGGCGGACGGAGGGGCGTCACGTGACACGAGCGCCCATGTGGCGGCGGCGGCGGCGGCAGGCGGAGCGCGAGCGCTAGCGGCACAGTCGCGCGCGGGACGCGGCCCCATGCGCACACGAGCGGAGCGCTAGCGCCCGGCCACGTGACCGCTCACCGCCTGGCGGACGACGTCGCGATCGGCATCGGAGGTGCACCGGAGCGTTGCGGAAGGGGTTGTTTTCGTGTGTAACGAGTGGGTGCGGTGCGGGAGCGCGAGGTTGACGGTGGTGTTCGCCTTGGGCCACGCCCACCCGGCGGTGAGGCGGCGGCGGCGACCGCGCGAGGTGCTTATCGGTCCGCTGAGCGGCGGCGGCGGCGCGGGCGGCGCCGTGTGATAAGGAGAGGAGCGCGATGCGCCGGCGCCGGCCGCCACAGCATCGCCACCCGCGCACGCTCACTCCCACGCACAGCGCGCGCCGCGCCCGGGCGGCGGCTGCGGCGGCGGGGGCGGCCACGCCGCGCCGCTGAGGACGACGGCCACCGGCCGCCGGCTGCTGCAGCAACAGCAGCGACGACGCGAGAGAGAGAGGAAGAAGGAAGGCAGAAAGAGGAAAGGGAGAGGAGGAGGAGCAGCGAGCGAGGAAGTGCGGAGCTTCCGGCGACGCGCCATGGCGGCGCTGTGGGGGCTGCTGGTGCGCTGGGCGCCGCTGCTCATCGTGATGGGGGCGCTCATGCTACAGGTGGGTGCTTCCGACGCCGCGCGCGCCCTCCGCGCCTGTTGCTCGGCGCCTCTGCTCTCGCGATGGACGCTCACGGGACCAGGCGTTGCTTGTGCTTTGCGATATGCTCAATTTTGGAGGGATGAAATTGATTGCCCGTATTGGCTGTATTTCATTAGAAATGTTGTTCGTAAGGGTTGTGTATTTGTGACGTGCATTTTTGAAGGACTGCATTTTGGCAGCGATACGCGGAAGTGGCACCAGAACTATAAGCAACAGTTACCTTTTTTCCACTCTTCCTTTATTTTTCTCTTTAGTGTGTGTTGTCAGAATGGTATTGTATTGCAATTTTGATGGCCGTTCTTAGTTTTGTCACAGGGTGTTATTATAATTAGTTTTTAGTTTTGTCACTATTTCACGTCTCAAAGACTGTTCAACGTTGCCATTGTTCACAACGATGTAGAAAACAGTATTATTCTGTGATCAATCTTCACTTCGATAATTCATATTAATCTTTTAATACTTATGAATCTAGTGTCAATTATACTTACATATTGTACAAGAGTCGCGAATCAAATTAGAAGCAAAACATAATTTGCAAAGTATGTAATATATATTTGAAGAACTTGTGTTGTAACGATAAGCGAAGTCCCAAGCCACGAAATAAAAAATGGCCATTGAATTCCAATGACGGTTAGTACGAGTACATAACACAAGAAACAGGTATAATACAACTCTGAATGATTTCCACATATTAGTAATTACTTCCAATGTTATAGGAGGATTGTTTCGACGAAATTCTGACATTCAATAGATGGTTTTGACTTAATTAAGTCAGTATTAGCAATTGTAGAAAGCATTTTATTTTTATTACATCGATGATATAATGTTTTATCAACACTTGATTCTATTAGTTGTAACTTAGAATAAGAAATATGACATAAAATACGAACTGTAAGTGCCTGAAATAATGGCAATAGGTAGTTTACATTACAAATATATTCATTCTGATCAATTTTCCTCAATGTAAAGAGAACTTCTCGAAATCAAATCGTTATTCGATCAGATCACCTACGCTTGCTTATTTATACGAACGAACAGTGTTCAATGTTCATGTTTCATGTAATGTTCAGTGTAATGTAAAGTTCAGTGTTCATGTAATACAATAGTATGTGTAATATGATACATTAATATGAACAATACGATATAACTCGTGTTTCAAATGGTACAGCGCAAAAACATTGAACGTTTTCAACAGTATTTTTTTTTACTTTCAGTGTTTTTTTATTACTTTTTGAAGAACTTTTTCCAGTTTTTAGTCGATGCCTTGGTACGTTTACTACGATTATCTTTATTAACCCTCTAGTAGCATTACATATACTTGCATTCGTTGTGGTTCCAGACAAACTACACCGAAACGGCATTTCCATAGAAACGGGATACAATGCGCTCTGCTGCTTAGAACGCATCTTGAAGTGGCAATAACCACGCTTCCGTAATAACCGTAGTCCACTCTCTTGTAGGCATCGCTTGGAGGACAGACTGGTTCTCTTGTCCTTTGATGAGTAATTTCACGGAATGATAATATACACATAAGCAAGATTATATGCAACACACATGCAACACACACTTCAAAGCAAGGTCGAATAAACCTGCAACCAATTCACAGGTTTCCTCAGTCCCTCACGAGCTCAACATTACAAAACAAATCTCTTTACGAGCGCCGAACTGCAAGAAACACTCCGCAAACCCTCTTTCCGAACACCCGAGAACAAAAAACACTAAAACGCTTTCTCTGCTAAGTGACGACGATAGCGATCAAACGATCTCATTTTCTTCCGTCCCAGCGCCATCTCGCACCCGAAGGAGCGCGGCGACTTGGAAGTGGACTTCCAGATAGAAAACGTGAAAACCCTAATCGAAAAACAGGAGCCGGTAATTACAAGTAGCCGACGGCCTTACCGTGAGGGAGCCATCAAGCATCTCAGGTAGCTGATCTCGATTCCGGCGACTTTTTTTTTCCCCCTCTTGCTTTCCGCCGCCGCCGCCGCTTCGGCCGACCTCAGTCCTCCCGCGCGTCCTCATCCGCTCTCCGCCCCCGCTAGAGCGAGCGCTCCGCCAAGCCAGCCCCAGTGCTAATAACAGCTTGCGAGGACGCTGCCGCCGCGAAACCGTGAGGATATCGGAGCGGATAATTGCGGCTGCGGCGGCGTCCCATTGGCTAATCGTGGATATCCTCCCGGAGCCGCCCTCTCTTTCTCTTAGTGCTCCCGCCCCTTGACGTAGTATCGAGAGGGCCATCTGCGAGCGCCAGGTAACTGCGGCTAATCACAGGAGCCGCGCGCGCTCTCGCCCGAGAGGCAGGCGGCGAGAAGGACGCGACGGACGACCAAGGGAGAGCAGGACCCGAGAAACTTCTAGAAATGACTCAAATATCTGGTGCCGTGATGGCACTGGGGCGGACGGGATCGAGCGACATATTACGTAAGGGTGACCACGTTAAGTGTTACAGATCTGAATAATGAGTTTCCACCTTCCGCTATGCCAAGGAAAATTTATGGTACACAAAACAGATTTGCGATTTCGACGGAATTCTCTCGTCTCATATACCTCAATCCACCATTAGTGCATCGATCACTCGTCTTTGTCACTCAACGAATCATTTCCCATTCCTGATGTCTCATTAAAACTACTCGTACATATTCTTCGTGCAAAATAACTTTAGATCCTGAAGAGGAGACGAGTCATATTATTGGGGATGGAGTACCATATGGCAAAGCGGTCAGCGCGTTAAATTTCCCTCACAACCGCAGCCGCTCCGCATAGAATTTGTAGGTTTACGTGAAGTTTCTTTGAGGCTCTCCATTTCTCCCTCTCTAATGTTCCACTGCTACTCCATCGCCATACAAACATCTCATTAAATAATTTCCGATTCCTGGTATCTCGCTTAGAAATAAGTTGGTCAACATTACCACGTAACTATGGTAACTGAACGACTGAACTAACTTATCGGCACTACGAGATGTAAGTTGCTGCTGCAGATTCGAGAGAAAGAGAATCGATATTAATTCAAATGCAAATATTGTTGGTAAACACTCGTTAGAAATAAGTGAAGGTTGTGATTTAGACATGATCTAGGATACCAGAATTAAAAACGAGATGTGTAAAAGCTCGCACTTAATTGTATGTGAAAGTATAGTTGTATGTGATACGTTGTAGAAGCGTAGAAGTAAAAAATAGTATAACGTCAAAACGCACTTAATTGTATGTGAAAGTATAATTGTATGTGATACATTGTAGTAGTGTAGAAGTAAAAAATAGTATAACGTCAAAAAGATAGTGTAAAAGTCAAAAAATCAAAGAGAACGCCTCGTACAAGTTGACAAGATGAGATAAGAATGTTAAGAAGATAAATGCAGTGGATTAGAAGTACGCTTAGAGAGAAATCAGAAACTATATGTGACAATCATGATTAAAAGCTAGAATCATGAATGAGGACGTACGAATCTAAGTCGTCAATGTCTTAGAAACTCATATATGATTAGCAAATCAACAGAGAGAAACAATGCACATTTAAAAAACAATAGAAACAAACATCGAAAAGAATTGTGAGGAACATTCATGAAAAAAATATCAATACTTTTCTTCAGATTGAGAACCAACCACACTACGAGTAACACCAAAATTAATTTCGTCCCCCACAATCTTAAATCTAGTTAATTGTATATAGATGCACGTAAAGAAATATCTGTAATAAAATCAAGCAACCGAGCAGCCATTTATGGTCATAAGTTTTCCCCGATTAAATATTTTAAAGTCATATACTTATTTTTAACACACTAAGAAATCACAAGGCCTACCCCCAAAGTACGTTATTTGTGATTGCGAGCATCGCAATAAACCAAGGACGAGCGGGACGCCTCCGTCACCGAGAGCTGCGAGCCGAGGCAGCGCCGCACGACAGAGGCGGCCACCTGTTGCGAGGCGGTGCCGCCGCCCAACGGCCGCCCGGCCCGCCCCCGCTCGCCTCCGGGAGACACGGGTGGCTGGGGGCGGGACCGACGTGGGGGTGGGGGCGAGCGTGCGTCGTGACCGGACAGGGCGGGCGCTGCCGCCCCCGCCGACAGACTCGATTACAGGGTGACCCCCGCGAGCGCCCGCCCGCCAGCCAGCCGCCGCCCCCGCGACCTGCTCCGCCCCGCCCCCGCCACGACAGGATGCGCGGCTACAATTCGCTTCACGTTTCATTGGCTCCGCCGCTATAAAGCGAAACCGGACATGTAATCCCCACGCGAGTTATTTAAATCGCCAGAGTCCTTTCAATGTTGCATAATTACCCACTCGCTTTCGGACATGCCGTTCGTGGTGCAGTGCATTGCAAACGGAGTTTTTGTCTTGTCTCAGTCACCTTCGACTCTGCAGACATGCTTTGGGGTGGGACGTGATTCGACAGATTTTGCCACCTGCATCCCTGACACGGCCCTTAAAAAAAGAAGACCATCGAATTATCTACTCGAAAGCTCTTCTCCAGGCTGGGTACTACTTATGTGCGCAAAGTTTTTTCGCAGCTAACTCTCTTCAAAATATTTTTTTTTCTTTCATGATCCTCACACAGTGTAGCGAACAGTTTCACGTCATTTCTAGTAGGAATTATTTAAAATGTTTCATTCAATATTCCACCTAACTCGACAACAGATCGTTTGAATGTTTACTAAATATCACTGTTATCTTTCAAATAGACGCAATATTGTCGCTCTCAAGTAGTTGTACAGTTGTACCTCAAATCTCAATGTTTCCACCTAGAGTGTTTCAAAGATTCAACATCTGCTACTATTCAGCAAAACCACCTGATGCTCATTTACAAATAAAAAAAATAATTTAAAAAATTCAGTTTATTTCTCAACAATTCTCAGTTTCATGACCGTCAAATAAAATACACCTTCAGATAGAATAAAACTCCATCCCCTCCCCCTCAAATCTGATTCACAACGATACAGACCGTCCGGTTCACGGAAAGAAGCTTCCCTCCTCCCCATAGCACGGCCAAAGCCGCGAGGCGCGCAGTCGAGGGCAGCGGAAGAGCGCGGGCGTCCCGGGCCGTGGCGCCGCCCCGGTGTTTTGATAATTTTTTGCCGCCACGGGCTCCGCTGCGCGCCGGCTGGAACCAGCCGCCCGGTCGGCAGTGCTGGGCGGGCCGGGCCAGCAAGAAAACGGCAGCCACACAAATCTGGGAGGCGGAGTCAGCGGCGGCGCCGAGCACCTGGCGGCGCGGGCGGCTGTAAAATGCTAACCGCGCCCATAAACGCGCGAGGGAGCGCGTCCGCCCGCCCTCGCGCCCTCCGCCGCCGCCGCCGCCGCCGTCCCGCGCCGCGACGCCACGGCAACGCGCTCCCACGGCGCGCGGAGCTCCCTCCTCCGCCCCGAGCCGCCTATCGATTCTATTCCGCGTGGACAAAGGCACAAGCGCCAGCCTGGAGAGCCGAGGTCGCAAGGTCTGCATGGCCGTCGCCACGTCGGCTCGAAGAGTCGCGGGTTCGAATTCCGCCTGGGGCATGGGTGTTTGTGGGTGTCCGTATATCGTTACCGTTACCCCCAAAGTGGTTTACAGTAGTCGCTATATGACCTTAGAAGTTGAAAAGCAATCTTAAATACGTAAAAAGGCACGAACGCCAGCCTGGTCAGCCGAGGTCGCTAAGACTGAAGGGCGTGGCTACCTTGCCTCGAAGGGTCGCGGGTTCGAATCCCGCCCCGGGCATGAATGTTTGTGTGTGCGTTGATGTCCTTACGTTTTCCCCTACAGTTACCCCAATGTTAAAAATCACAGTGGTCACTATATGACCAAGCAGTTAAAATGTGACCTTAAATAAATATATATTTTTAAAAGGCACATACACGTTTCGGAGCATTGTGCGAGGGGAAGAGTGTTGAGCTGAATGGGGTAACAAAACTTTCACTGTGAATGCGCCAAAATTTTCATTGACAGATTTACCTCCTCCTTACCGCGTCGACTACCGACGGGCAAATTCCCTTCCATGGTTCAATGTTTTTTATTGGCATTTTGGAGCCCTTCATCTAGCAAGGTCATTGAGACCCACGTTTGATGATCTAAAAAGTAGACGACACTTCAATGAGGAGGCGAATGATGATGGATAAACTGAATGGTAAACAAAGCAAGCGGGTGAACCCCGAAGCAGTCTGCCGAGAGCTTTTCCACCGCAAATTCCACATAGATAAGCCGGGATCAAACTCGGGTCTGAGTGGCGGACCGAGTGATCTATGTCTAAGCTATTACGCCAATGAGCCTCGAGCCCAATCATAAAATGTGATGTCGCCACGCGTTTGGTGTCAAAGACAGTTGATGCTCTTGGAACACGGTTGCATCACAAGCATTGGGCCCCACGCGTATGGCATTAGCAGGCCAGTCCACAGCCCCAATAAGCCACGCTCGGAGAGCTTCGCCTGGAAAGCCAGGAGCGGCGAATGCTTCCCCGACGCTTCGACAGACACGCCACGCCACGCCACGCCACGCCACGCCACACCACGCCACTCCTTCAAGGCCGATGTCTGCGCGGTATTCCTTCAAAATTGCATCTGTCAGTAGTGTCAGAAAGCGCACAGTGACCACATGGCAAGTGTGGACCCTGGGAGTAATGATATTGGAATATTGAGAGGAGTTTGTATTCGATTCTAAACATTTAACTACATATTTAGAAAGACATTTTACGTACGGTTGTTTATGACAATTTATTGTTTCTCCTGTGAGTCACACAATACACATAAATTTGTTCCGTTTATCCAACTGTTATTCATTGTGTCCGTTGTTTTCCTTTCACATAGTCAATTTAGTCTTGAGACTGACGATGCCCTTCGTTCTGTGCCAATCAGGCAAGAATATCTGCACTGGCTCGGAGTACTTTATCGCTGAATCGTGATACCATGTAATACGAGTAGGAAACTCAAAGAAAACGACGATTGTAAGGATATATCATACAATGGATTGACGTACATGGATCAACGTCTAGCTTTACAAGCAGACCACAAACATATAATAATATATCATGCGTATTTTTTCCATCTCCAAAAAACTTCCGACCCCTTTCGCCACTAGCCCAGTAATGTTAAGTACACCTTTTAATGTATTGTGCGTGCATCTGAATTGGTTCCTTTTAACATGGAATATTGAAGAAGTGGAAGAAGTTTGCATTAATTTAATGCATTTGTGAATAGAAATGTCACCTACAATTGTATTCTTTACGTTTTTACTTACAGTTCGTAGTAATGAAAAAAAATTGTTGTTTATGTGTAGTGGGTGATACATTAAAAGTAGGTTAAACTTTCAAGTCTCATTTCCATGGCTACGAACTTATTTAATCGACATTAAAAAAAATATGTTCAGCGCTGAAACTCAAATTGTTGGCCATGTTCTCAACAAGAACTTCATATTTCTGAATAAAGTGGGTATCGGATAAGATCAGTAATTGAACAGTAAGTAAAGTTTCAAGCACTTTGATAGAATGAAAAGGAATGGTTCTAGAGACGGATGATTAATATGAGCCTAGTAAAATTATTATAATTTTATGTAACTTTCACATACGTTACGAGAAAGTATGTGCTATGTACGATAACTTGTTTTATTTTATTTTTATATTTATGTGAACTCGAGGTACTTTTGATCCCGAACGCTGCATTCACGACGAGATGGGTCTCCATCACACTACGGGCGGGCGAGGGTAGGCGGGCGAGCGAGCGAGCGAGCGAGGTGGGCGAGGGAGGGCGGGCGAGCGAGCGAGGGAAGTGAACTGTCGGGCGCGCGCGTCGCCCCGCGGGCGTGGCGGGCGCTGCGTCGGGGAGACGAATGGGCGCGCGGCCACAAGAGCTCACCCGGTCCCGCCCCCCCCCCCCGCCCGACCGCATCATCCCATCGCACCGCGCCGCGCCCTTCCCTGCTGCCCTCCGCAGCCGACTGAAATATCGCGCCAGCATCTCCGCTCCGTGGGTGGAGACTCCCGCACGCCCTCGCGCGTCTTTTGCCATGGTTGTCAACTTTCTTAAATACGAGAGGCGTAGCACGCCGCAGCGCTCAGCCACACTCAGGGTTCAGAAATGCTTTATCTGTGAAGTCGATCTGAAGGTACATGCCATCATATTCTGTTACTGGATTTAACGCTGAACGATTGACACAAATGTTCTTTTAAAAACATTAAATTGATAGAAATGCACATATAACTGCATGTGCGTTAAAGTGGTAGGTAAAGTTTAATTTTTGTCTCGTGAAGAATAAAAAACACACTTTTTATAAAGTACTTGCATATTCACGTAATATATGATTCAAAACCGATATTGAAAAGTAAAACTCAGATAACACATTTCTTCTAAATAAATGAATAAATACATTTTACAAGGCAACAATAATTTCTGTATTTCGTTCCATTTTACATAGGAGAAAAGAAAAGTTTCGCCAAAAATAATCTGCCTCACTCGTTTCCCGCGCACACTTTGCTACGTTTCTGCTTTTAACAATTCAGAAAACTATTATGATATTAGGTCCGTTCTTGCTGTTCTCATGATCTTCCATAAAAAAGATGAATTTTCAATGAACGTTTCCTGTGGGTAGGTGAAGTAAAATCTCCCGAAAGCCATGGAAGGGAACGACCTCTGCAGTCTGAAAGGACGCCTTCAACAATCCCAGAGATTGAATAACAAGCACCTGCGCATGCGGCGTCACGCACGCCATACGCAAGTCAAATGTTCTTTCCTGAGAGCCAAGTATTCGGGTCTTGGAAAGGCCCTCTTCGTGTTGTCTTCGGGTTTCACTTCGGATCACTCATTCTACATTCGTAGTGATCAATGCGCCGCACAGAAAGTAAAATCTTAGTAATATCACATTTCTACAAAACGTTGTGCTGAGGCGTTGGAGCTGGCATGTCGCCTGACTTATCTTAACAGTTTTTCTGACTTAAAATCGGAAACTATAAAACATTCCCTCACACTGAGAACATAAAACTATAAATACTCTTAGACTACAATACAAATGGTATCGTGTGCAAAAAAAGAATCTGTAATGACCCGAACAAACGGGTAAACATAAAAAGAACCCTCCCCGATGCCAATCTTACCAACGTGGAAGACAATGTAAAGATTGCTACAGTGAAGACACATTACAGCACTAGCAATGATGACATAGACAAAAAGTCCAGATTAACAAGTAATATAAATCCACAAGGTGGCACGACGGGCAATGCAGCAGACAGTCACCATTTTCCAAAACAAAGTTCACAATTAATCTCCTTGCTAAAGAAGGCCCTCCTAATGCAGTAACACAATTTACGAGCAATATGCATGACTGCATGGTCAATAATTACTAACTTGACTCTCACTTTTCTTATTTTGTGAATGAAATTGCCGTGGAGGCGGGCGTATAAGAGGGGTGGAGACGCGTCGGTGGGAGACATGGCAGCGGATCCTCGGGAAACGTGGTCTGTTAGAGAGGTCCCATAACTGAACGGCGGGAGAGGTGGACAGAATGAGAAGGTGACGGTAGATGTGAAGAGCTGGCAAATTGGACGACGGAAGATATAGCCACTTGGAGTAGAAGGAGGCGGGGAAAGACGATGGCGGTGAGTGGGGGTGGGAGGGTTTGATGCGGGCGGTAGTATATTTGGGAGGCAGGAGAGATTGGCAGAGGAAGAGATGAACTGCGGAGGAGAGTAGCGATGGAATACATGGTCAGTATGAGATGTGAGAAGGAGAGGTGAAGAGCGAGTAGGGTGTGAGTGTGGCGAAGTGGGTAGCGTGAAAACATGGGCGGCGTGCAAAGTGGGCGGTTACTGAGATTGATCGATTACTATTAATTCCGGGCACGTCAACTGTCCCGTAAGTGTAACGACAATATTCCCGTAAGTGTAGATTATGTTTTTTGCTCGGAAGGTGGTAGTGATGTTGCCCCGCTGGATGGCGAGATCCGACGCCGACCTATAGTCAGCTAACGGGGTTTTCCACAACCACGCATCTAGCTCTGAGCTCCCGACCGGTCTCCCGGCATTTGTGGTAGTGTAGTGCATGTGTAAGTGTAAGTGATTGCATGGGTAAGTGTAAAGGGTGAGGACACCACAAGGAATGGGAAGGAAAGATCGCGCGCGATCCATGGCCTGTTTGGAAGGGTACTGCTCCAGCATTCACCTGGTGCTGAGCGGAAAAAACACAGAAAACTACCGATCACAGCAGCCGGCCACTAGAATCCTCCTCCAGACAACGACAGAACTCGACTTAGGTATCTGGCTAGTGTCTAATATCCTGCCACTGACGGAACTCGAACCTAAGACCTCCTGGTCAGAGGCACTACAGTGACATGAGTTGATGCTCTGAGCCACCTCTCCCGGAGCGGCGACTGAGATGTGCGCGAGGAGCGGTGGGCGCTGGGGTAGGCGGTGGGAGTGAGTTGGGCGCGGGCGATGCGGGAGGCGAACGGCGTGCGAGGCGAGGCGAGGCGGGCGGGGCAGGCTGGGCGGGCGTTGCGGGCGCGCGGTCCCGGGATCAGATGTCCCGCATCCCAGCGCCGGCACCTGCGCCAGGTGACGTGCCGGGCGGAGGGGCGGCTGCGGCGCGGGGCAGCTGCGGGCGCGGCCTTCGCCGCTTCCTAGTTCCTGTCCTGCGCGGGGGGGCGGGGGATCGCCGCGACCGCTCCGCCCTTGGGGCGTGGGGCGGCGATAGGCGATGAGGGCGGTCGATGCGTATGGCACTCGGCGCGCCGCGGCGCGGCGGGTTAATGTTGCTCCGGGAGACTCGAGATAAAGGAGATCAATCACAGAGACAAATGCCACACTCACACTGACTTCTTGCTGGAATATGGATGGCACACCTATCTGTGACTCAACGAAAGTAAATCTCTTGACAGAAATATTCAAAAGAAATAACTACAACCGTATCTCAATAAAATTATATATTCTGAATATTTAAGTTGGTTCTGTTATTATGTTGTACCTCTTATTTCTTCCAACCTTCATTAATTCCATATTTTTCCAATTGTTGCTTATCGTTGCGTTATTTTCTTAACTTACAGATTTTTATGCAAATGGTTATTATTCTACTATCTTTCATCTCTAAATCTTTTCAAAATGATGTGTCTCATTTAATTTCTTACAGACCATTAACATCCACTTTTGAAAATCTCTTATCATCCATTCTTCTGCAATATTTTACGATTGACAGCCGACAAAGATTTATTCGCATTCAACCTC
Source organism: Acheta domesticus (assembly GCA_031308135.1). Lineage (NCBI taxonomy): Eukaryota > Metazoa > Arthropoda > Insecta > Orthoptera > Gryllidae > Acheta > Acheta domesticus. The sequence continues at coordinate 96,911,430 of JAHLJT010002406.1, read as the reverse complement.
GTTCGCTGTGGAGAAAGCTCCGAACTCGTCAAGACACTCTTCGAAACCGACAAAAGTCCAACTCGAACCCTGTGACCTGTCAAAGGCCCTTCCCTGGAAGGTGTGGCTTTGAAACGTACGGCGCTCATAAAGGGGACCGACTTATGAGGGGAAGCTCGTAAAAAGACGTCTGCCGCGGCGTGCGCTACTCTCGTGGCCTGCGCCACCGCGACTCTTCTAGGAAGCCGTTCTTTATGGCGACGCGGGACGACGACAACCAATTGTAGCGGCGGCGACGGCGGCGCACGATACCTGCGCGTTAAGCAACTCGGGGTCCTTCGGCGCCCAAACCTCGCAGGCTGATGAGGCTTCTTCTCGTCTCCCGGATCCGCCGCGGGCCCAATATCCATAAGCAGCAGCTGCCCCGATCCTCTTCTCTCTGGTTACGAAAGAGCCGCGATCCAATGTGTTTCGTATCATCGGAAGAACCATGCTATTGTCACGGAGGAAAATGTGTCTGCTTATTTAGAGTTAGTCTATCAATCTATTTTGTGATTGCATGTCGTTTACGGATACTGTTAGACCTTCTTACATGTCATCCATTTACATTTTTTTACGTACAATAAGGTGTGCATATATCAAATTGTCTGTACAAAACATTTCAAGAAGCCATATATTCATTTCCAAAATTTTGCACGTGAATGACTATTGTTTAGATCTATTCACTTTTGATTATCACATTTTTTGTTCTTTATTTTCAGTCCCCTTTATTTCTTCTTTTTACACATTTTATTATTGCAACACAATACAAAGTTTACGTGACACGTATACACTGCATTACATCCATGCATTACCATGTATTAGATACATCTGTTTTCTCAACTCTTTCATCTTCAACACTGAAGAGTTAATGTTCTCCATGATAACAACTGAAGCTGGAAAACCATACTTAGGTACTTCACATATATATCCCAGTTAGAACGTATGTATATGACATCAATTAACGTACGTTCTTGCCTGTTAAAATTTAATTTCACAAATAAATAATCATGATTTTCACCGCTTGTGATATGTTGAATAACGGTTGATTATGGCCACCATGAGCCAAAGAACAGGATTTGTTCTTGTATGCACATGCTCTTGTATTTATGCTCATATGGTTGCACGCCAAAACGAAAATATCCATATTTCTATAATGGATGGGGTCACAATTGTATTTAAAATTCGGAAAATATAAACCGATTATTTGAAGTGAATTCTCGAACTCATGATCCTTACAACCCATCACCCATATAAAGAATTGCGAATGAAAATCAAAGTGCTCTTTAGTTCTTAATTGAAATTGCGTACATAACAAGTCCATAATGAAATGTAAAGCTAGATTTAAGTTCTGTTTTACTTGTAACCTTTATATATCAGTATTATCATTTCCATACAAATACTATGCTAATATTTGGACATTTCTGTTCCTTCTATCATTCATAAGGTCTAAAAGTTGCCAAAAACGTAACAAATACAGCAAATCGCGTAACAAATGTAATCACACGTTTTCAAAAAGTGTGTATTAGTTTACAAAGAAATCATAGCATCCTCTGAATATAGTGGCACAAAGTATTCGTGCTCTATTTGCATCTTGTATTGTTGTGCGAACTTGAGGTCCCTAAATTAACTAATTTGAAACATAGCAGACCCAAGAAGGAGTAACTCTTGCTCAACATTTTAATGCAATTTCAAGAAGCATCAACTGCACTCATCCACTTACGACAACTATCTTTAAAAACATTATCTTTATTCTATATGTATGAGTAAATGCACAACAACCAATCCGTGCGAAACCCACCCGCCCAACCAAACCCACCCGCCGCGAAGCGACCCAGAACCCGCCGTGGAAAGTCATCCCCTCCCAGCGCATCGCGGCTGCACGACACCCGCGCGTTAGCGAGCGAACGGGCGGCGGGCGGCCGCAGGATGATGAGTTTCCTTTTTCTTCTTATTCTTATTTTTATTCTCCTCCACGCTGAGGGAGCGGCGCGGACCGATAGTGCTCTGGCAACGGGGGAGGGGCAGGAGGAGGCCGCCTCGAACGCCCGGGGCGCGGTCCGTCCCGACGCAGCCACCGCGCGCGGCCGCCTTTCTCCGGAGCGCCCTGCGTCTCTACACACCCCCTCCCCTCCCCCCTCATCACGATTGCGCCGCGCTCCACTCCGCCCCCCGGCTCCCGCTCGTCTCGTCTTGTCCCTCTCCGCCTTGCCCCGTTCCGCTCCTCCAGCCCCGCCTGGCTCCACCGGGCCCCGCCCCGCCCCCTTTCCGACCACTCATACGCCTGCTGCCCACGCGTTTCGAGTCAGACGATGATCGAAATGCATCATTTGTGAAAGTTAACGTGGGAAAATATCCGATTTTATTTTCCTCAGAAGGTGTAAATTTCTGAAGTTTTTCGAATCTTGGTTCTGTAGGAGACAACGTCGTGGTTCCCAATGCTTCGGTTGTCGTAAAGTGACATTCTTCATGGTCAAATACGATTGACTCTGAGCATTTATGGACAAGTGTTTGGGTCTGAAGTAGATCGCTGTAGGAAGGTCGAAGCCATGCCCAGGCATTCGTGGCAACTATGCCCAGGTCGTGGTGTCTTCCGGAATTTCCAGATCATATTTGCGTTTGAAGTACCTTGCGAGAGGGGGGGGGGAGCCGAAGGTGTGCTAAAAATTGTGCTTTTTCAAGCTTTGGGAGATATCGATTTCGACTACCCGCGCGGGTACCCACTACGTACCTAATGGGAACACATATTAAACTTCACACTAGACACACTTGCAGGCTTCTCGGTCTATAATTAGCAGACTAATAAGACCTTCCGCGACAACAGACATATATGAAAGACAAGGGACAAACAACCATGCCCATGGCGGTGTACAAAATGGATATTGGTCAACAGCTTCCTATTCGAAAGATCCTTAATGGTGTACGGAGATCTAATGTTAGCAAACATACATAAGGCCAGACACAGTAAATAAACGTATCTTCCACTTCTTACCTCAGTTATCAGGTGCATATCGCATTCTTTAGACATGATTGTTTAGGATTATATACAAATTGGTTGTGATTTATAAACGTACATAATTCGAAGTTGTCAAACTAACGAAGCATGTTATCAACTGTTTTTTCAGAAGCACACTATTGTTCATGGCGAAACAGTCTGAAAAAAGTTTGAATTTATTTTTCACGGAGTTTCTTGGAAAATGTATCGCCTTCTACCAGATCTAAACTTCGATTTTTAAAGCCATCACACATATCAGTAACTGTTCTCACAACCTGCTCCATTCAACACCTTTTTTTCGAACAACTTTGAATCATGTAACATGGCGACCCCCGTGGTGCTGAGTCCCAAACATTCTCTTTCTTACATCGCATTGTGAGTTTGGGAGATAGGAAAAAACTTCCAGAGCCATCTCCATGATTTCAACAAGGATTGAAAGGCATAAATTTGAGTTATGAAATAAGATATGAAAATTTGAATATGAAATATCAACGGACAAGCACCAACACCCATGCGTAGAGAGGGACTCGATTTTTCAATCCTTCGAACAAGAACTCTCAGACAGTACATCCTTTTTATTTACTTTTTGTTTGTCTCACTTTCGAGAAAACTAGTCCTCAAGTTATTTCAGAGGAAATTATTTAAAATATAGACATTCGAAGGGTCTTGCAGACATACTATTTCTCGGAACATTAAGAAGACCAAAAACGTTGTTTTTCGTAATACTATAATGTTACATAGACTGAATGCAATCAAACAAAAAAAACGAAAGACTACTCGGATTTATTAATCTATTTGTTACAAAATCGAAAAAAAATCTGTATTAAAAGATGACGTTTTAGTTCTCCTACTCCACCGAAAGATATTTTATTTTATATGATTATTATTATACCTTGATTATCGCCTTGGTCGACATTCTTCAACTACGTCGTATTTTATACTGCATCACCCTATCGTCATTTATAGTTATATGAGTTAGTACAACAAAACATTATAAAATAAATTCTGATTGGAATTATTATCACAATGCCCGCTCAGTGTGAGGAGGAGAACCAAGAACATTATTAAAACTTGAAGTTCTGCAACTTGAAGTTTTGCAAGGACGAACCCTTCCATCACCTACACGACTTCTTCCTCTTATGCTCTTCACAACTGAAAGCATTTACCCCAAATCTAAATACTTAGTAGTTCATTTGCATAACATACCGAGGGTTACGTTCGAGCAGTATGTAAACAAAAGCTGTAAAAGCCCTTACGGGCTGGGCAGTACATTTGTTTTTCAGCTTCAGGAGATATCGATTTCGACTATTCGTGCCAGGTACCCACTATGTCCCTCATGGGGACACACATTAAACTTCACGCTAGACACACTTTCAGGCTTCTCGGTCTGTTGTTAGCAGACTCACAAGACCTTCCGGGACAACAGACATACATGAAAGACAAGGGACCAACAATAATGCTCACGGCGGTACTCAAACCCGCAAACCTTCAGATGGTCACCTTGGCCATCCTGGTCGGCTGGTCAGTACATTTAAAAAAATATATAAAAGTCTTCTCGGGACGTTTTCCCCAATAGTGTTTCGACACCGCCATGGGCGACGCCCCTCCACGTCGAACGAGGCAGAGGAGAGGAGGGCAGGGCGGGAGGCGCGGGGCGCCGGGGCAGATGGGCGCCGAATCGGGGCGCTTTCCCTCGGATTCCACCGCGCGCCCCGGCAGCTGGCGCCCCGGGCACGGGGTGCACTGGGCTGGCCGGGGTCGAGGGGGAAAGATGAAGTGTTGTCGTTCTCGGAGACGCGCAGCAAATGAAGCGAATCAGCGGACGTTTCAAAATGTCTAGCAATCTAAAACTAGCACAGCCCACAAACCAAACACAACCAAACCATATCCATAATTAAAGGCTAATTTTGAGTTAATTAAGTGCCCTAATCCCGAATTTTAGACTCTTGCGGATTTTCTGAATCGTGGGTCCTGGTAGCATTATCTAAAGCTCACAGTACCCACCTAGAAAATACAACGTCGCATTATAGAATGTTAATGAAAATGATTCCAAAGTTAAAGGCCAAGTAGAGGCTCTAGGCAAAAACTTTCTGAAGCACATACTTCCCAAAAATCATGGCCGTACAAAGAAAAACAGGTAACATACGTTCTTAGGGGGGGCTAAAATTCACGAAAACTCAAAAAACGCCAAGAAAAAATACGACACCCTCCCCAAACTTTAAGGCTAATTTTAGGCTCTAAGAAAAAATATTCCAGCCTTTGTATACCGAAATTGAGAATTGTACGAAATAAAATAGGTAACATGCGTTATTATGGATTAATATACACTACAATTCTGATTTTGGGAAATACGTGCTGGAACAGGTTTTTCCTAGAGCCTGTAATTTTGAATGCATTTTCGTTCACTTCCAATAATGCGAAGCTGGCTAGATCGTCGCTACTAGCTTTTGCACATGACAATACGTCCGCCAGTTTGCACTTGATAATACTGACATTTCAGCCTCAATTGGAACACGTGTAAATTACTTAATAACCTATGTCATTGACTTTTAACGCAATATATGACACATATCAAATACTGTGTTGCGAGAATTCTACGAACTTGTAACAAAGTCATAAGACGAAAAGCAATCAGTTATTGTCAATCACTCTGAATATGATAATCTTGGCAAAACTTCTGTATCATCTTTTTCACTCTATCCAAGATTTTTCGTTCCTTCTTGTAGGCCAGGATAAGGGATGATAGCCAAAATCTGCAGCTCCTTTTGAATTGCAACTATTTTGTATTACATGGCTGCAAACATTTGTTATCAAATCTTACCAAAACACTCATCCCTACTTGTATTCATAATTCAACATATTTAATGTAGTATAAGATCTAAAGTAGCGGTAGCTTAAGAAAATTTGCATATTTTGTTAAGTTGCAAAATTTGCATATACTGTATTCTTCCCCATAAGTCACACACACTTCACCCTGCTTTGACGTTATACAAATAAATGATCATTACATTCACGTCGCCCAACACAATCCCTCAATCCTGCAAGGTCTTACTACCACAGTCTTTCAAATGGACTGATAAGAAATCTTTATAAGAGAAATGTCTCTCGAACCACTTAACTAATAACCAATAAAATTAATTATAATATAATTTTGTATGTCCTGGCCTGTATAAAAACCATTGCAAACTTGAGTATAACAAATTCTTCATCGTTTTAATCCATTTTTACCTAAGTTTTAGAAAAATGTGGGCAAAAAATCTTCAAAATCTATTACAATAATATGCCTCATAATATTGAAGAAATAATAAAAAAATATTTATCCATTAATAAATTTATATGGTACAGCTTCATTACACACAATCGCAACGATAGTCCTAAAAATGACACCAATATATCTGATTTTCCAATGCTGATTTGTACAATGCATTCAAACGAATAATTCAATATGTTCTAGTTCCTTTATAAAGAAAGTATCAGTTAGATTGAAAATGCATATTTGATGTAACAATAAAACAACATAGTTTGAAGTACTTTTTTTTATCAGATCCATTAGAATATTCATTTTACAAGGAAACATTTTTCAACCTCCTCGCGCTTAATGAATTCAAGCTTCTAAATCTAAATCCTACAACGCATTAACAAGTAGAAATTACATAGATACATACTTCTCGGTAATGCACACAAGGATTTTTAGTAATAACTAAGCGAAGGAACAGTTAACGCTATCATCAAACAGCCTTAATGTAATTCATGGAAAGGCGATGTCTAAATTAACTGCTAGAATATTCGTTTGGAAGTGTTGGCAACTAATTAGCAATGGCTGCGCGGGGCCCCCACGCAATCGTCTTGGCTGGCGGCGCCTTCGACTCAAACCGGTCGCTTTATCTCCATCGAAGACAGCTGTTGTGTTCCCGCAATTAATGTTTCACTATTCTCCTTCCTGATACCGCAAAAGAAAGAGTATATCGCTCGCCCTGTTCGGACTGTCATAGTACCCCACCTGGGAGCCACAGAGCCCCCTTGTCCAATCTGCCTTCAATGCATCGGGAGATACAAAAGACCGATTACGCATAAAATCGTTTGTTCCAAAGCGTATGTCGGTCCTGGATGCTGGCTGGAGGTCGCACTTACGCACGTGTAGGGAGATAATAGCAATTGGCCTTCACGTTATCGAGGAACCTTCGTTCATTCTTGTTTTCAAATCTGAAGACATAAAGATAAGTTGTTAATCCAACTCCTGACCAAATAAAAACGCCATGTGTTCGAGTTATTTTACTTTCATCAGATAAAAAGCACTTAGAGTAAATTATATTTGTGCAAGATCCTTCAAGTAATAGAATAGTACTCAGAAAATTATAATACAAAACCATTTTTAGATATTCGGTATCAATTCTCTTTTGGAATAAACATTCTGAGAATCTTATACTAAATACAATAAAATTTAAATAATTTTCTTAATATTGGAAAACTTGAAAATAATTATGTTACATTTCATTCCTTTTCATACACACCTGATGACTTGCTTGATAGTTATTTTCTGCCATGTTCTGTGATAGTTTGGCCACACCGCATACGACAATGTATATAATTTTTAACTGTTTATTGGGCAAGTCTATTCTGTGTTTTGTAAAACTCAGAAGCAAGACATTTAATTTCCTGTTTAGACGTTAGAAAGGGTTACATAAATTGTTAAATTTCGCAAAACTTTTAAATTCGTTTTCATCGTTATTACTGGTTTTCACCTTTTTTTTATTTTGCGTTCGACACCCAGACTACGGAAAATAGATTTTAAACTAAACAGAAAACAAAGCACACATATATAAAGTTACAATATAAACGTGCAATTTTCTAGCCAATCTTTGTAAGAATAAGTATGTTGTTAAGACATCCGTCAATAAAACCGATGATTTTCACCTGAATAATCACAAAACGTGAAAGTTTTTTCAAAATTTCATGTTTTTACTGAATCATGTTATTTTATCAAATAATACTGATTACCATTAATTTGGAAACTGAACATTGTAAAATTCTGATTAATGGTAAATTATTTGTAGTATTTTATTCAATTTCAACAGAATTAGTTTTTAATATTGCATTGAAATTGTTGATTATATACTCCCACGTGAACATTGTATTATTCTATTCGATGGCAGATAATGAATAAGTATTAGTCATTTGCGTCCACAAGTTCAAAAGAACAAAGTAAATGGAGGTCAATAACTTAATGTGTAGGAAAGACAAAGAAGAAATAAAATTAATGAAATACAAAAAAAAGACTTTTTATGAATAAATAATTATTTCGAGATTAATTGGCAATTTAGATTCCGATTAAGTACTATTTTTGGTAAATAGTGTATTAAAAGTTTATTGTATTAAACTCATTCGCAGTTCAACTGAGCCACAGACAAAAAGGCAATATCAGGAATAGTTGGTGCATTTGCACACGTGGATACTTCAAGGAGATGAGTGCCTTGATAATAAATCTGTGTTTTATAAAGGCTTTGGTAATCTTTAAGTGTAAAGTGTAATCTTCAATATTCCTGCAAAAATGTTTTTTACTTCTCTTCGGCCGAGTTGTAATAAGTTAAAGTTTTTCTCTACAAAGCTATTAACGTATGGGCGAGTGGACATGGACAAAATGGGACGCCGAGTACTCAACTTGCAGGAATAAAGCTGGAGAAAAGAAAGCTCTTTTCTTTCCTTGGAATGCTTCTTACAGACGATTCATCGCTGTGGGAACTTTTCTTACATTGCTTTGACGATTTGTTTGTATCAAGTATGTCACTTGTATTGACCCAAAATATTTATAAAAAGTGTCTTCTTTACTTTTGCAATGGTTCCGCTGGTGTGTAAATTCTGTCATTTTTCTTCAAACTTCTTGTGAAGAGTTCGAAGTATTTCTCTCATAGGTAAGGAAAAAAGAACCAGCATTGGGAAGCGGTGGATTACCTTACAAAATATGTTATTTTCTGCAAGTCCCATACACATTCTTATGAACGAATGATTTCTGTTTTATGGTAGACAACTGACAGAATAAAGTTGCAGCCTTTTAATGTCTTCTGGAAAATAATCGTCGATAAAATCTAAAAGAAACAAACTTCATTTGCTCCTTTTTTTGCAATTCCAATTGCAATTGATTGAAAAAACGTGGACTTAGTTCCTTTCAACAATAACCGATTCATTACCAAGTAAGTAGGTTGGAACGGTAACAGTATTTAAATTAAAAAATTCTGTTCCCATATACATGAATGAATGAATGTATTTTATTTTACAAATTAAAAAAAAACAATAGTTAAATAACAGCACACAAATACTTAACAACAATACAAACAATATACATATTCGTAATAAACACAATACATACTAAGAATATAATAATACACTACAGCCTACTAAGCCTTTTTCTGTATTTATCAAACACACTGATCCTATCACCTTTGTCCTATGATAACCATCTCACTTTATCCTGAATATTCCAACTTGCCCAACTCCTTCCTTCCTCAAAAAACATACATCTCTCAAAAATATGTTCCCGATCTTCCTCTTCCATCTCAGAGATCCTACATTTTTCCCTCACTATTTAGCCAATATAATCATCATTACTCTCATCTCATTACCTACAGTTGGTAACAGTCTTGTTTTGTACAGTCCATAATTTGCTCGAATTTGAAATTCACTCTGTTACTAACTGTATATCTTGCTATCCTACGTCTGTCGCTTTCCTTACATTTACTTTTAAGTAGCTGGGGATATCATTCATTTGAATAATTTCCCATCATTTATTAAACTTTGAAATCTTTATTTTTCCGTACTTTCCCTGCAATAACTGATCGTTATCTCCTTGGATCAATTCTTTACTTAAGTCTATCCCTTCTCCTCTTAACCTTGACATCTCCTCCAACGAACCTGAACTCCCTATGTAGTGAAAGCGTAGCAAGCATATGTATTTTTCTCACCAAGTGTTTGGTATACTTCAAAGTGCCAACCTCAGTTTGTTACTTGCTGCACAGAGATAGAGCTGAAGAAAGCCAACGTGGTCCCTCTCTTCAATATTTCGAAATTTGCTTGGCATGCAAAGTGATTTTTACTTTCGCATATACTAGCAAGTATCAAAGAGAACGTATTGTAATGGTGCTTGGAAGCGACAATTTTTCGACGCGAAAACACGTATTGCGGAACTATGATACCGAAAAAGTGGATTTTTCTAACTCCTAAACGCAGTAAATTGCTTTCTAGAATGCATTTTGTGGATGTTTGAAGGGTATTCCTATAAAGTATCACATCAATTCATGTATCGCACAGCAATGTTTGCATCCAGGAATGCGCAAAGTCTGTGATATACAATATATTTCGTTCTTAAGCACTGTACTTTGGCAATGTGTTATGATGTACTACAAGAAGAGAGAATATTAAGGCATGGAAAATATAAGAGACCTACCTAACTACCACCTGCCAGTAATAAATATGAGAACCGTAAAACATACCCATCTCAAAAACCTCGACACGTCAATACGTTTCCTCCAAGCACTTGGCTCCTACATACGCAAAAAGTACGATTATTAAAAACACCCGTTCGAAAAGAAGAATTAGGATTCTATTTTCAGAGAAGTTAAATATATTACTTAGCTGTAAAAAAATTGAAATAGGAAATATTTTATACGTATAAGTGAGCTTCATTTTTCATAAAATGTAAATGAAAAATGTATGTTAGTTCGAAAATACATTATGGAGAAAACCATAAAAATATAATTAGACGCAAACGAGAACGATAATAAAAAAAACCTTCCTCGACGTGTGTGAGGCGTATCGATGGCGGCTCGCATGGCCCGCTTCCCACACCCAGCGGCTCCTCATCTCCCAAAAACATCCTAATTTCAGCCGCGCTCCGCGGCGTGTGTCAGGCGTTTTTCTCCCGCTCCGCGCGTCCCAGTGACGCAGCGCCCAACACAATTGGCGGCGTTGTGGTGGGAGAGTGATGGCGCGGGTTACGGTAGGGGGCGGACCGGGGAGAGAAGCCGGGCCCTGTCCAGCCGCCGTCACCATCGCCTCTGCCGCCTCCGCCCACGCCCACGTCACAATGCCGCCCTCCGCCCGTTTCCTGCCCGGCGCCACAGCGGCCGCCTCCATTCTTTTCTAACGCCGCATCGCTTCCCGTGGCCCATATTCCCGAAACCCGTTTGGATCCAGTCGATGCAGGAAGAGCTGCGCTGCCTCCACCACTGCACTCGTTTCTTTTTTTGAAAACCAGATCGGTGATGTTGAAAGGAACGTAAAACCGAAGTTACGAACACGCGGGTAAGCGAAAAGGAAAGTTGGAAGTGGTAAAAAACAGATTGAGCGAATTGACAAACCGGTGAACTATGTGAGTCAGAGTGGTGTCCAAGGAGAGCAAAGAACGAAGGTAAGGAAGAGTCGGAGATGGGGAAGTGACGGTGGCGGAGAATTATCGAAGGCGGATAATATAAGAAATGAACCAGGGGAAGTGGCTCAGTACCTGACCGGCAGGTTCTAGGTTCGAGTCCCGACGGTGCTAGGATTTTTCACACTAGGTACATAGCTTGGTTGAATTCAGTCGTTGTTTGGAGGAGAATCCTAGCGGCCGGCTGTTCTGATCGGTACTTTTCCGTGGTTTCTCCGATCAACATCAGGCGAATGCCGGAGCAGTACCGTAACCAATGGGCCATGGACCGCGTGCGATCTAGCGTGCGGTAGGAGGGCGCCGGATCTCACCATCCACCGCCACCTTCCGAGGAAAAAACATGCAATACACTTACGGGACTAGTGACCTTAGCAGTTGACGGGTCCAGAATCACTAACACACCATCATCAATGATGGGAATGTGTCAGAGGCGATCGAAGAGGCAGCGACGGTCGAAGAGGGAGAAGTGACGGCAGCAGAGAAGAGCTGAAAAGGAGTGCAAATATCAGGGATGTGTTCGAAGTACGGAAGTGTCGCAGGTGGGAAAGGGTTTGCTCTAGGAAAAAGAAAAGAATCGTCGGATACGAAAAATTATTTGGTGGCAATTCACGGGTGGGAGAGAAATGTCCGGAAACGTGGAAATAAAGAGGGGTGGAGAAGTGTCCAGGGCAGGGAGCGATTATGACAGTACACAAAGCGGGGGGGGACTCTCACGGAACAGCCGACCTGAATATGTAAACGACAAGACGAAAAACCGCGATGGCAGATCAAACACAGAATGACGCTTAAGCGGTGAAAACACATCAGCAACATGGAAGACAATGCCGTTGAAACGAGAGGACGTGGAAGTACCTGAGCCTTGACTAGGGCATTGGCGTCTAGCTCCCATGCAACGGAAAAAGTAGGCCAATGTGTTGGGGTTTTTCGCGCGGGGCCCGGCCGGCACAATGGTCGTTACGACGGCAGAGCGTGTTTCGGAAGTGCATCAACGTATCGCAAAGCGTTTCGCGGCTGCCATGCAAAAGAGCGTGTGACTTTTTTCTCCTCTTTCGGTGCCGACACTTCGCGTCCGCACCGCGAACGGTGATTTGAATATTCACGACGGCTCCGGCCTCATCAACGGTCCGCCCTGGCCTGACCCACTAATCAAAAGTGTTTTTCTTCCCTTCTTATGATCTGTTTTCGGCTTCAACATAATTATTAGAGTTTTTTGTCAGTCATGAAACCGAAAGATTTAATACGACATGGCCAGGATCAACCATCAAAACGTGCCTGATTTCGATTACCGGGACCTTTTCCGTTCACAACAAGTGCGTTCATGCTGTCCTTTATAGTCTTCTTTACTGCAACATATCCAACGGGACTTGGAGTTAATTAAGGAATAAATATGGAGATCGTGAAAACATGTATGTGCAAATCCTATATCTGCAAGCATCTATTATTTGCGCCTCTTGAATTCAAGGATATAAGAAGTAGAGTTTTTTTCGTTTTAGAGGCTATTTTATTAATTAAATTATTCACAGTTTCAAGAACTCTATGTGCATACTTTTGTCATACATTTTATAAACATAATATCTGCAACACACCAGTATTTCAGAATATAAATAAAACATGGAAATTGTGAGAGGTATATTTCAAGATTATATAAATTCATCAACGCCTAAGCATTACTCTCAAGGTGCAATACGATTGCTTGCACGGAAATCCTTTTTGAAGCAAAAATGGAAGCCTTTGTGAGAAAGTTCTTTTGGAACTGATGTGCGTTGGAGAACATTCATACCTCTCCCAATTAAGTGGTACCTCTCGGTTTTACACAAGTGAACAAGCAACAGCTTCACAACATTGCCAATAAGATGTTGTCTGGCGCTGTCGATTTCACTTACTCTCATCTCAATAGTTTTTATTTTTTTAAAGAGTTAATTACATTTAGCATATCAAAATAAATTCGAAGTGTCGGTTACGCCTGCTCCTGACCTCACGTCCTGCCACTCCATCTTCATCCCCCCCTCCTTCCTCCCCGTCTCGTCCGCACTCCTCCCGCCTCGTCACGGTTGTGCCACGCCTAGCCTTGCGCGAATCCACCCGACCTCGGCCGCCTCCCTCCGACCGACCCACCGGCGGTCCACCTCACCTTGATTCCCTTGCTCCCCTTATCGCCCCACCCCTTCCCCGCATCCCCGAAAGCTTCAACCGACCGACATCGTCTCCGCGCGGCCCTCAGACATCCTGCGCTGCAGCGAAACTATTAAGAGCTCGGCGGCCGAGCATGGCGCTCGGACGGTTTTGCTCCGGCTAATTGCGAACGAAATTATACGGGCGGCCTGCGCCTTTTCGGATTAATCGCGCCTAGCCATTAGCCCACCGCCTTGTATGGGGACGGTCTGCCTGACTGCCTGACTTAAGTAAAACGTAAAAGCCGCGCGCCTCTCCGGTGCAGAAACGGGAGCAGCGGCGTTGGCAAACGCGATTTCCCGCAGCCATCAAGTGGTGGCTTAGGCTGAGCCCGGTACTGAGCAACGGTTCTTGTAAGTGGCTTCGTACACGAGATACACATGTGAGCACTGTGGTTACATGATCTGCGGGGTTTATGAGGACATTAGTGAACACGTTTCCGATTCCAGATCGTTCTGTAGCCGCAGGAAACGGATTCCAGTGGTAATGTATTAAGGCAACGCCGAGAACTCGTACGACGACGCAGGGCAAACTGGCCAACGATGGTTTTACTAAACAACTTGCCGTCGTCCATCACTTGCTTTTGAGTTCGAATATGGCACCAATTAAATTCAAACAGCTTCTCGATTGCTGGAATGATGGTGGGTCAACATCATATATCGGGTGTCTCCGTTCGGGATACTACCACTTGTGCTAATGTCGTGACTGCTGATGAGCTATACGAGGGAATTCACTAGCAATAAATAAATAAACGATAAAGTAATCGAAATACGTTCATCGAACTACAGGACAATATGCACTGAATTTAATGTCTCCATTCTGAGATTTTACCTCGTATGCCCAAAGCCTTTACTGACAGTTTCATTCTCATTTGATAACAAACATGTTTGCCTCATGTATTGCACTTCACTAAAATAATGTACAAATGAGTTTATGAAACGTAATAACTTGAGTGCTTTGTAATATAATTTCCTCTCGGGAGGATTGTATCAAGAATGAATATTAATACATAGTTTGTAATAAATACTATTCAACATTTTAATGATAATGATTCATTTTAGAAGCAATACCAACTTTCTAGTTTTATCAACTCTCAGTCTGTTGTACCTTTTGGAATCAAGTACACGTCACGGCAATAAATGGAACTCTCAAAAATGCACTAAAATCACTAAAATACACGTCGCGACAGTTAAAATAAAAATGATAAAACATACGAGATAATATTGTTTGAGTAAACGTTTTTGACTGGTTGACCCTCACTAGTAGACCTTTCATAATCACTGGAAAATTCCGAAACGAACTTTGGTATAATAGACATTTTATCATTTCATTACCCATTATGCTCCTTTCGAATCCTTCCTCGGGTTTATATCCATCGTTTCGTGAAAAACATTCTACAGCTTGACAACCACAGCTGCGCAACGCCTAAGCCAGTGGAAGGCCGCGTGAAATCTCCTGCGCTCCCGAAGATGCGCTGCCGCGCGTGCGCGGGGCCGTGTATTTAGGATCCCCCATAAACCGGCGGCGGCGGAGGCGGCGCCCGCTACGCTGCGCCTGGTCGGCAGGATGGGACGGGTGGCAGACGAAACGGACGGCATGCTGACGCGGACGGCAGACCGGAATACACGGCAGATTGATAGGATGATAGGTCGAAACTGATAATCGGAAGGATGGAACGGGCCGCAGGACGAAACGGACACCATGAATAGGACGGAAGAACTGAACGAAATGCAGGACGAAATGGTTGGTGGGACGGAAGAGCTGAGTAGATGAACGTGAACGAGTCGCAACGAATGACAGAATTGTGTGCTAGAAGACAAAAACTGAAAGAGAACGGAGCCTGGGTGAGGATGCAGACAGCAAGAGCCTCATAAAGGAAGGAAGTGGTGGAAGGGTGCCAGGAAGGGACACTTAAAATGAGAGTCCCTTGGTAAACATGTTAGAAAAAGGGAGGGGAAAAGGTAGTCGGGGAACTTGGATCAGAGTACAGATGGTGAGACCACTGGCGGATCCGGGGGGCGGGGTATGGGGGCCATGCCCCTTCCCAAAAAAAGGCCTATAGTTTTCGTTTACCTTCCTTTATTTGGCAAATTGATTTAATATTTATGTTCGAATTATGTAATTATTTAAACAATAATATTGTATAGTATCATATCTACGGTATATAAATAATACACAATATAATAAAAAAAGATGTTTATTATATATAAAAAATCTACGATGCCCCCCTCCCCCCAATTTAATCGGCTGGATCCGTCCCTGGGTGAAACGGAGGTGTAGTCAGAGGACGAACTGCGGGCAGCGGATCGCGAGAGACGTGCAGAGGGTGGTGGCGGGAGCGACCACGAGTGTATCTTGAGAATAGGAGTGGAGTGGTGGGCAAGAGATTAGATGAGGTGAGAAGGGATCTGGATAGAGAGTGAGGCGAGCCACGAGCGACCAGCAAAGGCCTGACACGATGGAAAACAGGCGACGGGCGCCAAGGTGATTGTTCGGCGCAAGACGGACTAGGAATGTTACAGTAATTGAATTGATGTGATATTTTCTACGTGATACGTACATGATTATTTGCCAAGCGAAAACATATATGCAATATCGATTATTGAAACAAGTGTTTTAAAATAAGACAATTACTTCGAAGACATTCCCATACGTCTTTGATTTAATATCCATTTTCATCAAATTGATTATATAGTGATAATATTTTTTCCATTCCTATAGGTATTTAGAATTGAAATAGCTACCACTTTCTTGAATATAAAGCATCAACACCGATCATAAACAAAATGGTTTTCCACACAAAACTCCGATAAAACATCCAAGTGTAGTGTTTCGGATAAATCGCAATACCCAACGGTTGCCAGACCTCAGGCAAGGGGCAGCGGGTCAGAGGGTGTTCGGGGGCGGCATGGGGCAACGACAGGACGGCGGCAGGACAGCGGGTGAGATGGTGGTGGTGATGGTGGCAGTGGGCAGGTGGAGACGAAGGATGGCGAGGGAGGCATGAAGGATGGTGTGGGAGGCATGAAGGATGGCGAGGGAGTGGTCGAGCGTCTCGGCGGCGGGGGGGATTGCGCGGCGGCGGGGGGGGTGAGACGCGGCGGCGGGGGGGTGGCGTGGCGGCGCGAGGGTGGCGCGGCGGCGGGGGGTGGCGCGGGGGCCGAGGGAGGCGTGGGGGCGGGGTGGCGGCGGGGGGGACGCGGGGGCGACGGGTCGGCAGCGGGCACCTGGCCAGGCTACGCGCAAACAATCGTGTAAAAAGCGCCGGGGACTGCGGCGCGCGGGGCCGGGGCAGCGAGCGCGGAAACGCCCGCTGGGATGACGCCTATCCGGCAGTTACGCGACGACCGCCCGAAAAACTGGGCGCGCTGCCGGCCAGGGAAGGGAAGGCGGGGGAGTCAATGACAGCCAGCGGGCACCCAGCGCCAGGCGAGGCGCGCCGCGGCGCACGCGCGAATGCAACCGTGGCCGGTTGTAAAGAAGACGGGGAACACATTAATACACGAGAATGGACACGCATGTAGCAATTTCGAGAGCATGCTAATAATGAGTGGAACTTATAAACTACGAACGTAAATGGCCGACAAAAAATTGAACGACAAATTTACAGGAATTTGATTTGTTGTAAAGCATTTTAGAGAGCGAGCTTTCCTTATAATTCATTGGAAATAAACAAACTGAAGATCGGAGACCTTTAAGTCACAGAAGTTACTACCAAAACAATCATTATTCAGGTTCAGACAACACAAACAGATACAATATCCAAAGGTCATTAACATTCATGATTCATTCAATAGATGCAATTTCGGCACGAAATATTATTAATAAATATATAATCAATATAAAATATTTGTCAAGAAACACTATATTATCTCATTTGAAATAACTCAAACTGATTAGTTACATGAAACATTGTGTTATTAGCATTTCTACATTCGAAGCGCACGATTGCGCAACCCGAAGCGTATATGGAGGTCTCGCCGGAAAAAGAACGACGCGAGTATAGAGAATGCTTTTAATAGAGTCGGTGCGCACTACAGCTTTAGTGTGTTTTATTTTTAAATCTCGCGATAACTCCTCGTGCGGCGGATGTTTCATACTTCGTGGTTTGTCCTAATCTGGCATGTTTTTTTCAACTTTCACAAAGAAAAAGTAACCCAGAAATAAAAAAGCAATTGAACTATATAAATAGGGTGTTTTTTTTATTTCTGTATTAATTTCTCTTATGAACAAACATATTCATTATATTTATACACAATTTACATGTTTCTGAAATGAAAATGTGTGCATAGAAATTATTTTCTCAAACCAACTTTTGAGTGCTTACTGCGGCTCTACTATTCGAAATATCGAAGGAGTTTATTAGATACATTAGTCTTAAAAGCTTATTTCTAAAGCTTCATTGTTCCTTCCCTGGATACATATACGTGTGTGTATATGTATCGACGCAAACCTTCCAACGGGAAGGGGAAGAAAAAAACATGTTAGCAGTAGTGCACGTATTGTATGTTTGCACATTGGAACAGGAGGGCGGGAAGGGAGGGAAAGTGAAGCGATGGAACGGCGGGACGAAGAAGCAGCGGGGCGATGGAGCGACAGGGCGGGAGGGACGGCGTGGCTTTGGAGCGAGAGGGCGGGAGGGGCGGCGGCAGGCACGTAGCCAGGGGAAGGGCTCGAGGGACTGAAGCCTTACGCGAAATTCTTACCTTTTTTCATTCATTCATTATTTATTTATTAATTTAAATTTATCCAAATATATCGACATGTATAGAAGTACAGAGAGACAGATTTACTTCAAATGAAGACATTCTTCCAAGTTTCCAAGTCTTCCAGGCTTCGCTTCCATCCATGAAATGAACAAGTTGGAAAATTTAGCTCATATCCATACTTTGATATCAGAACGTCACTCTTTGCAGTAAAAGTATGAACTATGGTGTAAAAAAGCTTCCACCAGAGATGCTAATCATGAGGTGCTGAAAGTCTTAGAGAACTGCGATCCAGTATATTTACGTACGCCCCTCCCGAGAAATAATTCTGGCTACGGCCCTGGGCGGCGGGAAGCGGGCGGGAAGCGGGCGAAGGCGTCGCGGCGGGTGCTCAGCGCCGCGCACTCCGCTCGACGCGACGCAGCCAAGCGCGCAGGCGGCGGCGGCGGCGGCGGCGGCGGCGCAGCGGATTCGCGTGCGCGGGGCACGAGCGGCGCGGCGCGGCGCGGTCCGCCGGTCGGTCGGTCCGCGCGCGGCACGCGACCAGCTGCTCGCCCCGAGGGCCCGCCGCTCTCCCAGTCGTCTTCCTCCTCCTCCTCCGTCGGCGCCAAGGAGGAGACTCCCGCCGTGGGCCACGGGCCGCGGAGGAAGCGCCCGCAAAAAGGCGTCGTTGGTCGCGCCGCGCCGGCCAGAGCAATGGCCTGCGTCTGGCACGCGCCGCGTCGCCCACACGACGCCCATTGCTTTTACTTTCTCGGATACTCAGGTACACGATACCTCGAATTTCCTAATCTGGGTAATTCTCGAATTAGCGGGTAATTTAATGTTTACATTATACGATATGGGTGGATAAAATTGGAAGTAGGAACAACTTGAGCCCGATACTCTTCACAGCACCAAGTGAGTGGGTTAAAAACAGAGTACGTTACGTTGATGAGGAACAGCGGATATGTGTTAAACAGGGATCAACTTGTTAGGGCGAAATTTCTAAGACCAATCAAAGGCAAGCTGTGTACCGTACATAGTTTCGAGCTGAATTATAAATTTCTATTTACACGGTACCACCTATCCTAGCCTAACTGAACCTCAACACATATCGCAGATGACGCTTCCCATTTCCGAGTTGGCGACAAGGCCTTCGAACTTTGCAAATTTACATAAAATGTCTTGTGTGTGCAACGCTTAATTTCCAACGCATTTTTGTATCAAAATTCTTCTTGTGAACACACAAAACTTCTCACACTAATAATCACCTCACTTTATATAGGGTCAGTATCTTATACCACCATTAGCCGGATGAAGTCCGAAATGATCCGTTCTTCGTCATTCATGCAGATTTGTCCATACTGTCTACCTAATGTGCCAATTAGGCTGCTCCCAACATTAGCTATATTCCAGACTTATGCCGCGGCGTAAATATATATAGTCCACATTCAGCGATATAATATGAAGAACCAGATGTTAGCCATTGTCGGCGTTACAATAAAACACGTATAGTCAATGCGCGCAGTTTGCGAGCCTAAGCGTTGAGGTTCAAATATTTGTCAAAGCAAGGTTTTCTTGTTTCTTAAACTGGTTGGGATAGGACAGAATACACTCAGTTTAATGGTAGAAGTGCTGATATGATGGAAGTTTCAATACTTTATTACGTTATCGCTACCACTTGGTTACGTTATCGTTACCAAAGTTTGTGTTCTTGTGTCATCACTAGTTTTAAAAATGTTATTCAAGAAATGAGAAAAAAACAATATTTCTACAACAGCCCTACGACTCTTCTGTTGTAGAACTGAATCATTTTATTTGTATAATTATTTTTCAGAAGGGAGTAGATTACAGTCATTTCCAATTAAATTAATTAGAATAAATCTAGATTGTAATTGAATTAGATTTGAAACCTCAGGGGTCATGCACTATTACCGTGGGTTCGCGTCACTCATGACCCTACATAGTGTCAGCTGCGTATTTTACAAGACATGCAGATGAAGTATTATGTGCTAGTCTAAACTGCCAATTCTCTGAATTTAAAAAGTAAGAAATCTCATCTTTGATTCGCAAACGAGGTGAACACTGTAATTACTTCGATATATCTTTAAATGTACAAAAAAACCACAACGATTACAAAAGAACAAAATCTCTCATAAATGTAACTTCTTCCAAGCAAAAAAGGAGATAAGCGGAGAAAAAGACCGAGCCAGATAAAAAGAAAAGTTGAATGTTTCTTAATGGGTGTTTCGAGAGAGATGTTTGTATCTTGAGTAATTAACTTTCTTAATCTAAGATTTTTACAAATGACGTCAGGTCATGTAGAGAATTCGGTTTCACCTCGCTGAAGTACGCAGGCAACGCATAGTCGTGATATCAAAATATGTGAAAACACTCAAATGTCTCTGTGGAGAGTTTTAACTTTTTTGCGGAAAAGAAATATTTGCATAAATACAAGATATTTTGTAATCAATTCAGTCGATTGATTGATTATTTATTGATTGAGTGTTACCGGGTGTGTCAACAGCTATGGTCATTGGTCCCGTTATTGTAGTTAATGTAAATATGTGTATGCAAATTAGGGAAGGACAAGAAAGAGGAAGGATATATGGATCTGTTTTGTGGCACCTTTGTTGCGATACCGCTACGGCATTCGCCTATTATTCATTGGAAAAGCCATGGGAAAGTATTCAGAGCAGCCGGCCGCTAGAATTCTTCCCCTTGTAACGACTTAGCTCGACCTACTAGCTATCTAACTAGTGTCGAAAATCCTTCCACCGTCGGGACTCGAACCCTAGGCCCTCCTGGTCAGAAGCAATGCAGCGACATGAGTTGATCCCATGAGCTACCTTAGCCGGTATCGTCCTAAATATTAATAAAAAATTCGATACATTGTCTCGCAGTTTGCGAAAGCATTGTGACAGTCCCAATTTTTGAATTCGTCGAACTCTTCTTTGAAAAGGACTTTTTCCACTTCTCGTATCCAGAACAATCCTGGTCTCACGTACAACCCCAAAATGGTTCTCCTCCTCACGAGAACAGCAGCCTCTAGTTAAGAATCACTCAGTCACCCAGACAGGAGCAGCGGCGGCGGGGGCGGGGGCGGATGCTGGGCGCGGGTGGCGGGGCGGGCGACGACGCGGGGACGGCGCCGCTTTCCAGCTGGCCTGCCCCCTCCCTCCGCCGCACCGCGCGCTCTGCTCTCCGGGCGCGCGGCAGCTGTCCCCGCAAGGCCCACTCGATTGCGGCGAGATGATGCGGAGGAGGAGGAGGAGCAGGAGGCGCTGTCTCCCCGGGGGCTGCGGTTACGACGCTCAGGAGGCCCTCGCCCTGCACGCGAGCGGGGCCCCTCCGCCCCAGCAGCAGGCGGGCGCGCGGAGAAGCGCGGCGCACTGAACCGAAATGGGTCCCGTGTCTCTGCGAACCTGTGTGCGATGAATCCTGATGAGACACGCTGATGTAAAGTTTCCACAGACACGATCAGTGTGCTTCAGTACACACCGTGTCTGCCTCTGAAGTCGTGCCGTTGTGTCTTTTTGCAATAATATGGGGCAGACCAGCAACGCCCGAAGTGACATCTGGTGGCGAAAGTTGTAAGTTGTCCGGTGACCGCAGTTGTACTCCACCGTGAGTTGTTTACGTTGGAGTGCAAGTATTCGAGTAAATTGATGCTTAGAAAGAAAAACTAGAATGAGTAAATCCGCGAATAAAAAGAAGAAGAAAGGCGGAAGAAATTGTTGTGTTCCTCACTGAGCAAAATTTAAAAAAACCTCAATTTGGAATTTTATTGCTTCCCAAACCGCGAATGGGAAAGAGAGCATTAATGACATATGCGGACAAAATAATGTACATGGCCTGTGTTCTAGCAAATAACAAAGAGCCGCTTCTGCGTCGTAAGTAATTTAATTAAATTTTATTAGGTTTCTGTGATAGCAATATAAAGAAATGTGTATCTAAATAAAACACTCTTATATAGATTATCATGTAAACTTCGTTCAAACAAAATGGTCCTTAAAATTAGGCAGGTACAACAATTTTGAGATTCATAATTTAGCTTCAAGAGCTGGTACAAAATAAGTAAAATAAAAATTTTCAATTTTGGGAATAAGAGATGATACAAATTCTTCATCACGATGAACAAGAATATGAACTTGATCGACTGATGAATAGACAAAAAAAATGACGAATGTGTATTGCAAGTATGTACATAGATACTTGAAGCCGATTATATTGATCATGAGAATCTTTTCTCTTTAAATCAACGTTTTCATTAAATTCCATATATGGAACAGATACAATTTTTTTCTTCCATGTCCACTACTGCACCATGTTTACATGAGTAAGGGCCAGCGGCGAAGCTTCAGCTGGGGTCACGTGGGGCAAAGCTAATTGTGTCACCCCCCCCATAAATTAAGTATAAAAATATCTATTGCTGCGTAGATTGTACATTATTTTATTAAAAATACAAATATATGGCACATAATAGTTATTTATAGTATATTAAAAAATTCTATGTAATTAAGAATAATTGCAAACATAATTTTTAAATAAATAGTTTAAAATTAAACATAACTTATCAATAAATGTATGTTATATAAAACCTCTTTACGATATTTTAGGGCAGCAAACATATTTATAATTTCATTAAAATCTATACTTATTGCAATGTCATTTTCTATTGACAATAGAGCCAAATCAGATAGTCTTGATTAATATATAAAATTTATTAATATATAAAACATACATTAATCAATAAATTGATTTTAATTTGAAAATTGCATGATTATGAATAGTTTAATCGGTTATTATCTAGGGGATGATGAATTTAAAAACTTGCGGAAGTATTTTTAGAAAGACCTTCAACAGCCCCACGTCAGAAATTTCGACATTTCTTAACGCTATTCTTATTGTTGTTGTTAACCTCACAAACATAAGATTCTTTCTATTCAATCTGGGACAGTAAGTAGTAAAACAATAACACGATTTTCAAATGCAGGCTTTCCCCAATCAGTAAATGCTTCCACAAGGACAGCGAAAAATCTGTACCAAACATAGCAACTGTTTCTGAATCTTCATTAAAATAGAACAATAATAACAAAACTTATTAAATAGTCTACAAGCTGTCTTTCGACAACTAATAATGAAACTAACGTTCTCACATCTCTGATCACATAAATAATTGTTAAACTGATATGTTGATCGACGTGACTAAAAAAAGGATATTTTATTTTATGTTATTGTTTTTATTTACACGTTTTTATTTTTGTCCAATAGAAAATAGGAGCGTCACAATCACAGAACATGTTTTTGGATCGATTGCTGTCCTTTACGCCCACTGTGTTGCGTTTCCCCAGCGCCCAGCCATCGGGTCTGATTCCGTCACGATCGCTTTTACAGCTGAGACTTGGTCGTCTATAAAATTGGGCAACGATGATCGAGACCTTGTTGCATGTGCTGCTAGAGCTTATTTAAGAAAGATGATGGAAGGTTTCCACGCGCCGAACTTCTCTGTTGTCTCTAATAGCTCGCTTGATTACCCATAATCGAAACAAATCGTTAACCAACAACACCGTGCGATATCAGAAAATGAACCTATTGTCACATTGGCTCTCGGTGTGTATACGAAGGCCGATTATCTTTACCCTCTTCCCCCTGTTATGACCTGCCACTAAAATCCCAGTACAAAAAAATTTCAGTGTGAAGTGAATAACACTGTACAATCGCCTTGTGTTTATGTGGGAATTGGCCGTTTCTGAGGTATTAGCAGTGATTCAAGAGGAAAAATATACTAGCCTCGCACGTTCCATCATCACATTCCACAAAAAACATTTAGAGTATCTTCGAAAGAACACTCAAGGGTCGAGACTGAAGCCGCACTTACGATGACAAAAACGCAATACCAACCAGGCAGCCAGGATCATAATGACACCAACCACGGAAGCCAACAAAGAACCCGGTTATATAATGGAAGAGAGGCATATAGAATGTAACCTTGTGAAGCCATTCCTCCCTCCACATGAAGTTCAGGCTCTTCCTCAAAGTCGACCAACATAGTTCCCGTACCAGCAGCCCGCGTACCAACGGAGCGCCGAATACTTTCGCTCGCCGCATACCGCGCTTTCAGCGGATTGAGAAAAGCCCGCAAACACAATAAAACTTTTTTCAAACATTTCGTCCAAACCTTTTACAACCGCTCCCGAAACGAACCGACAAAGGCGACAGAAAAGCGGAAGGTCGCCGGGGCACATATTAAACGCCCGAATTCCCAGAATAACCAACGCCGCGATCCCTCAAACACGCGGCGTCCCACGGTTCGCACGGAACTTCGCGTATTTTTCTCCTCCCGAGAGTGCCTGGGATTCCGCGGTGCCGAACTCCGCCAACCAGCAGACGGACGGACCGACGCGGCAGCGGCGGCAACGGAAAGCTTTCACGCGCCGTTCAGAAGAGAACGCGCGTCCCTGGGAAGGACAATATGGCAAGGCGCCGCGTTCCCACAGCTCCGCCCCGTCCCGGACCCATCGTCCTGCGGAGAGCGAGCGCCCCCCCCTCCCTGTCACAATGGATGACGCCGTTTTCCCACGCCCCCGCCCCACACCCCGTCCAGGCGCCGCCGCCCCGCCCCCCTGCGGACCGAACGGAACAATACCGCTGCGGGCGAGGATGGGGATCCGGAGACCATCGGTGGATGGAGACCGATTATGCAGTTCCAGGACCTTTCGTGTTCGTGCGGACCCCCACTAGGGCACTTGCGGCCGAAGTCAGGGTTTCCTTTTCTGTGAACACGAGCGATACTTGTCCCTTTCATTGGGTATTAGGAAAGCTGTGCTGAAAGCGAGCCTGAAAGCCAACATTACGCCACATCATCTACCCGTGAAGCTAGCTTGTATCAGCTTCCAATTTTTTTCAAAAGTTTAATTAAGCCTACTCCTGCGATGGTTCTCAAAATAATACATAAATATTATATTTTTTAAAGGACATCATTGTATGTTAAATCAGATATACAGGGTGAGTCACGTAACTTTAGCACCTTCCTGTAACTTTTGAACGGTTGAAGATATTGCAATGCAGTTTTCACGGAAGTGAGTGAGGGAATGGGGCTAATTGATATGTGTATTGATTTCTCTTTTATCACTTTTATTTTACGAGATATTTGAGGCAACTTTGTTTTTTCAAATGGAACTATACATATTTTTTCAGTCTATCATGACAAGCGTAAAAAGACAAATCCAAAGATATAAATATTGTCATATGTTAGATAATCATTTTTTTTGAGTAATTGTGATTTTTTTGCGACTAGTGTTTAACGGATATTTTCATTGTAACTGTCAGCCCCACAAGGTCACGCAGCGCTCCCCCAGCAAACGCGGGGTCTGGGAAAGGAAGGGTTTAAGTACTTGAGGATACGGAAAATATTTACAAAACTGTTGCATTTTTTCATGAACTCTCCTTTTCATCTTAATCCATTTTCAGTAATTTGGGTTTCTTAGGGATTGAAAATACGGATTTGTCTTAAGTAGTATTTATTGAAATAAGATTATTTCTATCCCTAAGTATTATATTCGTATTAACATTGAAATTGTTTGCTCAAAATATACAATATATTTTTGTACAGTTTTAATTATTTATTCTTATTGTGCTTTGTTCAAGATCCCATTACTACGTATCTTATGAAATCCCATTAAATGGAGTTGAAGTTATAAACAATTTTATTACAATACAAACTTATGACAAATCCTTATTTTCCATCCTTTAATTCCTTCAATCAAAGAAAGACGAAAATCTGAAAATGCGGAAGGATGGAAAGCACAGTTCAGGAAAAAAACTGCAATGGTTTTGTGAATATTTGGAATACTATGTTTCGTATTTTCAAATAAGATCCCTCCCTTCCCTTCCCATTCGCCGAGCGCACGTGTGCTGGTGGAGCGCTGCCGTGACCTTGTGTGGTGGACTATTCAAACGTCCGTTAAACCCCGGTCGCAAAAATCAAAATTAATCAAAAAAAATGCTTATCTAACATATGACAATATGTACATCATGGGATTCGTCTTTTTACGCTTGTCATGGTGGACTGAAAAAATATGTATAGTTCATTTGAAAAAACAAAGTTACCTAAAAAATCTCGTAAATAGAAGTGATAAAATAGAAATTAATGCATGTATCAATTAGCCCCTTCCCTCATGCACTTCCGTGAAAACTGCATTGAAATAACTTCAACCGTTCAAAAGTTACCAGGAGGTGCTAAAGTTACGTGACTCACCCTGTATATTACCCATCTGCATGTGAATTAAGAAGGAACACGAATAATTCTCCCAAGGTCGCTCCATGCGACAAAATCCATCACGTGTGACTATAATTAAATTACGGGATATGAAATTTTGGACGCACTTCCAAAACGGTGTATCAATGTAAGCTCTCTTCAAACTGCGTTGCCGATGGTAAATAAACATCCAACATCTCTACGTGTTCTACCAAGGCACGATCGGGTTTCGGGCTTGGGCAAGGGCGTGAGACGGTATTATAAAAACAGGTGTCTTATTGGACAGAAAACTCTTCCGTGAGTATGGGAGAGCTGCATTTTGCATAGTGTTATGTAAAACATTACGAGGCAGCCACGTGATCTGTATCGTATGAAGTGTAAAAACATTTTTGCACAATATTTTTTTCTAAATTGATGTATGGTCCGATTAAAATAAGTTGGTGATTGACAATTGTGCTTCTGAAGCTGTAGCTTCGTACAATATGTGTATGAGTGTATGATTTGGTTACTTTAGTAAGTATTTATTTCAAATGTTTATTTTCGTGTCCCGGGTGTCAGCGGTACACAGTCAACGTCCCTCCCTTCCATTTGCAACTAACAATCACCAACTTATTTTACCATAGTCCCGAACTGTGACATCAATGTATACTTCTAACGGTAAATACGAGTGGTGCCTCTAGAATGCGGAAAGATATTACTTGGCATTAAAAATAGAGACAAAAAAGACGTCCCGTCTTAAAAGCATTAAAGCAATCATCGAAAAAAATCTGACTTACGAGCTTTTCTATGTGGGGCGACAAAATGGTCTCGTAGAATATTTTACTGTTTTCATTGCCAGGAAATGAGTATCATGAACAAAGCCAGAAGATTGGCTTTTGTGACTTACGTAGCCAAATATTCCAAATGTTCTCTTTATTTGTGATGCTTTAATAATGTTGCTCTATGTAACAATGAATGCCATAAAAAAGTAACTCGGGTAAAATATGTAACATAATCCATAGAGTGTAATTCGTACTGGAAAAACTATGGTAAAGCTATTTTTTTTAGAGGTTCCATCATAAGCAGTGATACATTTTTTATAACTCATGAAATGTAACAAGAAACAAAGATATTGTTAAAGTTCCTTTTGTTTTCTGTAGTATTTACGATTTTATTGGAAGCAATGAATAAACACCAGCATTACTCATATGAAATGGAGTCGCCATACATACAGTCAGTGTCAAAAGTATTCGTACACCCAGTTGTGTTTCAAGAAAACGCCAGTAATTTGGTCGATAAACAAGGAAAAATAAATTGTAGGAACTTAACGTTCTTCCCAAATCACTTTTATTGCACAAACACACACAAAAATTACAGTAAAAAATATTTCACTTCCAAAACTAGACAAAAAATAAAAATAAAGCACTTTTCCCTCCCGACAAAAGTATTCGTACACTACATATTTCCTGTAATATCTACTCTAAATAAATCCCTAATATTTCGTGTGGTTCCCTTGACATCAATTACTATGCCTGAAACCTTCTAGGCATAGATTTTACTAAATTAGCAGTAAAGGAAGGTGAAATTTTCTCCAATTCAACTTTCAAAACTGTCTTAAGTTCCCTTACACTCCTGAAGTTTCTTTCTCTAACATTTTTTATCAAGATAACTCCACAAATGTTCTATTGGATTTATATCCTGTGATTGTGGTGGCGTATGCAGTTGTGTGGGCGTATTGTACAGAAGCCAAAGCCTCGAATTTAGAGCCGTGTGTTTGGGGTCATTGTCCTGCTGGAAAATATAATTCCGTCCCAGTACCAATTTATGAACAGTTAATTGCAGATTGTTTTTCAAAAATGTTTATATAAACAAACTGGTCCATAACCTTTTCGATAATCTGCAAGTTCCCCACACCAGAAGCACTCATGAAGCCCCACACCATTACTGATCCTTCTCCGTGTTTAATGGTGGGCAGCGAGTTGCGCGGATTGAGTTCCTCGTTCTTCTTTCGCCAAACGCGTTGCTTTCCATAGCACCCAGAACTATTAAATTTACTTTCATCGGTGAATAGCCACCCTTTTTAGAAATCCTGGTCTTGATTCCGAAGCAAAAGAGCGAAATTTAATCGTTTCTTTCTATTTGCTTCACTCACCCAGAACTTCTTACGCGCATGTGGACCATAGTAACCTTCCCTCCCTCAAGGTGCAACGTACCGTAGCCGCCAAAATACACTCCTCTTCTTCCAAGGTCAGGCAGCTATCTTTGGTGAACTTCTAGGATTTTTTTTTTTAATTTCACGTACAATTAATTGTCGATCTTGATGAGACAGCACCAGAGGTCGTCCGCATTCCGACTTTTAAATACGATTTTCTCACACAGAATCTATCTATTATCGACTGAACAGTCCACCTGGGTTTTTCAAGGGCATTTGCAATGTCTCTTAGAGATTTGCGCTGGTTTCTGCATATTAATAACTACTCGTCGCCTCCTCTGCAGTAGTCTCCTTTCCTTTGCGACCCATCGCGCCGACGACCTAGCCTTGAACTGTTTCCCAGTGACCGTTACACACGACTGAATGAGATTTTGTAATTCCCACGATTCGGAAAAATCGTTACAAATTGTGATCCCGTTCAGTCAGGCACAATTTGCAGTCTCGGTCTCATTATAAATAAAAATATATTCAGTGTACGAATACTTTTGTCACCCAAAAATGTGTCAACCTTTAGTGAGGGATTTTTTTGCAAGAATTATGCAGGTCTTTTTTCTGTTTCTTTATCTAGGAATGGGACAGAAATAAGATGTAAAATCATAATTATTTTTCCTCCCAGACTTTTTATGAAAATTTGGTACAATTCTCAACGTTAGTAAGCGGAAATTCGAGGTGTACGAATACTTTTGACACTGACTGTAGGTTATGATTGTGACTACTACCAGACACTACTTACAGACATTCTAATATAAAAACTATGATGAATCAAAATACATCCTTAAGATGTGCCAGAATTAAAAGAGCACATCTATTTAAAGTATAAAGAAAATTATTCACAGAAATGGTGACATTCCGGTATCCTGACAAATATCTACGCTGACATTCTCGTAACGTTCCATTTCACAAGTTAGTTCCCAGGCATCCAGCATTTCCGGAGTTGGCCGACAAGTGCATTGAGTGGCACGTCTGAATTCATTCTCATTCACAGCTCTTTTGTGAATGAATGACCCAGTTGACTGGCGCCAGGCGGAGGTTCCGAGGGTGCGGCCACAGGTAGCAGAGCGAGCAGCGCGTAGATGGAAATTGAGGCCCCGGAGAGTTCACGGCGGGGACGAAGGCGTGGCTGGGAGCGTTGCGAGCCAATGAGCGGAACGTGGAGTAGCGATAAGGGAAATTGAAGCAAGCACATGAGTAATGAACGGGGAACGGGGACACTGGCGATAACGCTGGCAAGTGCCTGTTCTCTCGAGTGCACGCAAAGGAGGAACGAAGGAGTGGCCTTTGGACTGGCTGGATCGAGGAGCTACGGCAGAACAAACTCGGGAATACAAGCGGGAAAGCGGAGACGAGTGGGGTCGGAGTTGTGGACACGGGGCGAGGGGTAGAGGCATGGGCGTGGATCGATTGCTTGATTGTTTACCTTCCGCGGGCGTCTTACTGCTAAGGTCATTGGTCCCGTAAGAGTGAAGCATGTTTTATCTTGGAAGGTAGAGGTGATCTTCCCCCGCTGGATGGCGAGATCTGGCGCCGACCTACTTCGACTACCGAGGATATTCCCCAACCAGGTATCTCCCACTAGCGAGTCACCGCCCCAGCCAGAACAAGTCCTAAGTGAGCTCCCGACATGTGTGGTAGTGTAATGCACGTCAGAGTGTGGAAGTAAGGGATGAGGATAGGATAAGGGGAAGAAAGGAAAAACCGCCTCAGTCTGTGGCCGTTTGTTAGCCATTGGTCCGGCTCTCTGTTGTTGATTGGAAAAACCACCAATCAGAGCAGCTGGCCGCTAGGATTCGCCTCCAGACAGCATCTGAATTCGACTTAGTGTCGAAACTGTCTACCTAGTGTCGAAATCCTACCACAGTCGAGAGTGGAACCCTAGGAACTTCCGGTCAGAGGCACTGCATTGACATCAGTTGATACCCTGAGCCATCTCCCCGATGGGGCGTGGATCAAAGAGGGGCAGTCGTAGGCGGGAGTGGTGGACAGTGTGCGAGTCCGCGAGCGAGCAGGGAGCGCGGGCGGGGGCGGGGCGTGGTCGGGGGCGGGGGCGTGGTCGGGGGCGGGGCGCGCGGCTGCCGTTTCACGCGCCGCCGGCTCTCAAAGGCGCCGGCCGGCGGGGGCCCTGGGAACCGCTCCGCTGGGCCCGCGCTCCGCCCGACTACCTGCAAAGCCCCGTTCAATCGCCGGCCCCTAATTCCGCCCCTTCACGCAACTCTGGAGAGCCGGGGCAGCGATCGCGGGTTCGGAGTTTTGTTTACGTTCAGTTTGGACTACTGAATAATCCCTTGTCACGTTCCTGGAACACGAACCTTCTACAGAGGAACCACTTTGTATTGAGAACTTTAAGTCGGGTCGTGTGTTAAATATACACGTTTTTTCTGTTCCACGGTTTACTGTAACACTGTGTGTGAAACATACAGTGTTTTTACAATATTTACTTAATGGTCCAGTCATAATTTTTTTTGGTACATTCTTATTCGCATTTACAAAATGTGCGATAACAGTTGTAATAATAATACAGCGCCCCTCAACGTATGAAAATTCGTTTGAGTGTTTAACCGCAGTTCGTAGACAATAAATTTCTTAAGTGTCCTTCATCAATAAAATGACACGTATTCCAAACTTATCGAGTTTTAAGGGAAAAGAAAAAACTTGTAGTTTTAGAATATTTCATAAAAATTATATTTAACCTAATTTTTAATGGACATCATAAGTGACAACAAATAAAATTCCTGATATCAAGATATTACAGTAACAGAATGTCCAGTTATCTAGAATTCCAGTGCTCCGCTTAATAGGTAGGCGTTTCAGGCACTGGGCATCGTAATATTCTCTGACATACACGAGTACTATAGGAATATCTGTTCCTCGTGTTACCTGTAAGTAGTGTTTCGAAAAGGCCACATATTCACGACGTGTTCGACATACGAACGTCGTTTGCAAAGAATACGTCTCCAGGGAAGTAGACTAAAATAATTAGAGAAACATTCCTGATTATATTTATTAACCATGAACATATTTTTGTCAATTCCTAAAGCTAAGTACTCTGAAACAAACGGCGAGATTAATTCATATTCGCAAAAATTGTAGATGTTGCCTACTGGGAATAACAAATTTAAATGCATAACCGATGAGATTGTGAATATTGCATTTTAAACGGAATTTATTTGAATCGTTTGGTCCAGAAACTCATGTCCATTTTTTATACAGATTTCGAAGTACGTTGATATAATAATAGACGCCTGGTATAAAAAACCCTCTTGTCCGTCGCGAACTGTGGGTGTAACATCTAACTAAAGTTTTCGTTTGGTGCAGAATCAGTTGTAAAGTAATTCACTTTTTCCCTTCTCAAAAATCGCAGAGAGCGAACATGAGGGGATTCTGCACCAATCGAATTCACAGTATTTATTCTTCTCCTAATATAGAGGAATTACTTTAAGATTAGACCACTTTGATAGGTTGGAAAACAAATGAACGTCATGGAGGGCGATCCATTGCAAGAGATTATGATAAAGCCATTTACAAATGAGCTAACTGTAAACGAAAGCACTGACAAAAATGAGTGCATAGACGTAACTTTAAGTTACATTGCCACCAATGTCCAAGCAGTAACTGCCAAGTGGTCCCTTCTTAAGGCGGCACCACACATTCGTTATTCGGCGAACAGCGAGCAATCGCTCGCCGAATCCCGAGTGGTGTGGATGAATTGCTTGCTATTTTCCGCGTGACAAACATTCGGCGCTCGCCCTACCCACCGCGTGTCGGTCTTTGGGACACCTCAAAGGTAGCGAACATTTGCTGAACACATCAGGTGGTCGAGATTGGGCGAGCAGTAAGCTCGCTGCTCGGCGAATGCCGATTGTGTGGAGCTGCCTTTATAGATATATCTACAGTCCGATTAAATAAGTTGGTGATTGACAGTTGGACTTCTGAGCTGTAACTTCATACATACGAGTATATTGTTTGGTTGCTTTCATAAGTATTTATTTCAAGTGTTTATTTTCGTTCCCGGGAACACGTGCTCAGTGGCACGCAACCTGTCAACGTCGCTTCTTTCCAAACGCAACTGTCAATCACCAACTTATTTTAATCGGACCATATATACCATTACGGCCCCTCGTGCCATCAATCAACAGCGAGGCAAACCTATTTCCTTCCGCCCCTCCCACCGGCGGAGTCTCTCACCGCCAAGCGGCCCGCGCTTTCCCATTCGGCCTGCCGGAATGCGCTCGGGGCGCACAAATAGCGGCGGGGTGGGCGCGCGGCCGGCGCGTGGCGCCACCCGCCCCGCGCCAATGGGCGGGCCGACAGGCGGGCGGCCGCGCGCGCGTGAAAGGAGAGATTCTGGAAGATGAGCAGGAGGGTAGAGGGGGGGGCGCCTGGGCCGTTACGCGCTCGGGCTTCCGAATGTCTCGGCTCGTGTTCCTAGAAGCCGGATGTCTTCTTCGAGGAATTCCGGAGGCGACAGCGTGAACGGAGTTCTGGCATGCCGTCTCAGCAGGATGTTATAAATACTAGATCCCAAGGGATGGTGACACGGGTTCCAAATCAGAAAAGCACAAAGTTTGAGTTGAATGCTATCAATTAAATAGTTGTTGAAATAAGGTTGGAGTACCAAGGACATGCTTTTGCCCTTCATTAAGGTTGCGAAGAAATCTGTGTCTTCTTTGAGTTTTAAAGAAGTTCGGCTCCGATTGATCCGTAACCTTAAGATGGAGTCATATGGGGGCTTCCCCCCCCCCAAGGCCTAGAGTTTTCGTTTACCTTCCTTTATTTGGAAAAATTGATTTAAATATTTATGCTTGAATTATGCAATTATTTAAACAATAATATTGTAGAGTATCACATCTACTGTACATAAATGACATACAAAATATAACAAATGTGTTTATTATTTTAGAAAAATATACGAATCCCCTCCCCCACAAAATGATCGGCTGCATCCGCCCCTGCTCCTTAGGGCCGGTATAGCTAAAACGCCAACCAATGAGACGTTAGTAAACTACAATTAATTAATGTCATTGTATCATGTCTTCAGTTTCTTATCTCCGAAGGGACGTAGGAAAGTAAGTAGAAGAGACCTTAAATTTAATTTCCGGGACAATTATTTTTAAATAAATGCGTGATTTGAATGATGTAGTGAAAATGCATGTTAGTTATCCTTCATCTTCCATGCTCTTAACGTAAGATAATTCTTACCTGCTCCGTGCAAGATTCGAATCTATTTTCTACAAAAGAGCGAATACTACACAGATCCTCCTGTCATTTGAAATTTAATTTACATGTCACAGCATATACACTTTTAGGTTCATAGTCCTCAGAACATTTTTAAGTGAAGGATATGTCAACTATGTCGCGTCTTGCTCATTGCGTCGTACGTTGGCTACGTTACAAATGGTATTCCCACAGGATTTTTTTTGACCAACAGTCGTGAAAACTGTTCAATTTATGTATGCTCTTAATTTATCCGTATAGTATCAATTTCGTGTTCTTTTATTCTGTGATCTCCGCAATGTAATAGAAAATATATGATGATTAGAAATTCTTATTAAAATGTTCCCACAAAATGATTTTTCTCTATTTTACCCAACAAGGAACCAGAAAAGAGAAGGGTTTTCTCCTCTGAAATTAAGAACCGAAATGGAATGTGCCGGGTGCACACTCCCTGCACTTTAGTTTACGACACTCTCATCCCGACACCAAAAATAGTGAAACGGGACTTAATCACATTCAAAAGCATCAAGAAATATAAAAGTTACACAGTTACCTTTAAAATGCCTTCAGTTAAAGGAGCAAAACGAAACTATTACGATAAAAAGACAACATTTTTAAGAAAACGTATGTGTACTTGACAAGTGAATTCAACTAATATTTTTTTCAGCTGCGCCCACACTGATATACCCTGTCTCAACGTACGTGTGTTAAAATGATATGCGCAGGTGAGTAGAAAATAAACATATGATACTGTTGTTCCTTAGTAAAATCTATTAAATATTCACTAATGAATGTTAGCTTCCCTAATAAGAGAAAAGACCAAGTAGTCAATAATACAAAGGATACATTTTTTGTCTATATTTGTATTGTAGCCAAAAGCTGATTTACTTTTTCTGCTGAGGCATGCAGTTGCAAAGTTTTTACTCTCAGATCTTCTATACACATAACTCTCAGTAAAAATAAGAGAAAAAAACGTAGGAAGAGAAGCGCAGCAAACACTATATTCGCCACAGCGCGCCGAATAACAAACTTCCATTACACGGGGCGGCGTGCTCGAACGCCCCACAAGAAACGAACGTGACACGAAGGCCTTTGTAGCGAGCGCGACGAAAGGCCTTCGAACGGAGATGCGCCAGGATTTGCCCATCGCGCCGATCCTACGGCGGTTGGCAGGCAGGGGGCGTCGCCCTGCAGTGAGCTCGTGCCGCGCCGCAGCGCCAAGCTTCCTCTCGTTCCGATGCGCCTCTTTTTTTACCCCCTCCTACCCCGCTCAGTTCCCGGGACGACCGTGTGCCCAGGCAATCACGGCAACGCTCCCGATCAATAATGCAAATAGGGAAGCGGGCGGAGTTAATCGGGCCGGTCGCACCATCGCCTACGAATTGTTCTTTTAAATACATACAACACGACCAGTAAATAAACATTTAATTTACGTTTCCAATTTTCGAGAACCGAGACATGTTATACAGTATACATTGACTTACATAAAAATTTGTCTTTTTTTAATTAAACATTCGACATTGTGAACAAATCTGGGACGACATTAGGAACAAGTGCAAATTAACTGGTATATGCACTATGTTTTTAAACATTTCTGCTGACCATGAATCACGAAAAGACACTTTCATGACGTTGAAGTTCGAACTAAACTTCTTGCCATATACGTATTTTCTAGTATTGTATATTTTTCAGGGTGTGGAAACAGTTTCTAGTTCATCACTATTCCATAACTGCAAAACATAGAAGTACATTATGGCTTATGAAATGAATTATGGATGAACATCATCGTCGATTTTAAGAATCGAATCCTCAATACTTTGAATCGTCTACCCACGTTACCGCAACCTCAGCTATTTAGATCATTTACTGCATCTTTAATTTCACAGCGTAATGAACATTTACACACTAATAAAAAACAATGTATCTACCAACCTAACGCCGCCCACCCCAACAACCCCAGCACGTCCAACCCGCCTTCCACCGCGTCGCGCTACGCCGTGCAGCGCGGCGGGCGGCCATTGCGGGAGGTCGTGCGAAACGGCGGCAGCAGCTCCCCGCCTGCGAAAAAGCGCCACTCGGAATAGGTAATTCCGACGGAGGCGGCTTTGCGCGGAGGCGGCGGCGGCGGCGGCGGCAGTGAGGAAAAACGCCCGCACGGTAAACATCACGCCCCTCGCACGGCGCGGCGCGGTGCGGCAGCAGCGGATCCTCCTCACGTCCTCCCGAGGAAGCGAAGGAGTAGGAGGGGGAGGAGGAAAAGGAGTAGAAGAAAAGCCGGTGAGTGGGTGGGTGGATGGAGGTGGGGGTGGGGGTGGGAGTGGTGGCCGGGCTGCGCAGGTGGTGAGGCCTCAAGGCGGCCGGCGCTGCATGTGATCAGAGAGCGCTGGAAGAAAAAGGCCGGACGGTCGGCCGCTCGGACGAACCCGGGGGAAGGGGAGTAGGCGCAAGAACGCTTGTAGCCGGTCGGGGCTTGGACACCTGGACGTGTGTAGTTCCTTTCACATACGTGCGATCTATGGACCCAAGATGCGACTGCGGTGAAACATCGTTAGTTCGATCTTTACAAGTCGAAAATCTCAACAATTCGAAGCATTGTTGTTTGTTTGTTTTTTTCATAAATTATCTATATGTGGAAAATGCGAGATAAGTTTAAAGATATTAACCAAGATACTGTTTTCCAACTTCGAAATGTACGAACGAAACATACGTAAAGAAATAATAGCCATCAGACCCATTGTCTGTTCTTTGTCTGCATTGTCATTAGCACTTACACTTAACTTACACAAAGATATACCATATTCCGCAAAACCAGAGGCGCAACGAGGATTTTTCTTGAAGGGAGAAGGGTAGGAGGCTACTGATATTGTGTATAGCCGACTTGATGTTTTCGTATGAAGAATTTTTCATTTATGCTGATATAAATTTTACTTTCATTTGTTGACATATAGTTAATTTTTATAACGAAATTGGTTACGACATAAACAATTGATGAATTGAATGCCTTTCCTTAGCATAAAAAGTAGTAAATTTTTTGTAAAAATAGTATATTTTTATATGAATAATTGTCTTCTGAGGAGGAACTGAAGCGCCATGAGCACTGGCAAACAAACATTACTTTTCTATTAGTATAAAAATCATTTAATTATTTAAAGTATTTCATAACATTAAATGATTTCACGATTCAAGGAATCATTTAATGTCTAGGATTTGACTCACAATTGTAAAGTAATGAGCAGTTTAAACAAGTTTTGGTAATACTTTCTATAAAATAATATAAGATTCAATGGGTACTTACCTGTCAGCCGTTATTCATCTTCTTAAAACGGAGAGACTTGCATCTCGTTCTGTAATAAAATCAGTACATTTTTGTGTAAATGAAATAAGTCTTTTATATGGGACATCACATGCCGTTTTAGTGTTAGTATCTGCCTTGTACTATGTCTCTACAAAACTAGTTGTTGGGTAGTCAATTCCATCACTCCCCCATCGAGGGGAGTAATGAAATCACAAACAATCAAAACCACAAGAGTTAACAAACGTTGCAAAAAACCGCCTCTTCGAAATATTCAACACTTAATAATTGTATGAACAATCCAAATGTTCAGGAATTGCATTAATTTAAATAAATTGAATGATTTCTATAAAATTACATACAAGCGTATGAGGCTTTATATGACTGGAACTTCTTCACTCAAAGTGAAGTTGTTACTGGACCATAGTGAGATCGTAATGATGACCTTATGCATGAGGTTTGCTTTAGACGTCAATTAATACATTAGTATTTTTACTTACAGGCAAGGTTCAAAAATATTTCTGACCATTACCTAATTAAATTCTTTTTATTTAACTAATTACTTTTTTAATTTATTTATTTATAGTCGCATCAACAAATAAATAAATTTAAAAAAACTAAATACTTCTGGATCTTGTTTATATGTAAAATTACTAATAGAAATAGAACGACAATATATACCTTACATAATAAATAAAAAAGTAAATTAACATAATTTCACATGCTTATATAATGAGGTATGCATTGGTGCAATCGGTGTAAACAAGGAGTAGTGAGGTAACTCAAAGCTGCCTTCCTTGCGGGAAGTTGCTCCAGAGCATCATATCGTGAATTCTAGTAGTTGTTTCAAGCCCGGTTGGAACGACTGCTCAAAACACCAAATTGTCACTCATTTCACGGATGCTTTTACATCAGTATTCAAATTCCGCCCATGAACGAAGATGAAACGTCCTGAGTTTTGGTGTTTTTCCAAGTAGAAGAGTGTGCAACTACGGGGATAAAGAATATATAATTTTCTCAGAAATGTCCTCTTACCTTGCTCAATAAGAAAGCTGTTGAGGGTACGATGACGCTGAGGATGACATGTGTCCAATGAAATGATTTGCCTCTGAGGCCAGATGGTACCACAGTAATTTCTGGCCGGGCAAGGAAAACAATGGCAAGCTACCTCACTTCCCCCAAATCACCTAATATGCCCCATGAAAGCTCTTCTCCAGTCCCGACCGAAGGACTGTTGACTGTACACACAACAGATGTGGTTAAATCCCTACAATGTAATTTGCCAGTGCGGCTTCCTACGTCTCACACACCACGCCCCTTTCGTGAGCTTCCAGCAACATGCCGAAAACCTCAACCACCAGACGCAGGCGGTAAGCGATACTGACGAAGTGATGGCTTCGCGGTGGTCTGCGGTAGCGGAGAGGCGAGTTCAGTGACTAGGGAAGGCAAAAAATCATCGATGTTTTGATATTTTCGAGCAGAAACGTCGTATTATAACATCGATGTTCTGCTTTCAAATTTTCTTCAGAACTACATATCTGTCAGGAACATCCATTTTTTTAAAATAAAATTGCTCATGATATAAATAAAATTTCCAGTATATATTTTATATGTGGACTCCTCGGAATCAACAGAAACTTATAACTGTCACTGTTGTCAATCCTCAGGCTGCACCAGACCGTTTGCTATTCGCAACTTTTCTCGTGTTATTACCTTTTTATTATTTTGTACGCGGTAATATCATTAAACTGCATTTTGAACCTTGACTATCTAGAATATTGATTATAAAATTAAGATGACAGTCATAATTAAGACAGAATATACTTTAAACTAATATTGATGTGTCACAGCAGAACCAGAGCATTTGAAATGTTTCAAATATTCGCAATGTTTCAATATATTTAAAATATACACCGACATTTTAAACATAGATGTTTTGTCGATGTTTCATCGACATCGAAAACTTTTTGGTGATGTATCGATAGATCGATATTTTTCTAAAATTCGCTTTTACTATCCGTGACTGCGTGGGACTTCACTTCCACGGTGCGACCGCAGCGACCACCGCCACGGCGGAACTCGATGCGAGGGTGCGAGTTTTTTCCTCTTGTCTCGCAATCCGCAAGGAGCTGATGAACCTTTCGACCGGACGTGTACCTTTGCCGACTGGGGGTCGGAGGGGGGTACGACCTTGGGAAGCGCGCAGTACGTAGAGATAAAAGTTAATCGCGAAATATTCTATGAACATGTATGACAATGATAAATAGGCGGTGCCAGCCGAAAATATTACGTGTAATGTAGGAAAGTTAATGTTGGCACACTTACAGTCTTCATACATTTTCATGATTCCTTATAAAATTCAGATTGCTCAAAAGCACAGAGACGTAACTTCATTGAAGTATTCTATTTTCCACAATATATTCCAATTCTGTACCGAAATTTCGTTATGTGGAATTACGTTGAAATTTAGAACCACTGAAATGTTTTTCGCCTTTTGACGCAGTCCTGGGCAATAAATACGAGTATGTAGTTCTCTCACTTTGAAAATTCTTCCCAAACTTTTATTTCAAGTCTTGAGACACTTCTCTTCAACAAATAAACTCGCGCGTGGACAATGATAACACAATTTAACCTCATTAGCTTAAATAGTGATCAACCACTTATAACCCCGCGACACGATCGCATGACTACCCCGTATATTTCTTTTGGCGCGAAGAACACGCACAAAACACACACACATTAACGATGAGAAAAGCTAATAGTCTCCTATATCTCTCACCTCAGTGGATTCGACAAGCAAACGAGTCCCCGCAGCCCGGCACGTGTCGGCGCGTGCCTGCCTCCGGTGCAAGCGCATCGCGTAAACTCTTTCCAGCTCCATAAAATTCATGAAACGACGCTCGGTGCTTTGTACTGCGGAATATGACGAAAAAGGGAAAGAGCGACGCGGCGCGGTGCGGTGTGGCGCGGGGGGCCGAGGTGAACGCACTTACGCGCATTCCTGCGACTCGCACCGCGGCGGCGCCTCGCGTCTGTTCCATATTCATCTGCGCTCGATTAACATCTTATTCACACTCGTTATGGCGTGTCCCGTCTGCCGGGCCCGAGGCCGACACGCGACCCGGCGACGCCCGCCGGAGCGCGCGCTGGCGGGTCGCGCGCGAAGCTCCGCCACGACGCCCACGCGCGCCGAGGTCGACTCCCGTGAGCGCGGTCGGCGGAACGTGGTTTCATGAGGATGAGTAGAGTAAATTTAAAACAGAAATGTAATAAAACGTATATTAAAAATAACATAAATTGATCCCAAATCTGTGTATAATATCAACATGTTTCTGAATCTTCCCCTGAACCTTTTTTGATTTCTTTTCGTGCAAATCAATAAATACATGCGAACTGGATGCAGGGCAAAATTGGTGGATTGATTGATTAGTGATTTCGGCCGCGTCAACTGCTAAGGATATTAGCGTCGTAAGTGCATATTTTTATCGCGGTGGGTGTCGGTGATTTTCCTCCGCAGGATGGGGATATCCGGCGCCGACCTACGTCGGTGTGCGAGGATTTTCCCCAACCAGGAATCTCCCACCAGCGGGGTCCTCCCCAGCCGGGACAAGCTCTAAGCTCCCGTCTGGTCTTCCCACACGTGTGGTTGTGTAGTGCATGTGAGTGTAAGTCTATGTAACGGGGTGAGAATAGGACAAGGAAGAGGAAGGAATGATCGCGCGCGATTCGTGGCCTGTTTGGTTTGTTAGGGTACTGGCTCTGGCATTTGCCTGGTGTTCATCGGAGGAACCACGGAAAAACTATCGATGAAAGGAGCTGGCCGCTAAAATTCTCCTCCAGACAACGGTGAGTCGTGGGCAAAACGACCTGTGACATGGCGAGTCTACTTCTCCGCAATTCCTTTTCCCCTCTGAAGAGAGCGCCTCGAACTTTCCTCCGCGAACCTCGTCTTCCCAGGACTGAGCTTGAAGTATTGCGCGTGGCCCCTGTGGCAACCTGCCTGCCCGCGGCTGCCGTGTCGCTGTTCTGGTCAAGCCTGTTATTCATTAAAATAAAACAAAAATATGCTGTGCTCTAAATTCACCATAACTTGGGAGGGGGGCGGTGCAATGTCGCGACGCGATGTATCCGACTGCCGAGCGCAAAGGAGCTCCTGCGGTCAAGTGTCACGTTTGAAGTGGTAGGCTTTTGCGACCAGTAACGTGTGTTTGCTCTCTGCTAGCCGGAAGTTTCGTGTGCCGCTTAGCCAACTCTGCAATTCTCCTTTTTCCTCGTCGCAACTATTTTGTATACTCTAAACTGAAACTGATAAGAAAAAAATATAAAAGTGCTGAAACCAAGTTGTGTGATAAATAACGCAGCAGTGAATAAGAATGGAATTTTATTATGAAGCTACACGGAAGAAATGCTGAAAAGCGGGTGTATGAAGACTACGTCAATTAAAAAATGTTTAAATAAAAATAATATGACTTCAAAATGTGAAACAAAATAATGAAAGCTATAATGTGTATATGAAAGCAATATGAAGTAATTTGAAGGGAATTCATCAGATTAATTCATAAGAACATTTTTGTAACAAAATAGTGAAATCAATTTAAATTAATTTGAAGAGAATTCATCAGATTAATTGACAAGAACATGTTTGTGACACGTAAGGAAACTAATATTTTTTAAACAAAAAATACGAAATAGTAATATTCAAATAATTTAAAAACCCTATTTATTGAATAGCCATTAACTGCA
Source organism: Acheta domesticus (assembly GCA_031308135.1). Classification (NCBI taxonomy): domain Eukaryota; kingdom Metazoa; phylum Arthropoda; class Insecta; order Orthoptera; family Gryllidae; genus Acheta; species Acheta domesticus. Next base: position 96,869,441 of record JAHLJT010002406.1, on the reverse strand, counting down.
AGACAACTCTAACAATTTTTATCGAGTCTAAAGGCGGCTCCCCACATTCGGTATTTAGTGAGTGATGAGCGACTGCTCGCCGATCCCGAACATTGTGGATGCGTTGCTTACAATTAGCCGTCCGGTGCTCACCCTACCCATCGCTTGTCGGGTCTTTTGGTCACATGAAATGAATCAAACATTCGTCGAGCACATCAACTACTCGGGAAAAGACGCCACTTGGCGAATGGCGAATGTATAGAGCCACCTCTAACTTTAGATCTAAAGAGGTTTTGTATAGAATACTGCGCAAATAAATTCTAAATAATAATAATAATAATAAAATAATTCCACATTTTTGTGGAGACAAAGTATTGTGTTACGTTACTGAATTAAAACCTGTCCAAAACCAAAAAAAAGTATGAAGTAACCAGCTGCGTAGAGTTCGTTGCTCGAGCAACGTGCTAACGAGCCCTCGCTGGAATCGCTGGGCAGCCATGAAGGGGACGGAATCTGCTTCCGTGGAAATCACAAAAAGGCGTTCGCGCGCCGCCCGGGAGCGCGAGGGTCGCGACCGCGGAGCCACCGCCGCCGCCGCCGCCGCCGCGCCGTGCGGCAACGCGTCAGCCGGTCGGCTGTCCCCGCCTCCGTCGCCCCCGCCCCCGCCGCCGCACGGCCACCTGTTGCCCGCGCAGCGCTCGCCAAAACAAGGCCCTCTCCTCTTCCTGCCCTTTGGCGTTCCTTCCCAGCTTGTCAATTCACTCGCAAGGCCTCCGCTGTAGCCTCCGCTGCCCTCTGCTGCCTATTGCATTATATGTCACGTTTCAACCCAAGAGTTCGAAGATTTTCAAGTGTGGTTTACTGCGTGCTAGCCATAACTGTAGATTAATAAAATGTTTTTGTATTAGCGATGAAAGACTGCCAACATTTTATGCTACACAAGTTACCAATAAGTATTATTGTTAAAAAAAATTATCAAAGAATGCATGTGGTAGAAATGACACTTCGGAAATACTTTTTTGCATTTCTTACATTATTGCGCAAATGGAGAGAAATAAGAAAACATTACGAGAATAGTTTATTCTTCGAGATAAAACTTCGTGCTCTTGTAAAAAATAAGTATCTTTAAAAGAGAAATTTTATCTCACCGGAAAACCATGACTAGATGGAAACTAGGTGATTCAAATACATTATTATTTCGGAGATCGAAAGGTGTATCAAGATAAATGTTATAATCTTATAAAAAAGGAACTGAGATTTGAGCCCTAAACATCTGGGGAAATCTACCGATAAGAAGTAGGGCTGAAGTAAAAGATGCGTTGTTAACATATGCATAAGAAAATACGGCGGATAGAGTTCCTTCACGAAGTCTAACGAAGAACTTCCCGTTCTGCAACACGTTTCGTAAAGTTAGGAAAGTGTGATCACAGGAAATGGGAGTGAAAGGCTTGATATGAAAGACTACATTGGTAAATGGAAAGAAATAAAATGATATGGTGATAGTGACGATGGTGGTGGTAGTGCTCATGGTACTGGGAGTGATCATGGTGGTGGTACAGGTCATTGAGGTGGTAGTGGTAGTGGTGGTGGTAGCGGAGCTAGCGGTGGTAGAGGTGGTAGAAGTGGTGGTGGTGGCGGGAGTGGCGGCGAAGGTGGTAGCAGTACATATTGGGGTTGGGGTGGTAGGTAGTCACAGTGTTGGTGCTTGCGAAGGCGTCTGTGTGGACGTTTGCTCATAAGGCGGTGGTTGCGGCGAGTGCGGTCACGGAAGCAAATGCACATGATAGAGGTGGTGGCGGCGGTGGGAGACTGGAACCTACGAGGAGGGCGGAGGTGGAGGTCGCGGCGGTGGCGCCGGGGCGCAGATGGCGGCGGCGAAACAAAGGAGACGCGGCGCCCGGAAGTGGCCCTGCGGCGACCGCATTGGTTTCTTTCGTGGGAGAGAACGACCTCTGCCCACACGTCGCCAGCCGACGTTTCTTTTCTGCCCCTTCCTCTCTTGACCTCGATTCTCCCCACATTCCTCTTTGTTAATGAGATTTTTAACTCAAGAAATCTCAGTTCGAATTAATAACAGTCAAAATAACCACACAATTCAATTAGAAAAATAGGCATGCAATTCTGCTGTCCATCCTTAAAATACTAGTTTGACACGAACATTTCAAGACGTGAACAAATGTGATAATAAATTCAACGAAATTCGTATTTATAACTATCTTCACTTCGAACTGTTTAATTTAAAAAAATTAAAAAATGTTATCTTAGAAGTTGATTCAATAAAACACACAAATAAAGAAAGCGACTTCAGTCAAGACGATATATCTATATGAGTTATGCCATTGACAATTTTCTCTCACTGCGTCGAACGAGAATTTATTATATTACAAATATGAAGAAATATTAGTGTCAATTGAAAATGCCCTCGATACTTCATAGAAGATAAAATGTTCAAAAGTGATATTAATGTTAATGAAGATATGATAATGATACAATTATAAACAATGTTCTGACGTAAAGAATTCAGCAATAATATTGTTTATCCAAGGCGTCACGTAAAAATTCAGAAATTATTTACGCACATAATAAAATGTAATATTTATTTCGAAAAAGCTGAAATTTTAAGAGAGAAAGCCATTGTGTTTCTACAGTATTAAGAACGAACCACTCTTTAATTTTTTCTCGAACTGTTACGTTTTATCTTTTCCCAGCGATGCACAGCGGAATACGGTAGAACTGAAAACAACAATATTAAGTGCACTATTCAATATCTCCTGTGCTCACATTTTCTTGCAACACCCTCACGCAGCATGGCTAAATAACTGCTGTATTGTAAGTTTCCTAATCTAGAGGGAAAACACAAAACAATGAAGGAGTACCAGTTTATAGGCACAATGCAAAGCGTGCATTTGCTGCAACAGTTTGGAACGGGACTTTTGTGCATAGTGTGGTTCTTACATTTGCAGAAGGGAGTTCGAGATAAATGCGAGGAATGAGTTTTAAAGCAAATACTCAAACCTAATGAAGCATAAAATTTTGAGAACTGGGGATGATAGTAAATTATTTTACATAACTTGTCCCTGATATAAGGAGAAGCTTAATGTGACTGAAAACGATGGGCAAACTTCCATACGCCCGTAGGTATTATTCTCCGCTTACGTTTGTATTCTGAAAGCATGACGCGTGGGAGCAGCTTAGAGGGTATTTAAATGTGATTGGGTAGGGCATTTGATTATGCAGTAATTGTATGACTGAAGTTACAAACTGAAGGATAAGTGGTATTTCAAATATGTCTTTCGGAGGGGATTTTATTATTTTATATGGACCATAACATTTATCAGTATACAGTTTCACTGATTATACACAGTATCAGTTACCTTCACATCACGCCGCCATTTTAGCCGAGTGAATTATGACTGAACTTTGAATTTTTAGGCAAATACCTGTTTCACTTATCGGACATTAACACTTCAAATTGTTTATGAGCACATTTCAGACCTAAATGTGTCAGAAACCGCACGTTTGTACTCAAAAATGCCTATTTCGTATTTAGACCCTAAAAATCCCTACTTGTCCTCCAAAAGCACACAAATGCGTGATCGCTGTTATTGAAACAAGGAAAATCATCTCGAAAGCGTTCCTCGGAAAAATCAAACTGATATCAGTTTTAAATCAACATCACCTACGAGTATGTGTCTTGATACGATCTTCATTATGCGAAAAAGAAAAATTAAATACCCTAACTGTCTTTCGCATTACACATATGCGGCAGTCACAATTGATGAAATAAAAAAAAAAATTGCTTAAGAAAAAATTGAGTAAAATGTCAGTTATGGTTTATCATTTACATTTGTGTCTGCCTTCCTTTCAATGTTTCATCCACATGTTATTTTTTTAAATTAAATCGATTAAAGTAAATGAAATGTATGTGAAGAAGTTATTTTAATGTCAATTTATTCTGCCTTCTTAAGAAATTACACAGCTTATTTCACGTGTCACTAGCATACTTTAGTGCATAAAGTAAGGTATTTGGAGACTAAAAGTCGTGTCTACTTATAACGTATCTGGACCTACGCGGATCAGTAAAAATTAATTTACAGTGTTTGAATCCTCCCTAGTGTTCGTGCCATGTGCATCTGCGCTCTTGTTGCGAGGCGCGGTGTCAGGGCGAGCGGAGGCGCCTCCTCCGTTCCGCGTGGCCGCCCCCGCGCCGCTCGCCCGCGACGCCCGCACACGCACGCCCTCCACAACCACCCATCACTTCATCCGAACGTCCATTCGCGCGAACGAACGTCTGTTAGCCCAAACTTCTATTCGTCCAAACGTCCATTCGCTCGAACGAACGTCTATTAGCTCGAACTTCTATTCGTCCAAACGTCCATTCGCTCGAACGAACGTCTATTAGCCCGAACTTCTATTCGTCCAAACGTCCATTCGCTCGAACGAACGTCTGTTAGCGAGAACTTCTATTCGTCTGAACGTCTATTCGTCCAAACGTCTACGACGTATGAACGAACGTCCATTCGAACTACGTTCGTACGTCCTTCTATTCTCCCGAACATTTGTTTATTCGCCCGAACGCCTGCCAACGCTCCCATCCGAACGTCCACTCTCTCTCATTTCAACACCCGCTTACTCCCTATTTCGCTGATCTTCTCGCCCGGCCAAAAGCATCCGCCCCCCCCCAACATATACCCACACCAACACACTCGAAGGGCTTTTCGCACGAACGTGCACTCGCTCGCCCTCTCGTCCCTGCTGAGCTATTTGCCCCTCCCAAATGCCCCCCCCCAAACCTGTCCTCGCACTCACTCCCCCGACACCCGTTCCCCTTCCCGAATGCCCTCCCCCGCTAGCACGCCTGTGCTAATTCACGATTCAGGCCGGTCGCGATGATGTAGTTTTTCAACTGTTGTAAGTAGTAACAGTTTCCTGATTTTAACTACGAGGGCTAACGTAGAGAGGTGTGCATTCCAATTTATGAGAGTTGCACTTGTTAAGGAGATTCAACTGTTAAATAAGATAATCCTGTGTGATCTGGCCTTCGAATATTCTCTGATCCTTTACAAGAAGTGGAAGTACGCTGTGTGAGGTCTAAATTCTCATACACAGGCAAATACAGGTGAGAACGAAACGTACAACGCATACACTCTCCTTCCCTCCCCTACACACGTATACGGGCACATATATACATCCATAGACACACACACACATACGCGAGCGGCTGGAGCTCAAGCGATGGTCCGCCACGAGCCACTGCACAAGTGCGGGGGCGGAGGCGGCGGAGGAGATGCGTCCAAGGCCGAGCGGGCGGGCGGACGGACGCACGCCAGGCGGCTGAGAGCCATCGGGGAGAGGAAGCCACGGATCCTCAGCAGAGCCACCGCCCAAGTCCACAACTACGGCTTTTCGTTAGAGATGCGATACGGACGTCCACGTTTTCAAAAGATGAATGCTTTTGTAATAATATTTTTATTCTAACATCGATTTACTAAAGTCGAGGGAACGTCTATTCTGTTCAATATTTTTACTTCGTTGATTTTTACTTTCCCGTATACGTACGTATACACGGAGTGATATACGTAGAATAGGGAAAGTTATGTAATGCTGCGCGAAAAAATGGCCAATTTTCGGCGGACAAAAATTAATTGCCGGGCCGTGAAAACGAATAAGTGGATAAAACCAGTTGCTAAATTAAGAAAAAAAATCCTCTATCTCGTGGTGTGGTCAAAATCCATGATTTGTTGCTTCTTTATACTTAAAAATCGATTGACGGCATTCCGTCCGTCTGTCTGTCGGTCCGTCTGTGGTCAACGCTAACGCCTAAACCGTTCCGTCGACTTTCTTGAAAATTGATATTCCCCAGTCGATCTGATTCTAGTCGAAGCTTGTGATTTTGAAAAAGATTCTTTAAAATTTGGGGTACTTTATATGAAGCCCCCCGGGGATTTTCAACATTTTCTCAAAAACGGCTCCAAATTTTTTCTTTAAATTTCTTGTATGAATAGAGGAAAATACACTTTTTACATGGCATAGGTCCGATTTTCACGTACAGCTCTGAATTTTCGAAAATTGTGAAAGTTTGAATTTTTCGGCGTCTTTCTCCAACTACAAAATTGAAGATAGAGATTTTTCTTCAATAAAAATTGTTCTGCATATTGAATTCTTTAATAAGGTCATGTAAATGTTTTTCACAATTTTGGTAGTTTTTCGTGCAATACTGCGTGCAATATGTGCAATTTTAAAAAATTACAAAAACAAACTTTCTCAAAACGGCTCCAAATTTTTTCTTTCAACTTTTGGTAGGGATAGTGGTAAATGTACTCTATCAATGACATAAAAGCCATTTTGGTCTATCAGTTGGTTTTTTCAAAAATTACAAAATGTAAATTTTTTTACTTGTCTCTCACGTCGTTAATATTTACATTATCGGCGATTTTTTTTACATTATTATATTTACGAGTATATATGCTTTAAATAATGTCAAGTAAAGTTTCTCGAAAACACTACCGTTTTCTGTGAAAAGTAGCTCAATTTCGGCATTTTCAGAAATGCTCAACGTCATTTTCTCGTATATGGCTGCAATTTGAAACATTTGTAACGGATAGTGCTAATTACACTCATTAGTATAGCGTGAAGTTTATTTTGAGTTTTTTTTGTTTTTTTCAAAAATTATATAAATGTAAATTTTTGAAAGATCTCTCACATCTTTAATATGCACATTATCCGCAATTTGTAAAGATGATTATATTTGTGAGTGTAAGTGCTTCAAATAACTTCAAATAAAGTATTTTGAAACACTCAAAAATTTTCTGTGAAAATGAGCTTCAAATTTCGCATTTTTAGTAGTGCTAAAACGCCATTTTCTCTTAAACGGCACATAATTTTTAAAAGAAAATTGCCATTTACGGCTAGGTTTTTGTGTTCTTTAATATTCTAAAATTAATGTTTCTGTTCTACCAATAAGAAACCGAAAAATTAAGAAATGACAAAAAAATGTACTTTTGGCGATGATAGATGGTAGCTGGCAAGAAAGAGTATGTGGCAATTCCGAATAGCTAGCGAAGACCCAGGAAAATAGAAACTAATACGGAAAGTCTGTGCCATTCTGTTTCTGTTTTTTGACAATAAATAAATAAAATAAATACGGTCATGCTTAATTTTTTCAAAATACGAGTAGTTTTTCTTTAATTTTGTGACAAACGTAATAGGCCGCTGTAAATTTACTGCGCTTCGGACAGCTGGATGCGTCATAAATTAGAATGTGCAATTTTGTATATTATTCTTTCTTCATTTCTTACATTCGAACTTTGTTATAGACTTACATTAATATTTTAGAAATTGTTTATTTTGAAATATTTGAAATAAGTAAAAAGAATTAATAGCTCTCAGAATAGCGACAATGCAGGGTCTGCAACAATGGAATTCACTTTGCGCTCGTGAATATCTGTGAATTAGTGTCATTGTTGTGAACTAATGGAGCTGTATGAAAAGGAGTTATAATTGTCTAATTTATGTTGATATTTGCAGGCAAATATTTAGTTTTGCACCAAATGCTGTACCATTTGTAGTGAGTAGATAATTTGTTGCATGGTTTTAAATACTCTTCCCTAATCATGGCCCAATGGAAGGCATTTCTATATTCCAGGTATCAGGCTTCTTTTTCCAATACAGGGTTACAAAATTTTGCATTCTATTTTGTGAAGTTGTAGAATTCACATAGTTCTGACAAACACTGCAATGGAAATAGTGAGTTCCAAGCGAAGATGTTAGTAGCGCATAAAGTGCAATATTACAGTACTACTTAGCTGTTTCCTCTAATACGGGAAAGTAAGTGCTGTTGTAGCACCACTAGTTTTTTCTGAAAGGAAAGTATCAAAATAATAAAAACTGTTTTCACGTTTTCAGTAAGTTGAACATTCTTTCTGTCAGTGATAATGGGTGTAAAATAAGCTAGTGGAGTTCTCAACCATAAATATAATACTTTCGTTGCGATGC